>OX104065.1:132830815-132909391 GCA_944474145.2 Dicrocoelium dendriticum | reverse complement strand
CAGACCTTTCCGTTTAGTTCTTAACTTTTACATCTATTTCCTTGGCTCCTCACATCTATTACTATTATTGTCTTAACCACACGTTCTCTCCTGTACTACAATTACCATTATTTTGTTTTTGTTGGTTCCCTTCTCTTAACCTTTATTCTATTCACGTGGCCGGTACAGTGGGGACTGCTAGTGCAGGCCGCGTGGGCATTGATTGGTTGACCGTTATGTGATTCGTGTGTATTGATTTGGCTCCTCTCGGCTCCAAGCCGCTCCCGCGAACTCCATCCTGGTTCAACGACGCATTGAAGAAGGAACACACATGGAAATTCTCCTACCGTTCCTGTCCAAATTGAACTTGAACTTGTTGGAAACACGAACGATCTCCGCCTTTGGCGCGCGCGATTCGATTGCGAACGACGCTCTGTCAACGCACTCGACGCCATCGACATTCTCCCTAGCTAGCTCTCTCCGGGTGCCCTATTTTTAGCATTAACTAACGCTCCTCCCGTCCAATAAACTTTTCCCTAGCTTACTGTTGTGTCTTCTATCCATTATTTTTGGTTGGCCGTATAGTCGCGTACCGAGTTTATAGCGCACGATCTACGCGCTATAAAACCTTTGATGTTTGGGTACGTGCTGCCTGTTGGAACCTCTGTAACAGAGTGCGTACCTTGAAGTATTTCAGTCTTAGCGAGGATCGTGGACTTTAACTAGATACAGTTGAAGTGACTTCCACCGCTTTGGTGGACATGGGGCTGTCGACTTGATGGGAACCACGCTAGCAGACGGTCTATCAAAACAAGATGAAAATGGACCAAGGATTGTGAATTGGAAGGAGTTGATATAAGTGAAGTTGAAATGTGACGATAGGAATTAAACGCCTTAGAAGGAGAATAAGCTGACAGGCAGTTCTGAGCAGCGTCAGTCCCACTGGTTGACATGGCAAAGAACCGGCCACATTAGCGTTTGTATAGTGAGTTTCTTTGTCCCTGCTCTTCCCGCTTATCCTCTTCCTTCACACGTGTTCTCACACAAGATAACTGCTAAGATACTAGGCACCATATTACGTTTTGGTCTTTTATATTTGTAGTGTTTTGTATCATTTTTCACCATATCATTTTGTATTGCGATACATTAGCTAACTTGTGTTTATTACCTTCAGCTAATGTTTATTGATGATGGCGATCTTCACCCCTACTTAATGCGAGCGAGTCGGCCGGTGGTCGAGTCTTCTGCGAGCCCGACTTGCAACCATAAGGTCCTCCGTTCGAATCCGCGTAAGAGTGAGCGTCCTTGCGGTATGTTCAGCCCGCGTGCGACTGGTGGTGGCCTCTTAACAGCGAAGCGCCGTGACAGCGTTCAAGTGACGATCTACTTTTGCCTTTTTGATACGGGATATAGGGCGTCATTACTTGTCCCATCTGAATGCCAGAACACCACGAAATTGTTTGGGAGGGTTTTCAGTGTTACGTAGACTCGATACTACTTGGTGGCCCAGACTTTGACAGCAGCTCGAGTGCTGTACTAAAACAACTTCCTTAGTACATAAGCTGCTCTCATGACAACGGGAGTTTTTGGCGGTGAGCTTCAGCGAATTTGTTTCAAATAATATGGACGTGCCGTCATTCCAATCCCAAAATCTGGAGGACCAGGAGACTGAGTTTGCCTGGTTTTTACCCCTTGGCCAACCTGGTTTGAGTAGCTCGGCAGTCGCAAAAGCACCACTCAGCACAGTTTTATGAATCATTGAGGCACATCAGCCATCACACTTCATGTTCGACTAGGCACCTGGGTTATTCCCCCCTGTACCTGCACTAGTTAGTGATATGCCAGTCTATGGCTGTACTAACATCTTACTTACCATGGTTCTTATCCTTATCCAATACAGTCTCCCGTTCCAGTTGTATACTGGAGATACAGATACAGGCGCCTAAACTGCTCAGGGTCATTCTTTTCACTCCTGAGATGCGCCAGACTGTACTACAACGGTGGTACGAGCTACGTGGAAACTTCCCGTACGAAGTCAGGATGCATCCAGACAAACCGCGGGAGGAGCGCAGGCAAATTCAGGGACGTAATTCCACGCCATTCAGTCGAGCCACGCCATCACTACCTATTACGCGACTTGTGGATATAAGAAAAAACGAATAGGCGCCGGTCCCTGTGGGGTCGGCGTAAACCACATTGGAACTACCCTACCATCTATGCCTTCAAGCCACTGCCCACCAGCAGTTCATGTTAGCACGTGGAACTGCTTGTACACCAACGCTTTAGCGCTACGGAACAAGATGTCCGAACTCTCTTCCCTTGCGCTGGACACGCAAGCTAAAGTTATAAGTATAACCGAAATCTGGTTCTGCCCAGACGTTGTGGACGCCAAGGTAGCCATCCCGGGATACGTGCTCTTTCGAAACGATCGTGATAGCGGCAAAGGCGGCGGCGTAGCTGTGTATGTATCAGACCGCCTCACACGCGTCCCTCAAATCTCCGGAACTACTATCTCTTCCCGAATCCCTCTGGATTCGCGTTCGCGGCTCTGGTTCCACCAGCCTCACCCTTGGAGTGGTTTATCGCCCTCCCTCAGCTGCGCCAGAATGGCTGCGGTGCTGGAATGCCGCCCTCCGAGCAGCTACTTCGGATTTGGGTGCCCCCTACTTGTCGCAGGTGACTTTAATTTCCCGGAGATAGACTTTACCTCTGGTCAAGCTCGCAGTCAGCACAGCCTTGAGTTTCTTGCCAGTGTTCTAGAACATGGCCTAACCGAACACGTACAGCAGTACACTCGTTGGCGAGACGGTCAAAACCCGTCGAAACTCGACTTGCTGCTCACAAACGAGCCACATCTAATTGACAACGTTAATTTGAGCGCCCCAGTTGGTGCAAGTGATCATGTAGTTATCAGTTTTCGTGTGGTGGCGAACGTCACGCTCAACGCTAAAGCACCACCCATCAGGCTTAACTTTCGTCGAGCGGACTATGACGCGATCAAAGATTTCCTCTCACGAGTCGACTGGTCCCTGGCAGCACAAACCCCCACAGTCGACGACCATTGGAACTACATCGCCGCTCACATCCACGACGCAATTAGGGCACACGTCCCCACAGTGCGCGCTTATGCGCCGAAACGCCACAGGCAACCTCAGCCTGCTACGCTTAGGCTGATCAGGGAGAAGAAAACCCTCTGGGACAGATTCTTACTCTTTGGCGACTCCGATTCGCGGGCACAATACTGTAGAGTGCGAAATTCCTGTATAGCAGCTGTTCGCCAGGACAGAAAAGCGTACCAGCTCTCTCTCGCTAAAAGCTTCACCGATAACCCCAAGGTCTTCTTTAAGCATATAGCGTCTCTCACTAAATCGCGCGCTGCCGTTGGCAGCCTGCTCGGACCCGTAGGCAATACCACAACGTCGGACAAGGAAACTTCGGAATTGCTGAAGACTCAGTACGAGTCCGTTTTCGGCACCTTCGCACGCAGTACAATGGAAGGCGCTAACTTTACCCCCATCACTGCCAGACATCCCGTGCAGTTTACATCAGAGAAAGTCCTGGAGAAATTAAAAAAATTAAGGACAGACAAATCGCCGGGTTTGGATGGGATCCCTCCCATTTTTCTACGTGAGTGCGCCACTGTACTGGCCGAGCCGCTTGCCTTACTGTACAGCCGCTCGTACACCAGTGCCGAATACCCGAACGCTTGGAAGCAAGGGGTCATAACGCCGATATACAAGGGTGGTGACAGGACAAACCCCTCTAATTACCGCCCGATAGCACTGCTTTCCACTGCCTTCAAAGTAATGGAGAGTATCATAGACGATTTCTTGCGCTGCCATTTAGAATGTCTGTCCTTAATAGCCCCGGAACAGCACGGGTTCCGCAGGGCTCACTCGTGCACCACGAATCTTCTCGCAGCCCTTGATTCCTGGACTGCAGAGGCAGACAATCATACTCCAACTGACGTGGTTTACGTGGATTTCTCAAAAGCATTCGACCGAGTCAAGCACGCACTGCTGTTGAGTAAACTGCCGAGTTTGGGGATCGACCAGCAAACAATCTGCTGGCTAAGTACCTACCTGTCTGGCCGCACCTACCGAGTTCGTGTAAACGGCGCACTCTCCAGCGCTCTGGCTGCAACGACCGGGGTGCCCCAGGGATCCATCCTCGGGCCCCTGCTGTTCAATTTGTTCATCAACGACCTCCCATCCTGTATCAACAGCCACATACTGCTTTATGCGGACGACGCTAAGATATGGCGACCTATCCGCAGGCCAAGTGATCAGGCACTTCTCCAGACAGATATCGATGCTGCTTATTCTTGGGCCTCGAAAAATTCGCTCCCGTTCAACATCGACAAGTGCAAAGTCATGCATGTTGGGCAAGGTGTGGCTAATCCGTACAATATCGGCGGTGTGCATCTTAAAGTCACATCCCATGAACGCGACTTGGGGACCATAATATCCGCCGACCTGAGCCCGAGCGCCAATGTAGCTACACTGGCGCGAAAGGCTAGCGTTCGCCTGGCCCTCCTTGGACGTGCACTAGGGTCTTTCCCTAGAGAGACATTTGTCCGTCTCTATAGCACTTTAGTACGTCCGCTGCTGGAGTACAACATACTTGTCCAGCCGCCGTACCTGAAGAAGGACGAGGCCATGCTGGAAACTGTACAGCGCAGAGCCACTAAGAGAGTGGACGGACTATCCCACTTCTCGTATGAGGAGCGTCTGGCGGCCCTTAACCTCTTCCCGTTGAAATATCGCAGGCTTCGTGGCGACCTTAGCTTATTCCGTCCTGACTAATAACAGACACCCAAACGCAGGATTGCTGGTCCGCGCCCGTACAGATCATATTCGAGGGCACTCACTCAAACTGATGACTCGTAGCAGTCGCCTTCTGTGCCGAAGAAACAGTTTCAGTGTGCGTACTGCCTTCGCTTGGAACGCCCTCCCCGAAGCTGTTGTCTCAGCGCCCAATACGGAGGCCTTCAAACAGCGCCTAGACGCTTGGCTCTTACCTCGCTGGTCTTCCACGTTGCTAAGAACTGGCCATTTGCCAAGCTAACACGCGGCGCATCTATCATTTTGCTTCTATCCAACTTTGCCGAATTTACCTACACCACTCTCTTGTTCCAGGTATCCACGTTCCCACAGTCAACTCGCTGAATTCTTGTGCTGAACACCACTACTGCGTCGAGACCCACAACATCTGTTACCTACCGACGAGATCAGGACCTTGCCGTAAGATCTCGAGGCAGAACCACCGAAAAGCTACGCTTACTCGTTCTGCGCAAACCCGTGAAACCCGTGATTCAATCTGACTGACGGATCTTTCGCATCAAAAGGAGACGTTTCTAAATAAAAAATAGTTCGCCTGTGTGCTGTAACGGCGCTTCGCTGCTGTGCGACCACTACTATTCGCGCGTGGGCTGAGTATATTGCGAGGACGCCCACTGCTAAGCGGCTAGACGTCACCTAGCAAATAAACCCATCAATTGCTTTCTAACCTGTCTGAAGTGAGGGAAATTAATTTTGTTTTATGAACACTAACATGCTTAGTTAGTGGCATGTTACATCTCTCAGGATTGTCGCTGCAGTTGTGGCTTACACAACTACCAGATTTGAGTCAAGGCATTCTGTAGAACTTTGTCGGTTGAAAGGTGGAAACCTGTGGTGCTCACATTGCAGTTTGTAGTATCTTAAAACGCTCCAATACAGCGTGTTCGCTAACCGACAGCATGCGTTATGTGCTTGTGGCTTGAAGGTTTTCGCGGCCGACGCTGCAACTTCTAGAAGCCTTGAAGTTTATCCAGGGAAAAGTGGGTCGTCGTCGTCGTCGTCTATAAATATACGCTTGCTGCGGGCCATTATCTAGCATTTCGGTTTTCGGTGAAAGCATCTTTCTTTTGAAAAGCACAAGTAGAAGACGAAGTTTGGCAGATGAGATTTGAGATATTGACGAATTCACTTTCTGGGGAGAGATTCCAGCTGTCACACGCGGAGCAACGTATGTATTCGCAAGCAACTTATACGCGGTTTGCGTAACATGTGTTTTGTTATATGCCTGCCTACTATACTACTCTTTCTAAAGGTCGGAAGATACACTAAGCAAGTGGATGTACATAACGTTCACCCGCACTAACATGGAACGTATATAGAGAGCTTCGAGGAGCTTTTCCACCAACTGAATAAGAGTATTCCTCTACTTTAAGTTAGAGTAGATAGATAAGTTCTTGGAATACTCTGACAACTAGGTCGCAAGTACGTAGCAATGTGTCCGGGCCAATAAACCTGCAAATCCTCACTCATCTTCCCACAAACCTCTAAATGGCCTCAACGCAACGCTCGACCACTTGGCTTAGAGCCGTACAACAAAGAACAAGACGAACGACCAACCATTCGCCCAGCTCCAGTAAACGATGAAGCAATACGAACTAAATGCTTATGGATCGTCAGATCACTCCACATCCGGCTTAGAAACGTTTGTGCATTACAAACGTATTGTCTCAGTAACAGTTTTCCAAACTATTAAAGACGGATTTCAGTTATCGCCGATCCGTATAATTTGGTACCGTGGCATTAGAAGCAGTTTTATTGGCAGAATGGCAAGCGGTCTACAAGCAATATCCTTGTTTTTTTATGAAAGCTCTGCTAGGAACACCACAAAATCCATGAATGTGTACTTGGTGCAAGAAACGCATGGAACGGTTAGCACTGTTATATCACACCAGACTCCGATAGCTTGGCCACGTGTTGCGCACCGGCCCCCTCATCGTGCGTTGTTTGCACGCCCGCGGTCTGCATTGTTATAATCTTCTCATTAGACGCAACTCCAAAAATAACAATTCACTGCTCCGCAAAACTTCTAGCCCAACCGAAGGAAAAATACAGAACGTCAATGACCCTGACAAAGAACGTATTAATCGCAGCCAACGAACACTGTACAACGACTGAGGACCCTGGCTGTATTTATAGGTCTCTGCTGACCTTCGACTTCTAGAATTGGAAGGTCAGCTGCCAAGGTTAGTGGTTCCCCATATCTTTTCCCGAGAGGTCAGGTGGATTTTGATCACGTGTAGAAGAAGAACATTCAGGAACGTTCGTAATCGATGCGATAATCGTTAATAATCGATTAATCGCTAAAATAGGGAATTTCCAAGGCAAATCTTACTTTCTCCCGGACACCTCCCCTCCTGAGATATGTTCCGAGGTGTAAGAGGAAAGCCTGGGATTAACTTGCAGTCTTCGGGACTGCGTTCTCTGCCTGTCTGTCCACCTCCTTGGCAGAAGCTCCCGAGAACTTTGTTCCGATGTTCTTGTTCTGGATTCGTTGCTCGACCTTGGGCAGTCGTCCACTGTTACCTTCGGCAGGTTGAAAGTTTCCACCAGTAAATCGAACGGGAGGTCAGTAGGCCTTTCTTGTTCTGGCTGACACAATGTAGGCCGTAACTGGTTTGCGTGCCGTGGCCAGACTTGTGAGCCCACCTTCACGTCATACATGACGTTTCCGCGCTTGCTTTTGACCGTCCCTGGCGTCCATTTTGCATGGCCTTCCCGGTAGTCACGTACTAGCACCTTCTGTCCAAGCGTGAATGATCGCTTCTTTGCTCCATGCCGCCGGTTAAACTCCTGTTTCATTCTGCGGTTTCTTTCACCAACGGAGGACTGCGAGCCCGATCGGATGGCGTCGAAAGGCATGCGGAGCTTCCGGTTAATAATGGCCTGTGCTGGAAAGACTCTGTCTGGCGCTTGTGGATTCGGTGTTGATCGGTAGAGGAAAAGGAAACGGTCAACCACCTCCTCTATACGTCCCACCCCTTTTGATTTTTGGAGGGCTCGCTTGAATGTGTCGACAAATCTTTCTGCCTGGCCATTCGACTGTGGGTGAAACGGCGGCGAGCGAACGTGCTGGACGGCGCATTGCTTGCAAAACTCCTTAAACGCTGCTGAAGTAAACTGTGAGCCATTGTCAGTGACCATTGTCTCAGGACAGCCGAATCTGCTAAAGGCTTGGCGCAGTTTCGATATGGTGGCATTGGTGGTGGTATTGTCCATGAGAAATACTTCTGGCTACTTGCTGTATGAGTCGACTATAATGAGGAAACATCTCCCGTTGATCGGCCCTGCAAAGTCGACATGAATACGGCACCACGGCTTAGTAACTATTGGCCATGAACAGAGTTCTGCTTTCGGTGGCGCTTTCAAGACATCGGCACACTTTTGGCAGCGTCTGGCTATTTCTTCTAACTGTTTGTCAATTAAGAGCCAGTATACATAACTGCGGGCAAGCGCCTTCATCCGGTTGATTCCAGGATGCCCGGCGTGGAACTGTCGAAGAATGCGCTCCTGAAGTGTCTTGGGGACGACCACTCTTTCCGAAAATAGTATGCAATCGTTTACAATAGCGAGTGAGTTTCTCCTCTGAAAATACTGTTGCAATTCGGCGGATGGACAGGAACTTGGCCAACTTGTTTTGTGAAACTGAGTAACCTTCTTGAGTATTGGGTCCCGAAGTGTTTCGGTCCGCACAGCTTCTGCGGTAACTGGTAGACAGTGCAGTGCATCAGTTACCAGAAAGTTGACGTCTGGTTCAATCTCCACCGAGGCGATGATTGTGTCTTCATGTTCTTGCTGACGGGTATCAATTAGGCGTGACAGTGCATCTGCTTGGCCAATGGAAACTGTCGACTGATATTGGATCTCGAAATCATACCCCATTAAGGTAAGAGACCAACGTTGTAGCCTTTTGGCTGTGTAGGCCGGGATGCCCTTTTTCGAACCAAAGATAGCGAGCAAGGGTTTGTGATTTGTCAGAAGCTTGAAGCGGCGGCCGTATAGCATTTTGTGAAATTTCTTAACCGCGTACATTATGGCCAATGCTTCTTTCTCAATCTGACTGTAGTTCTTCTCGGCCTTGGTAAGGGTTCTGGCGGCATGGGCGATTGCTTTTTGAGATCCATCCGTGTATGTGTGTGCAATTACTGAACCAATCCCATGGCTTGATGCATCTGTGGTTAGGACGATCTCTTTGGAGGGATCGAAATGTATCAAAAGCAAGTTTGAAGACAACAGTGACTTGACGCGTTCGAAGGCATTCTGACATTCTGCTGTCCAGTTCCAAGGTTGTCCTTTGGATAGGGGCATGTTTAACGGGGCACGCAAGCGGTGCATCTCAGGCAAAAATGCGCTATAGTGGCTGATGAGCCCACAAAAGGAACGCAGAGACTGTAGATCTGTGAGTGGAGGCATTTTTCTAATGGCTTCGATGTTTTCCGGATCTAGTCGACGTCCATCCTTTTCGAGGATAAACCCGAGGTATTTGATGAGCGGCGTGAAAATGTGCATTTATCCTCACGGATCCGGAAGCCGTACGACTGTTTGCAACCAAGCACTTCATCCAAGCGGTTGAAGAGTTCTTCCGGTGTTCGACCCATCACTATGATATCGTCCAGATATGCAGCGGTTCCAGAAACACCCGCTAGCATAGTGTCCATCAACTGTTGAAAGATGGCTGGCGCCGTTTTCACACCAAATGGCAAGCGGTTGTATTGGAATAGCCCACGATGAATGTTGATCGTTAACAACTCCCTCGAGTCTTCGTCAACCTCCACTTGCAGGTAAGCATCGGATAGATCAAGCTTTGCAAAGTACTTACCACCATTCAGCTTTGCAAAGATATCCTCTGGTACAGGTAAGGGATACTGATGGTCATCCAGCGTGGCGTTGAGGCCAGTTGAAAAATCAGCACAGACGCGTACCTTGCCATTTGCTTTCTTCACTGCGACAATAGGTGCGGCCCATGATGAGTAGTTGACGGCTGTGATGACTCCGGCACGTTCCAGTCGATCGAGCTCTTGCTCAACGGTTGACATGGCTGCATATGGTACCGGTCTTCTAGCCGTGAACACTGGTTTAGCACCTGGTCGCAAGTTCAGTGTTGCCTTGAATTTCGTACAGTGACCCAAGCCATCCTGAAAGACAGAAGCAAATTTTCTCTTCAGGGTACGTGTCATGTCTTCGACGGACTTTGTTGATGGGTCTGGACGTGCTCGAACTCGGTTGCAGATCTGATTCAAGGGAACATCGAGGAGGTTCAACTTTTCAACCTAGTCGAGGCCAAGAAGATTCAAATTCGGCCGGCCCGAAATGTAGCATGTTCCCGACTTCTCCACACCTTGGAAAGCAATCTTGCAATTGAGTTCGCCCACTAAGCGTAACACACCGCCGGATGCATTATGTGCAACTTTCTGGGAGTCGACCATCTTCGGCCTCTTTAGGTGATTCCATGTGCGCCTGGAAATGATAGTGATGTCTGAGGCCGTGTCAATCTGCAGTTTCGTTGGGATACCATTGATTAATACAGTGATGATTCGTCGTCTCGGTTTACACTCGCTTTGGAATGCTGCGACTATGGAGAGAGATTCAGCGCCGCCCCTTTTAGAATTAACCCTTCGGTGAGACTTCTGCACTTTCTTCGACCGGACTTGACTGCAGCATTCCTCCTTATGCCCACGCTTATGGCACGTCCGACAAATATGATGTTTGAAGGGACAAAAGCGAGCAAAATGCCATTCGCCGCATGACCAGCATGCTGTGGGCGGTTTCTTCGTAGGCCTCTTGAAGGGTCTGATTGCGTTGCCGGTCCTGGTCTTTTTCACAAGTTGCACCGTATCTGGTGATGCTAGACCACTGCGTTCGACCATGGCAGTGTCGTGTTTTAGAGTGAGAAGCCGTTTGCATTCGCTAACGAGGGCCTTCAATGTCAGATCAGGGTCCTGCTCTAGCTTAGCTAAAAGCCGCGTTCGGATTTCAGTATCACTGGGCGATTGTAGAGCACTGACGAAAATGAGACACTTAAATTGATCGTCCGTTAAAGAGCGTAGTTTGAATCGTTCACACTCACGGTTAATCATGTCTGCTAAGGCCCCAAAATCGTCAGCTTCCTGTTTGACTATTTTCAGGCATTGATAGCGAATACTAAACAAGGACACCGACTCACCAAAAATTTCCTTCAACTGCGACACTGCTTCGTCAAATGTCAGATCCTTCAGCTGTTTGGGCAAAATGTGGTCTATAAACCTTGAATGTTCACTTATTCCGAGCTTGCGGAGTAGCAATCGCACTTTCCAGGAGTCGTCCTGACGACTGAAGTCCGTCTGGAACATGTCTTCCCAGCGTTTGAACCACGCTTCGAAAGTGCTTCCAGAATCCGCATCATAATGGAATTCAGTGATGGCGTTCGTGAGAAGATCAACAGAACTCGCCTGCGTGTCCCGCGTCGCTGCTCCAGTTGTCTGCAAACTCAAGCATTTTGTCAGATTTTCAATCACTTTCATTTGCGCCTCCATTTGAGCTTGCTGTTGAAAAAGCAGCTTTTGAAATTGTTCGGCAGAAAAATTCATCACATTTCCACTTCCTCCGTCGCCATTTGTTATAATCTTCTCATTAGACGCAACTCCAAAAATAACAATTCACTGCTCCGCAAAACTTCTAGCCCAACCGAAGGAAAAATACAGAACGTCAATGACCCTGACAAAGAACGTATTAATCGCAGCCAACGAACACTGTACAACGACTTTCTCCCGGACAGGATAAAGGAATAGAAGGTTAGGCCAAACGATGATTTAGTCAAGATGTATGAACTCCCTCACCTCAAATGTAGCATCGGTCGGTGGTTCCCGACTACCGGCCTGGGGTCCGAATGACGATGAAACCCTCTGCTTGGATAGACATATCGACATGACGTTTTTTCGAGTTTTTGTCCTTCCGCCTCTCGCTTATCTCCCTTCCACCCAGGCTCTTACACGTGATGCGTACTAATACTAAGCATGGTCTCTTTTTTGATTGTTATGTAGTATTCTCTACTGTTTCGTATATAACTTTTTCCTATATTTTAGCCTGCTGAGTTGTTTTATTTTTCTTTATACTAGCTAATCATTCGCAAAGTTGGACTTGGAGTCAAAGTTGGACTTGGAGAATCCGCTGGTGGTTGGGTTGCTACAAGCAACCTCTATTGAGACCTCGGTTCACTTGAGGTGGACCTCGGTCATTCCGTTCACAAAGACCGTAAGTAAAAACATTATAGTGTTGCTCATCCCAACCACCAGCGGATTCTCAAGTCCAACTTTGACTTCATTTCCGCTGGACCAAGCGTTGCTCGCGGATCTCAGTGGCATAGTGCTTATGGCGTCAACCATGAGCCACTAGGCTCTGAGTTCCAGCCCAACTCAGGCTGTCTCCAACTGATGAGTCCCAACCAGGACGAAACCGCGGTCTTGGGGTGCCAGTGTTGGGATGAGCTACACTATAAGGCTAATCATTCGCACTTTGCATCCCCAGTATGCGTCCTTCGAGCTGCATTACCTTCCAATTGTCTTCAGCCTTCTTTTGCTTGCGGCATGATCCTCGCACTAGTACATACTTCGAAGAGGCTTGAAGACCCGGTAATAGAGCGGAAAACTTACGCTACCTTTGCTTCGAAGTCGTTTGCGGAGACAAAGATAGACCCACTGCCACTGGTGAAACACTTGATGTAAGTGTCGAATCCACATCAGGTTTGGTAAAAACACCGTCGTGGCGACTCTTTCACGGACAGTGGCATTACATTCCGTAACGTTACTGAATCTGCGGCTGCTTTCCCAAGAGAACGCATTTTGGACGACATCAAGTGGCTCAAACTGTGCGTCACCAAGCTGCTTCCATCTGGCTTCCCTGGTGTCACTGTCAGAAAGTTGACCAAATTGGGGGACGTCCTTATCGTTAAGCCAAATCCGTGACCCCGACTACTTCGCATGGTCCTTTCTACCTCGGAGTAACGCAAATCATTACTTCGGTTTGCATTCAAACTTAAGGGTAGTGTTGTCAGTGTACAGCCAGACCTTTCACTGGCAGAGACTATCAGAAGCCTCAAAACTAGACGGGCGGCTGTTGAGCAAAGCCTCCGTCTGGTGGGTTTTCAGGTGGTCAGTCGGAAGTTATTTTCCGCCCTATCAGAACCCATCCTGATGGCGCACGACCCAGGGGTGATCGTGGCGACTTCCTTGAGGTAGTACTTAGCAACGTGCATAGCCTAAGGAACAAGGTACACGAAGTGAGTGTACTTGTAGACAAAGCTCGTCCGGACATACTTGCTTTCACTGAAACGTGGTTGTCTCCGGATATCACGGATGGTGAGGTATGTTTACCTGGCTACGCGCTGCTTAGAACTGGTGGCTCCGTTGGTCGTCAAGATGGAGGTTGTAAGCGACAATTCGCTTTGAAGGGCTTGAGCCAACGCGTATCCAGCCAGTCAAAGAACAAGAACACTGGACAAGATGACGGTACTATTAACGAACAATCAGGAAGCAATAATATTACAAACCTCAATAGTAGCGCTTCCATTCAACGCAGTTTCAAAAGAGATACAATTCGGTCCGAGAACAACAAGAAAGGGTTCAGATCGTCAACGCGATACAGAATACAGAACACTGGTTATATAGGACAAGTGAAGTCAATGCGATTGGTCAAACACAGACCGGATGAAGGCCGGATGCGTGAAATGTGAGTGTGTGGGATGATAGGTACATTGCTCATGCTCAGTGCGAGAATAATTGGGGTGATTGTTGCCGTGGTAAGGGCAAAGATAATTGAGGTGATAGTTGCGGTGGTAGTGACAAAGATAATTGAGGTGATAGTTGCGGTGGTAGTGGCGAAGATACTTGGGGGGTGGTAGTTGCGGTGGCAATGGCGAAGATAATTGGGGAGGGGGCGATAGTTGCGCTCGGAGTAGTCCACACTCGATGGTTGGCGGATGGCGGAGTTGAACACAGGGCATGGAGAATCCTACACTCCCGCCAAATTTCGGACAGAAATTTCACTTCGGGATCTTGAGGTACTCTGGTTCACCCTAACCTGCTCCATCCAACATGGAGAAGAGTAGGACTTACAACAGTACGCCTAAACTTCTCCACTTCGTTCTGTTGAACTCACGGTGGTCCTCCCTGAGGCAGCAGATCCGAAAACCCACCTCCTACTTGCGGTGATTCAACAGCCGGGACTGACCCCTTGCCCCGTTCGCTGCCTTCGATAAGGCAGATCTTTATAACCGCGCGCAAACAACCCAGTTATTCTAACCGACCTTGTCTTTACTAGGCCGTCCTGGGTGGTCTTACAACTCTCAGCCACTGCCAAAGGCCAACTGTCCCGACAGTGTGAATCCGAAGTGACTAAATCCACGTCCTTATGTCTAACGTTGCGTTGTAATTTCGGCCACCTTTGCTTCAGGTGCATTAACGTGAGATACTCCTTGCTCCACCGTTTCCAAATTAGTGTGGCTAAGTAGTTAGTTTGCCTACAACATTGTGCAGACCCGTTATAAAGCTTCGCTGGTGCTGTTCCCTCTGTATTCGATCTGAGTATCAGCAGATCATTAGACGTGAGAACTGGTTGATCAACCGCGATTGTCGTCAGCAGGTTAGGAGGCCTACTGTTAATGACAGGCTCTGCTTTGGCGAGGAACAGAGGGGGCTCTGCCGATACTGTAACAACGTGGGCTATCGTGCACTTATTTTCCACTGAGAGTGCATGATCACCTGTATCCACACGAGCAAAGTCGTTGTTGCACAATCTCCCTAACTGTTCTTCAGCTGTCGACCTACTAACATGGCAATCATGTACGGAATCAACGGCAGTTCTGTCTTCTCCAACTGGGCCTAACAACGTCCAACCGAATAAGGTTTTCACAGCAAAAGGGTGATTTCTATCCCCAAGACGTTGCTCTAAATGCCAGTGTGCCTCTGGCACGTTAGCACCTAAGAGTATTCGGATCCGACTATCCCGGATTTCCTCAAATGGTGTATCCGCCATGTGTGGCCACTGGCGCGTCAAATCCCTCTTCGGGGTTATAATGGATTCCAAGGGCAGTCTTGGCAAGCAGTAGGCCTGCCTAACAGAAATCGAAGCAGTGCCATCTAGGGATGACAAAGTGAAACCTACATAACCCGCTTCGATCGAGGATGTGCCCGACATCGTCGTGAATTCCAAACGACTTGGTGTGACCCAGATGCCGGCTTCTTCCATAAGTCCTTCTTCTACCAAAGTTACATTCGAACCTGTATCTAACAAGGCGTATGTTTCCAATAATCTTCTTTGGCTTTCTATACGCACTGGTACCACTCCCAAACACACCTGCTGCTGTGCAGTGAAGGTAGCAGTGCAAGTGTTTGCTGCGGTCGGTGAAGTCACTTGCCTGGACTCTGAGTGAAGCAGTGGATGATGATGCCCTCTGCAGTCAGACACATTACATTCTTTGCTATTTTGACAGGTGGCAGATTTGTGACCTGTTTCTAGACACCTGAAGCACCCACCTCTGGACTTCATGAGCCTCCACCTGCTAGGAACATCCAAAGAGAGAAAAGTACGGCACGAGGTCGTGGCATGATCACTACCACAATTCAAACACGCTGTTTTAGGAGAGGCACCTGACCAGGTGTAGAGGACGTGGCTACGATCGTTTCGTCTGTGCTCTACTAGCCGTCTGGCATCTGAATGCTGCCGCGACGCATTTGACGAAGCGATTTGACCGAATCTACTTCGCGCAACACGAGATTCCGCGGCAACGAAATCAGCCAAGTCCTTGAAATCGACCTCCCGCACATCATGCGTGATCGAATCTGCTACCCTTGCCCACCGGGCCTGAAGGCTGCTGGGTAAAACACGCACTACTCGTTCAATCGTTGCAATGGAATTCAAGTCCGCAGTAAAGTTCATCTGCGACAGAGCGATGTAGCAATTTTCCATTTTCATGGACAATTTACTCAATTCATCTGGGTTGGCAGAGAGTGGCCTCAAGCCTGTCATGAGACCATCAATTAACGATCTGGCTACGACATGGCTTTCTCCAAAGAGTTCACGGAGAACCTTTCTCGCTCTATCGTAGGCCACAGAGGGAGGCAACATCACACATTCACTGATAGCCTCCTTGGCATAGCCACGACAATAATGAATCAAATAAAGCAGTCGCTGGCCACTGTCAAACGCGCGGCTTTCGACGTAGTATTCGAACTGCTTTACAAATTTCCAATACTTAGCAGGGTTACCATCGAAATATTCTAGTTCAACCTTTGGCAGATCTAGCTGTAGGCACTGCTGTGACACTAACCTACCCCGATTGGCTCTGTGATCGTACGCCTCGGCTGCCGACAACTGACACTGATCAACAAAAGCGCCTATACCCTGATTCCTCTCACCAGAACTAGGGGCCGATATCACTTTAAGATTAGAGCGGACATTGCTTTCTTCCAATTCTACTCGAAGCTTGGCCACTTCTAATTCAAGATCTACTAAACGCTTCTGTTTATCCAAATCTGACTGTCTTTTTCTTAACTCCGCTACAGTCATTACAGCGGACGAACGACGGGAAATAATACTATGCTCAATCTTATGGCTAACATGTGAACCAGAGCATGAAGCACCATCATGATATTCATCAATGACTTGCCGGTATGCTGCATCATCCATGGGATTTTCAGAGGTAAAATTCCTTGCAGACATTGTCCGATGTGATTGAGTGAGTTCCACTTCACTTCAAGGCGTAAAGAACCGTCAAATTCCGGAATCCAGTTGAAAGCAAACGAAATGCTGTTGAGTACGGCACTCGAAACTTCAAACTTCACTCCAAACGAGGAAGCAGTATTGAGTACTGTAAGCGACAATTCGCTTTGAAGGGCCTTGAGCCAACGCGTATCCAGCCAGTCAAAGAACAAGAACACTGGACAAGATGACGGTACTATTAACGAACAATCAGGAAGCAATAATATTACAAACCTCAATAGTAGCGCTTCCACTCAACGCAGTTTCAAAAGAGATACAATTCGGTCCGAGAACAACAAGAAAGGGTTCAGATCGTCAACGCGATACAGAATACAGAACACTGGTTATATAGGACAAGTGAAGTCAATGCGATTGGTCAAACACAGACCGGATGAAGGCCGGATGCGTGAAATGTGAGTGTGTGGGATGATAAGTACATTGCTCATGCTCAGTGCGAGAATAATTGGGGTGATTGTTGCCGTGGTAAGGGCAAAGATAATTGAGGTGATAGTTGCGGTGGTAGTGACAAAGATAATTGAGGTGATAGTTGCGGTGGTAGTGGCGAAGGTACTTGGGGGGTGGTAGTTGCGGTGGCAATGGCGAAGATAATTGGGGAGGGGGGCGATAGTTGCGCTCGGAGTAGTCCACACTCGATGGTTGGCGGATGGCGGAGTTGAACACAGGGCATGGAGAATCCTACAGAGGTGTTGTACTGCATATCATCGGATCAGACTGTTGAGACCCTGTCGGCTGTATTTTGCACTTTCTCTACCCAGTTTACAGTTGCAGTGAGATACAGGAGCCATGGAAGTTCTTCCAGAGGGATACTTGATTTTATTCGCACTCAGTCTGCGAATAAGTGTTTACTTCTAGGGGATTTCAACCTCCCGGAAGTCTATTGGGCCGATCTTCCTTGCAATTCGGCCTTAGGAACATTCGGTGCAGACTTTCTTGAGCTGACTCTTTAGCTGCCTTTGCACTATTTTGTGGACATCCTCACTAGGTATATGGACAACCAAATACCATCAGCTTTAGATCCTGGTTTTCGCTAAGCCCCTCGAACTCGTGATTGACGTTTCATACCGTGCACCTCTAGGGTCCAACGATCACGCATGCATATCCTTTCTTTGTGCTCTTTCAAGACACCAACAGACTGTTGTTGATTTACTTTCGAATATTCGGCGCGCAGACTGTAGTGCAATGCGAGCTAAGGCTTCAGTTCTGAACTGTGAGATCTCGATGGCCGACTCTGTCCAGTTAGCCTGGGATAATTTTAAGGCATACCTTTCAGAGGTTTCCACTCCCTATATTCCACTCATGAGGAAAAGAGGGTTAGGGGCACAGCCTCCGTGGGTAGATACCACAGACAAATGCCTACTCAAGAAACGGTCTAGAGGCTGGTGCCTCCCTATTTTTTTCCCACCTGTTTATCTTCCATCTCGACCCCCCATTGCTCACCTTCCTTCTATATTTCCCAGCTCAGTTCACAGCAACTGAAGTGCCACTGCAGTAGAGCCATCTGCAGCCATCATCCCACAACACCTATCAGACGCCAATCGGCAGAAGTCTTTTATAAGGCCACACTGTCCCGTTTCCATGGTGACGTTCAACGTTCGCACTCTAAGACAAATAGGTCAACAGGCTGCACTCGCACGCACCTTGGACACACTGGGTAGTGTGTGTCCGAAACTAGGATCAATGAGCCTAATAGGGTTGTGGGATTAACTGCACCCGACTTATCCTCTCGTTATTAGTTGCACGCATCCGGAGACGCCGATGCAGCACTCACCGGTCAAGCTGGTGTAGGTATCATTCTAAGCACCAAGGCTGAGCCATCGTTAGTTGATTGGATTCCGGTGAACAGTCGTGTATATGCAGCCCGTTTGACGACGTCAGCTAAGGTTGATTCACGTAGTAGTACAAAGCGCTGTTTGTTTGTGATTTCCGCTTATGCTCCCACCGCCTGCAGTTCCAATGCTGTCAAGGACACATTCTGTCACGAAGTGAACGCGCACTACGCAGTGCTACTAGTTCAGATATTATAGTACTTGCAGGAGATATGAACGCACAAGTAGGGCGTCTCAGCTCTTCAGAAGCTCGGCTGAACGGTAATTATGAGCTTAACTCCGAACGGACTGACAACAGCGAGCGTCTGCTACAACTGTGTGCGGAGCACCAGTTGTTTCTTAGTAGCACTGCTTTTAGACTCTGTGGGTGCCGAAGTGCCACTGGGCGTCCTCCTGTAGCTGGCCAGCAATGGACCCAAATTGACCACATAGCCATAAGTTACAGATGGCGGGGTTCCATTCTGGATTGCCGCTCGTACTGGAGTACCTATGTCGACTCTGATCATGCCTTGGTACGTTGTCGTTTCTCCATGAACTTTACCGGGAGGTGCATCAAGTGTCCCCTACGATTGGCAACTGGGAAATTGTCTCAGCCGTCGGTCAGGCAAGCCTATCAAGACGCACTGCGTACCGAACTTTCGCTATCTTGTCCTAATGACACTGAGCATCAATGGAATGGGATCTCGGCCGTCATGCGTTACGCAGGAGCATCTGCTTGTGGCACTATCAATCGTCACCGCACCAGTCAATGGATATCCGAGTGGTCGGTGAACCTGTTGGAATCTAGATGAAACCTCCCGGCTGGCTTTGAGCACAATGTGACCAGGTGGGCTATTAGGCGCGAACTAAAGCAGAGCCTACGTAATGACAAGGAAGGCTGGTGGGCCACTCGGGCTCAAGGAATGGAGGAGTCAGGAGCAGTAGGCAATTACCGCAAGCTTTTCCAGCTAATCCGCACCACTGGTCTCAGGAAACCAGGCTTCAGAGAGACAATCAGAGATAGAGCGGGTGCACTGATACACAGTAAGGAGCGCCGTATGGCTCGTTGGGCGGAACACTTTCAAGATCATTTCAGCTGGCTCCCTGCTCCCGGACCCCTTACCGTTCAGATGATACAGGACGAGCCATGGACGGTTAGTTTAGAGCCTCCGTCGGAGGCAGAGGTCCGAAACGCAATTACCGCCCTCAATCGTTTTCGTGCCGCTAGCTCGGATTCCATGCTACCTGCAAATATTTAAGGATGGAAAGCACTGCAAAGCACTGACCCTATTCGAACATATGTGGAAGGAAGTGTCCCGGCTATTTGGAGCGAATGGATTATAGTGGCAATATACAAGAAAGGCAGTCTCTAGACTGTTCTAACCACAGGGGTATTAGCCTAACACCAGTTGTGACATTATTACTGGCCTCGATCCTTTTTCGTCACCTCACTGTGGAACGGGAATCTCGGATTATGGAAGAGCAGGCAGGTTTCCGCCTAGGGCGTGACTGTATAGCCCATAAATTCACTTTGCAGCAGGTGCTAGAGCAGCACCACGCATACCACAGACCGACAATAGCTGTGTTCCTCGATTTCAAGAGTGCGTTCGGTTCAGTCGATCGATCGATTCTGTCCGAAATAGCTGCGCGGAAAGGTGTTCCCACGAAATATGTGAACATCCTTCGTGCTCTATACTCGAACCTTACAGGCCGCGTCAGGGTCTACGGTGTCCTATCGGATATCTTTCCGACCACAAGTGGTGTTCGTCAGGGTTGTTCGATTTCCCCATTTTTGTTCAATTTCTTCACGGATTCTATCTTAGAGTGTTCTCTTGTGGAATCTCACGATGTGGACGTTGAAGTGCTGCCTGGTGAAAGGTTAGTTGATCTAGCTTATGCGGACCATATCGTCTTGCTTTTCGACTATGTTGCGGTGGCACAATCAATCCTGAATAGCCTGTCTAGTGTGGTCCCATTATTTGGTATGCACTTCGCACCTTCAAAGTGCAAAGTGATGCTGCAGGACCACCAGCCACTTGGTGACCCCTTGGCGCTTGCTAACGAGGAATTTGAGGTGGTTGATCATTTCACTTATCTTGGCAGCTGCATCAGCAATGATGGGCGCATAGAAACTGACTTGAGCTCACGCATTGCAAAGGCCAGAGCTGCTTTCTTGAACCTGCGGCATCTTTGTCGACAGAAGAGCGTTTCCATCAGTCTGAAAAACCGTGTATACAAGACCACAGTGAGGGCCGTCCTGTTCTATGGTAGTGAGACTTGGCCTCTTCTGTCTGAAGATCTGAGTCGCCTTCAAGTCTTTGATCATCGTTGTCTACGAAGCATTGGTGGTGTCGGAAGGCACCAGCGTGTCCGTAACGATGATGTTCGTAGGCGAGTACTAGGTAATGATAATCATGCTAGCTCCATAAAACTACAGATACCACTGAATAAGTTGCGTTGGCTCGGACACGTGCTACGTATGCCTTGTCACCGCTTACCTAGGAGGGCCTTGTTTAGTCTGCCAGATGTAAGGGGGCGCAAGGCTCGAGGTGGGCAGAATTTGACTTGGTAGCGGGAAATGAAGTCACTGACGACCAAACTGGGTGCCGTCGGTGCGTCTCGCCTTCCGGGCTGGAGTCCACGTGACGCGTTTTGTGCTTAGCTTGAGACTTTACGGGACATGGCTCGCAGCCGACACCAGTAGCGCGTCTGCTGCCGTCTCCTAATCGGATTGTCTATTTAAAGTGTGTTTGGCGCTGATTTATCTGCGGGATAATGGCTGATTATGACACGGAGCAGTGAAAGCCGCAAGTAAGCTGTCTCGCCGATGCCGCCTTATCTTTGCATGATCGTCAGCTGTTTGTGACGGTATGTTGGCTACCCAAGGTGTAGGCGCCTTGACCATGAATGTCTGCTTAGGGCATTAAGGTTTTCAGGTAAGTCCCCCTTCTCTCCCTCTTATTATTCTTTATTTCACAGGTCCTGATGGTTGTATGGCAGCGAAGCATCAGTTCAAATGGCTGATGTATTGCTGTTGATGATGATGATGATTGATGAGCCTACCAAGCAGCTCCATCAGACAGTACCTATGATAGTTATCCAGAAATTAAAAATAAATGTAAGCAACATCTCAGAACTGTTCGTCTTCAGTATGAGCAGAGTTTAGCGGACTCGGCCGCAGCTAACCCCAAGAAGTTTTTTGCTTACGTTAAAAGACGCAGCGGGGCAAAACTGTCTATATCAGCGTTATTGCGAGCAGACGGGAGCCGTGCGCAAACTGACTATGACAATGCTGGTATACATACCTATTAGTATACTGGGTTGTTTGCTCGGAGAATCTCTTTACTACAGATGGAATTGGTTTCAAGAGTTCCAGAAAATTCTTGCTTGGCTGAGTTTCACAAAGCGGAGACTCAGGTTTTCATGCTACTGCAAGGCATTAATCCTCTAAAGCTCCCGGTCCTGATTCAATTCATCCGAAGCTGTTGCATGAATTGGCCACTGAGCTGAGTGGTCCTCACATGCGTGTTTTCAATATCGCTTGACAGCTGCGTCCTACCTTTGGAATGGAAGGAGGCAATCATCTGTCCTATTTTTAAAGGCGGTGACAGCGCTCTACCCGCGAACTACCGGCCTGTCAGTTTGATAGGCGTAGTAGCCACGTTGTTTGAAAAGCTGATAAGGGATTCAGTGGAGAACCACCTGAATAGATTCAACCTTCTCAGTGTTGCGCAACATAGATACCGCAAGAGATTCTCGTGTCAGACTGATCTACTTGTAGCTCGTGAGAGCTGGGCCGAAGTCGTAGACAGTGGCCACGCTGTAGACTTTTCGAAAGCTTTTGACACTGTTCCTCTTCGACTCTTACTAAAGTTGAGATCTTGCGGTATATCTGGTCGCTCCCTTCAATGTATATCTGCCTTCCTTGTGGGGAGGGAACAGTGCGTACGAGTTGGGCGCAGCCTTTCGCTCAAGCAAGCTGTCCTTAGTAGCGTCCCGCAGGGCTCGGTATTGGGGCCATGGTTGTTCGCCATCTATGTATATGACTTGCCGGGAGAGCTAGTGGTCCCATAACTAATGTTTGCTGATGACTTTAACCCCTGAAATATTGTGGATATCCCGGGGGGTCCTGAGGCAATTCACCATGCTTTAGCTAGGCTCTGGGAATGGTCTACCTTATGGTTAATGCCCATAAGTAGGACCAAGTGCTCTGTTCTCCGAATCAGAGCTGCTAATCCTCCCACCCGATATGTTGTCGGCGGTGGTGAACTCCCTGTTGTCACTCAACAGGTTGGTTTAGGGGTCGTACACTCATCAGCAATTCATTCTGGTGACATTTGGAAGAAGGCTGCTTGTCGGGGGTTTCGTATGATGTGGTTTATCCGCCGCTCTTTCGGGATCTTAACAGCCAGTTTGTTTGTGAAGCTTTTCTCGGCATTCGTCCGATCCCACCTGGAATATTGTATCCAGGCTCGTCCACCGTGTCTTATCCGAGACAAAACGGACTTGGAGAGGGTGTTACGAGTGGACACTCGGTTAGTGCTGGGTCTACAGGGACAGACGTATCCTGGACGCTTGCTCAGTTTGGAGATGTACTCCATGCACTACCGAGGGATATGAGGGGACCTGATTTTCACTTATCGTATTTTGACGGGTAAGATTGGCCCGGGTTTGTCAGGGCTATTTAGTTGCGCTACGTTACCTAATCTCTGCGGTCACCCACTGAAACTGCATAAACCATGGTTTGATAGGATTAGGATGGAAATGTCTGTCGCGCCGAGTTATAGATCGCTGGAATTCGCTTCCAGATCATGTGGTTGGGGAACCTACCGTTAAGGGTTTTGCGCATCAGCTGGGTGCTCTTGGGTGGCAACACCAAACCTTTCCTTTTTCCTAACTGACTCACCCTCACTTTCCAGTTCCTTTTTAATGACTCAAATATCTTGGTATTCTACTTGCTTATCTCTTTCCACTTTCTATTTTTGCCTTCTGAGTTTACTTTTCTCTCTTTCTTACTTCACGTAACTGGCGCAGCAGGGACTGCTAGGGCAGGATACGTGGACATTAATTGGTTGGACAGGGTGTGATGCGGGCTTTGTTTTAGGTCCTTCAGTATTTCAGTCTGCCAACTCCTATTTCAACGACCCGCTGAAGAAGGAACACTCACGGGATAACCCTCTCGTTCCAGTCCCACTTGAACTTGAACTTAAAAGTTGGTGACCGGGATTTGTACGCGCGAATTTTATTTTTTTAGTGGTGTCGTTTTCGGTGAGTTCGTTCCAAGTCGTTTTCCCCTAATCCTTAATGGATTATTTACCGTCCATTTGTTTTTAAACTTCACTCGTATACCATGTCTAATGTCGATGTAAAACCTGAGTCGGGCGGTAGCATGAATTTGCTCACTTTGGCTATTCCGGATTTTATGGTACACAAGCCCAGCGTCTGGTTTGCCATTTTTGTGATAGCTAAACAACAGAGGGATCTCTACTGATCAAGCTAAATACAACCTACTCGTCCCACGTCTTCCGTTGCATTAGAAGCAGTTTTTATTGGCAGAATGACAAGCGATCTACAAGCAATATCCTTGTTTTTTTTAATAAAAGCCCTGGTAGGAACACCGCTCGGGTACTTGGTGCAAGAAGCGAATGGACAGGTTAGCACTCTTATATCGCACACTAGACTCCGATGTCTTGGCCATGTGTTGCGCACCGGCTCCCGCATCATGCGTTGTTTGCACGCTCGGGGTCTGGATGGAGGAATAGGTGGGGAGGCCAAGCGATGACTTGGTCAAGATGTCTGAAGTCTCTCACAAACTTTGCTTCGCTTGGTGGTTCCCGACTACCGGCCTGGGGTTCGAATGACGATGAACCCATCTGGTTGGATAGACACATCGACATGACGAAAGTCGACCCCAATGGCGTTTATTTTGTGTTTCTTTGTCCTTCCGCCTCCCACTTATCTCCCCACCACCCAGGCTCTTACACGTGATGCATACTAATACTAAGCATGGTATCTCTTGTGATTTCTATGTAGTATTCTCTACTGTTCCGTATAAATTTTTTCCTATATTTTAGCCTGCTGAGTTGTTTTATTTTTCTTTATACTAGCTACTCATTCGCACTTTGCATCCCCAGTATGCGATCCTTCGAGCTGCATTACCTTCCAATCGTCTTCTGCCTTCTTATGCTCGCGGCCTTTATTACCTCGTAAGTTATCAGTCTATGTAGATGTATTGCTTGGCTTCGGATTTTTTCAGCCTTTTACATTATTGTTAAGGTTTTGGACATTCTTCGCCGCTCTTGTTTTTTATGTGGTAGGTGCTCATTTGCGTTCACTTGCGGTCGTGTTTGTCCTCATACCCTAACTTGTTCATGCATTCTTGCATTTTGTACTTCGAACTGACCGGCAAGAGTTTCTTGGCTCTCCACTCTTCATACAACTCTAGGCGAAAGTTACTGCATGCATAGATACTGTTCAATAACCTTTGAACCAAATGGATATGGCAAAACGGACCAAAATAATTTATTATTTGACATTACCTTGTTGCATGCGCGCTTACAGAAGAGGGAGGCAACAATGCATAATGATATTGGATTAATATTCGAGCTGCAACTGCTACCAAGAAGGCATTCATGGAACAACACTAAATCACTGACAGAAGCCTCATCCACTGAGCACTCATCATCGTCTGCAACTATGGTATTCAGTCAGGATTTTCTGCTGATGCTTCGTCATCATTCAACCATGAACCTACTAATCTAGTTTAATATTGAAGAAGAGTGTAGAATTACTGGAGCATTATGACTACAGTAGAACCTCCGTAACTTGACCACTCAAGACACTGGACCAAAGTTTTCAGCATACAGAAGTCTGAATCCATTACGTTTGCATGGTAAACCTTCAATGGTGGTCAGGATATGGAGGTGGCCAACTTCGGAGATTTTACTGTATCTGCATCTTGCGATCACATCCCAGTCTCAAACAGTTGGCTGTCTTATGATGACAATACGGTGTCTTCAACTCATATCCCTTGTCCTATTTACCACCCTGCATCAAGATCAATCTTGTCTCATGAATAACCCAACAGTCAGTTGGCAATTAGACGACTGGAAATATACCACTGGTGCCAGTTGCAATCTAGGTGCTGTAACATATCCAGCCAGGTATCACGTGAGTGGCTTGAAGTCCAGCCTGGAGAACGAGACCGACCAACGATATCAAATCTAGAGACCGGATTAATGATTGCCCTCTTTGGCCTTATATCATCGAACACCGAATAAACAACCCAGGGCTCTTCTTGATTAACAATGTTCAGACATACTTAGCACGTGCTCGATCAAACGTAGCCGGTTCAAGCCAATTTGTTCATCGGAGCCCAACTTACGCCTATGGTATAGCACTCGCTTTCATATCCCATTGGTGCGGACACGTTGGCACCACTCATCACTGGCGTTACTCATGGAAATCGATCGTCAGAGACATATAGTTGCCGAGAGTTTCCCACCAATCCGGTAGTCTTACTACCATGACGGGAGACAAGATATATCGCAGTGGTTTAAATACGTCCCTTCAGCTCACGTGAAATCCTCTTCTGATATCAATAATGCAGCATATGTAAACAAATTTTACCGCTACTACTACTACTACTGCTACTACTACCTACTATTCCTACTACTAGCACTACTACTAGTAGTAGTACCACTACTACTACTAGTACTACTACTAGTAGTAGTACTACTAATAGTACTACTAGTAGTAGTGCCAGTAGTAGTAGTTTAGTAGTTTAGTCTCAACAATCTGGTAAATAGACACAGAACCTACAAAAACCATGATTAACAGATAAGGAGTAGAGTGATTGCTTCACGCTTATCGTGGCACATATTTGAAGGTAAGCAACACACTTCTGCTACTGTGCCTCAGGATGAAAGGAACTTTTCGACAAAAATAAAACATGTTTATTTTGTTTTTCACACACCGATTTTTCTCTTTTTTCATGCTTATTATTTGAAGTATTAAACATGTGAATTGACACTTCTGTATACAATCCTTCCACTGCTTCTGTTTGCAGACCATGTATTCAAGTGTGTTAAGCCATTGACACTCTTCATCCTTGGGAGTCCACCCTGGAAGACGTACAGGTCCAACGGTGGTTAGACGCAACGTCACCGATTTCATGTGTTGTCGCCAAGTGGAAGGCTGACCACCACGCGGTCGCTTCCAGCCAGGTCCTTTACGAGCGAATAAAGCGCGACGCGGCAGACGCTCAGATGCCATGTGTAGGACGTGACCGAGCCATCTCAACTGGCCCAGCAAAATCAGTTTGTTAAAGGGAATGCATTCCCCAAGATGCAACGTCGAACGTGATCATTGAACACGATCTTGCTACCGAATACGAGCTATTTTCCTTAAGCAATCGTTGTCCAGTGCAGAAAGACGACACATATCTTCTACGCTAATTGGCTGGGACTCACTCCCATACAACAATACCGGACGAACCGATGCGCTGTAAACAAAGCCCTATAGCGGAAACTTCCTTGTTGATAGTGCCGTCAACAGAAACATAGCTTCCAAGGTAGATGAAACTACCTACCTGTTCAAGTTGTGCACCTTCAAGTGTGGGCACAGGAGCAGGTGTGGGCCAATTCTGGAGCAGCACTTTACACTTCGATGAGGCGAAACTCATTCCGTACTTAGATGCTTCAACTACCAAACGATCCAGTGAGTTGCATATCCCGAGGATCGTCACCAAGTAAGACGATATCATCGGCATAATCTAAGTCGGTCGCGCGCTCACCCGGTGGAAGTTCTGGGCAAAAATGGAAAGCTTCTAGAGCATTCGACAGAACGTCTTCGCTTGCGAAGTTGCAGGGTATGGGTATATAGGATAGCCTTGTCGCCCACCGCTATTGACAGCGAATGACGAGGAAAGCTTGCCATAGACTCTCACTCTGCCAAAGATATGATGGTACGATGGCCATATACTTCTCTGGCACCCTGTTCTTTAACAAGCAATGCCATAAAGCAGATCGATCAGCTGAGTCCAATGCAACACGTATGTCTAGGAATGCAACAATAGTGGGCTTGTGATAAGTGTGGTGATGTTCAAGGAGCTGGCGGTGTGGAGATTTGATCCACGCATCCGCGGCCAGGACGGAAACCAGCTTGTTCTTCACGGTATTATGATTCAAGTATTGGGGATAGTCTACGGAGCAGAGTGGATGCCAATAGCTTGGTGACAATCAAAATAAGACTAATCCCTCGATGATTTACACAGGAATTGCGAGCGCCCTTCTTGAAAATCGGGACAATAACTGATTCGCCCCAAAAGAAAGGCACTTCTCTTTATGCCACCTTTTGCGAACAGCGAGGTCAACTGGTTAACGATTTTCATGCCTCCGTACTTGAACAGCTTCGGAGGAAGTCTGTCTGAGCCTGCAGCCTTAAGCCGCTTCAAGCGTCGAATCTCGAGGGATACTTCCGCTCCGTTGAGTGGATTCAGTGGGACGAGTCAGGGTAGACAACAAGATGTACTGGGTGTATTGATGGATGGTGAAGGCCAGTTGAATTGCAAGTGAAAGTGCTCGGCCCAGCGGTTGGTGATCGGAGACTCGCCAGTCTCGCAAATGACCTCACTGACACCAGGCTTCCTGAGCCCAATGGACTGAATGAGTGTGTTGCCAGAGAGGGCAACGGTCTCCATCTCTAAAGCACACTCAGGTCACCATGCCTCTCGATCCTTGCGTAGGCTTTGTTTGAGCAGCCGGTTGGCAGAACGGCACCGTTCGTTGCAGTCTGGTTTCGCTGGGATATCTTTGCCGCGGTCGAACAGCTCCAGAGCGCGAGCAGTGATCCAAACCTTTAAGGGGCGTTGAGCTAGGCCGCAGCTTGACTATCTGGAAATGGTCCTCGCTTTCTGTATACAAGTCCAGTGTTGCTTCACGTCTTGTGGTGAACTGCAACTGATTGTGTATGTCACTGAAGACTGGTGGCTCCCTTGGACAGAGGAAACAGTTAATCTGTTACCATCGATCTTTCGGTCCTTGGTCTTTCGGGACCCCCCAAAACACATGCAGATTTTCTCACAGACCAGTGCATGATCTGAGTCAACGAAGGTGGACCAAAAGTACCTGCAGTCCAGTACGTTGCTATGTTATCTGAAGCTGATTGCAATGTAATCAATTTGAGACCACGGTTGTCTTGGCGCATGGGGACGCCACGTTGCGGAACGCTTCTTCGTACGCCTAAAGTTAGTGCTCGAGAGAACCAGATGGTTGTTTTCGCACAATGTGAGTAGCCTCTCTCCGTTATCCGAGCGGTGACCACCACCATGGCGTTTGTATGGCAACAGGCGGCCAACCCATGCATTGAAATCCCCAGAAAGGACAATGACATCCGACTTTCTAGCATCAGTCAAGAGCTGATGTAGCTCCCGATATAATTCGTCCTTGACCGAGCCACTACTGCAATCAGTTGGAGCGTGCGCGGCATCACAAAAAATGTCATCTTTCCTCGCGACGCTTGTTGATTCTACATGAACCACGAAGTCGAACTGCGCACAGTCAGCTGTTAATCGGGAACCAGTCCAGTAGTGCCGCCTCCGCCTTGCCACTTACTGCTATATCTGCACCGGCCAAACCCGCTAAGACTGCTTCCAGATCTCCAAATGATATCTGGCTTCGTGGTCATTGGGGGATGTCAATGTAAGCACAGTACTAGGGTCTTGCAATCGGATTTCCGAAAGACAGCAGACGTACATATCGAGGAATCCTAGGGTGCGCCCTAGACCAGTTTGCTAACCACTCTGCATGAGTGTCAGAACATTGAAGCACGCCAGACGGAACGAGGATTGAGATGGAAGGCGAGCCATGGATTAAACTTCGTGGTTCGCGGCGCAGCCGGAATGGCAGCCAGATTTTTGAACACATGAATAGGGTAACGGAAAGTAAGGATTGTTAGCGAACAAACTTATTACGTGTGATGAAGCCGCGTGAATGTAAGATGCAGAAACAGCAGCGGATGAGCGCCTTGTAGAGCAGTCCGTGGTTTTGTGAGAGAGTGTGATACTACCCGGTTGTTCAAGCCGAAGTAGGGTGTTGACTTAGGGGACCCCACCCCAACCTTTGGTTAAATAAGCTACCCGCAAAGCAGCGGGCGAATTCAGGGCATCACGCCCATTGGGAGTCAGTGACTGAATGTTTGTTCAGACGTCTTTTGTTTGGTAGATCACCAAACTGGGGTCCAATATTGCCCATGAAGTCAACATAATTGCTGAACTATAATGCCCCGCCGAACTGGAACACTGTCGCCGAACACTTCGCTGGAACAGGGTACACCCGAACCACCCAGCTAGTACCACGAGTAGGTAGTTCTGCAAGCCAGCCGAATATGGAACATGCTTGGAACCGATCAGGAAGTCACTGTTTCAGAAGGCTTTGTGAACCAACGATTAATCTATTTGTTGCGGTCATTCTCGAAGCCAATTTCAACAGTTATACGCCCGGCGTTCTTAATGCGTCTATCAGGATAGGTGTGTCGAACAGCTCCATCCAGCTCCTCGTCGTTACGGACCGGATAGCACTCATTTGGCTATATATCTTGTCACAACATGTCACACTATAAAGTCGCGATGCGTTTGCTAAATGATGGGACTACTCTAGCTATTTCAGGGAAGGTTGATTGTGCCTATTCGCGAATTTTAACGGCGATGTATGCATTATCACAGTTCGGACCGTTCGCTTCCACGTCAGTGGGATGAGGCCTCTGCGACTTGGTCACAAATGCCCTCAAACTTTTACCTATCGTCGTTCGTCCCGCTTTACACCAGTGTGTCCTCCGCAATGCGATGTACCGCCCAGTGCTAGGTGGCTGTAGTCAGATCACTTCGTTAGATCAATAAACAAGCTCGGATAGGTTGCTTATGCTCACGCGTTGCTTATTGTAGGAGGCTTTGTGCTTTGCCCTATGTAGAGTGCCGCAAGGATCATGGAGCAATCATTGACTTTATAGCAATACTGGAAACCGCCGACTATCAGATTGGATAACTTTTTTCCTTCTCATTTTTCAGACTAAAGTCTGTACGATTCACTCTGTTTAGCTCATGACCCAACGGCACATGATTCACAGCCGGATCCACTAGTGCGTTTGTTACTGCCCTCTTACCGGATCTTTCATGGCACAACTATCGACAGCAGAATTTCCGGGACACCAACCCTGAACTCGCGAAATGAAGCTCAAGACAGCTTGATTAAGATCGCCAGGTAGTCTGTCGAAGCCCCCTGTGTGCCACTAATACTTTTGTCTTACGTTTCGCATTAGGCAGTCAAAAGCGCTAAGATCTTTATTTTTCTTCTTGTAATCTAGGCGAGATTGGACCTTAGCCCAAGGCAATGGCTTGCTTGAGCGACGCTGGTTGGCACTTTCCAAGTGCCTTCAGATCCACTCAAACCAGCCAGGTCAATGGTTAGGAGTAAGTTTAACTCAATCTCATGATCCAATTCTGTTCGGAGGTTAGGCAGAGTTCAATGTAACGGATTTGCACAGACCTGGTCGCGTTAGCTTAGACGAGCGTTACGCGCAACCTGAGCACGGACCCTACTCACGCGCATATTCAGGTGACACGTTGAGTCCTCGAAAACGGACACCGACACGCACACTACCGCGGGACTAGACGCGCTTGACACGGAACACGGGGTTAGAGATGCGCACACGATCACATTACCACGCGACTCTCAACCACCTGCGAGAGGAGACAAGAGAAGACGAAACGGTCCTCTGCAAGTTCTTTTACGACCCACAAAGGCCGAATCACAGTTGGAACAATGCTTCATTTTGTCGGTGAAATGAATCAACACGTAAGGCTGGTAGTTTTCGAAAGGACCTTGTCCACTTTAGCTCAGTTGTGCTCCGACTCCGCTTGGCTGGATCCTGCTACGTTGTAAGCAGGAATCGAACCCTGTGTCTCTCAGCCCACGCATTGGAGTTTGTGGCACATTTTCGGGTTATTTGACATTCCCGCAACATTCGTTCATTCGTTTCCCTTTAGAATCCTCTTGTCTCGCTAAGACTGGCATGCCTCAACGTGCGCACTTTGCTTCAGCTTGGCCAACAGGCAGCACTTACTCGCACACTAGAGACTCTGTCGATCGATATTTGCTGTTTATCAGAAACCTGCCTGTAAGGTTCGTGCTCCGTGCTTACCCTGAGATCCCCCACATGCGACACTGGCGGCACATTCTCATTGCGCCTGTCTGGCGATGATGCAGCTTCAAATGCCGGTCAAGCTGGTGTCTGCATTGTTTTGAGTCCCCGGGCTGAAGCTTCCCTGATTGATTGGATCCCAATAAACAGTAGGATGTGCGCCGTTAGATTAGCTGGTTCGTTCCGTGCTACGAAGTCGCGCGGGTACAAATGGTGCCTATTTGTCATTGCGGCCTACGCCCCTACAAACTGTAGCACTGATTCGGTAAAGGATGATTTCTATCAGCAATTTCGTCTACTTTGGGAGCTGCGTTTCTGCTGACGGCATTATCAACAAAGAAGTTTCTCTTCGTATCGCTCAAGCTCGATCAGCGTTTGTCAATCCGAAGCACTTGTAGCGTCGTCGTGACGTCTCATTCTCACTAAAGGGCCGCATTTACAATGTATCAGTTCGCTCAGTATTGTTGTATGGGAGCAAGTCCTGGCCGATTCGTGTGGAAGACATGCGTCGTCTTTCTGCATTCGATAACGGTTGCTTAAGGAGGATCGCTCGTGTTAGGTGGCAACATCGAGTTAATAGTAATGACGTTCGACGTCGCATCTTGGGGAATGCAAGTATTTCCTTCAACAAACTGGTTTTGTTGCGCCAGTTAAGATGGCTCGGTCATGTCCTACGCATGGCACCTGAGCGTCTACCGCGTCGCGCTGTATTCGCTCATCAAGGACCTGGCTGGAAGCGATTGCGTGGTGGTCAGCCTTCCACTTGGCGGCAGCTCATAAAATCGCGGATGTCGTGTCTAGCTGCTGTTGGATCCGTACGTCTTCCAGGATGGGGTCCCAAAGATGAGGAGTGCCAATGTCTTAACACTCTTGAAGAGGTGGCTCGCAGCCGGAATCAGTGGAAGAATTGTGTACAGTATTGTATTGATTCACATGTTTAATACTACCAACATTGAAAAGGACAAAATAGAGAAAAATCGGCATGTGACAAACAAACTAAAAATGTTTTGTTCTGTATTTTTTGTCAAAATGTTCCATTTTTCTTGCGGCATATTAGCTGAACTGTGTTGCCCACCTTCAACTAGCATGCCACGATGATTATGGTGCCATGTCTGTCTCCTATCCACTGATTTCCATAGCTTTGTTGGCTCTATGTCTTGTTACTAGACTGTTGAGATTATATACATACATCAGCAACTTTACGTGCTCCTTCGTTACAGAAGAAGCACGGATACTGTGGTGTTGGCTGACGATCTAAGCGCTGAACTCGGACAATTGTCCTCTGATGAGCTTCATCTGGGCGGCCAACATGGTGTAGACTCCCGTAATGATAATAGTGAGCGATTGCTACAGGTGTGTGAAGATGCTCGCCTCTTTCTCGCGAGCACTAACTTCCGACACAACACCCGCAGAAGCGTGACTTGGCGGCCACCAGTCTCGGGCCAGCCATGGACGCAAATCGATCATACCGCTGGAGAGGCTGTGTCCAAAACTGTCGCTCGATTTGGAGCACGAACGTGGACTCTGACCACGCACTTGTCTGTGCCGATCTGGTGCATTTCGGTAGGCGTCCGCAACGTCGAGGTGAACGGATTGACATCAGCCAGCTGGCAAAGCCAGAGGTTCTGAATGTGTACCAAAGTGCGCTGACATCTGGGCTGAGTAAGCGCCCACTAAACACTGTTGAAGATCACTGGTCGCATATTCGTCAAGCGTTGCTGTTAGCAGGCATGTCTTCATGTGGCAAAGCAAATTGCCAAACCGGACATTGGGTCTCTACACAGTCTTTGGAACTTATGGATGCTCGCCGACGTATTCCGGCTGGAAGGGAACAGAATGAGGCTCGCAAAAATCTCAGGGCAAAACTACGTGCTAGCCTGAAGAAAGACCGCGAAACCTGGTGGTCTCATCGTGCTTCTGAGATGGAAACAGCCGCTGTCCTTGATAATCATCATAAGTTATTTCGTCTGATACGGGAAACATGCAGCAGGAGACCTGGTGTTAGCGAGACCATACGCGACGAAAGTGGGCAGCCGATCCACAATCTATCAAAACGCTTGGAACGTTGGGCTGAACACTTTGCAAGGCAATTTAACCAACCTGAGTTATCGCTTTCTTTTTCGGGCATTGAGCGCCCTTCTCCCTGGGTCGTCTCCTTGGATCCGCCATCACGCACAGAAGTCGAACGTGAGATCAGGCTGTTGAAATTGCAAAAGGCCGCAGGGATAGATCCAATTCCCCCAACCCTCTTCAAATTCGGGGGACCTGCTCTAGTAGATGATTTGCGCGGGTTGCTAGTAAAACTTTGGTAGCAGGAGACGGTCCCGACAGACTAGAACCGCTCCGTCATTGTCCCACTTTTCAATGAAAACTTCCGTTTGGAATGCGGCAATCATAGAGGGATCAGTCTGATTTCGAATACCTCTAAATTGCTTGCCTCCGTCATTCTCCACAGACTGACTGGCACTCGTGAAAGCCAGATTCGTGAAGAGCAAGCCGGATTTCGTCGAGGTCGGGGCTGCATCGACCCCATCTTCACCTTGCATCAAGTGTTGGAGCACCGCCATGTTTATTGCCGACCCACCGTTGTCGTGTTTCTTGACATAAAAGGTGCCTTCGACTCAGTCGATCGATGTGCCCTTTGAGACTGTCTACTGAGGAAAGGTGTGCCTGATAAATATGTAAATATTATCAAAGCGCTGTACGCGCATAGTTCGGGCAGGGTGAGGGTTTATGGCAAACTGTCGCCACCCTTCAGTATCACCAGCGGTGTGAGACAAGGTTGCCCGCTGTCACCTTTCCTCTTCAACTTCGCTATTGATGAAGACATGGAAACGGCGTTCGCTGGACACGATGTAGGTGTGCAGCTACTTCCTGGTGAGCGACTTCTTGACATGGAGTATGCGGACGATATTGCCCTAATCTGTGATAGCTCCCAAACATGCCAAACAGCACTGGCTCTCAATCGTTTTGGGCTATGCTTTGCTCCATCGAAATGCAAAGTACTTCTCCAAGATTGGCAGGGTCCCAACCCTGCGCAAACGCTTTGTGGTGATCAGCTAGAAGTTGTTCAGAAATTCAAGTACCTTGGCAGCTATATTAGCACCCGTGGGATTGAAGATGAAGTTACGAACCGTATAGCAAAAGCTCGAGGTGCTTTTGCCAATCTCCGCCACATGTGACACAGACGCGACATTGCTCTCGCCCTGAAGGGCGGCGTTTACAACGCAGTCGTCCGCTCAACTCTCCTATTTAGTTGTGAGACCTGGCCCATCAGGTCGACAGACGTAAAGAGGCTCGTCATTTTCGATCATAAGCTGCCTTCGCAGCTTAGCTCATGTCTGGTGGGAGCACCGCGTGAGCAATAAGCGTGTTCGACGTCGCGTATTTGGTGCAGGAAGTGCGAGTGAACCGCTCAGCACCATTATATCACGCACCAGGCTCCGATGACTAGGTCACGTGTTGCGCATGCCAGCACACCGACTCCCGCGACGTGCATTGTTTGCGCGTCGTGGGTGCGGTTGAAAGAGAAGGAGGGGAGGCCAAGCGATGACTTGGTCGAGAGAAATGAAAACCCTTACTTCTAAGTTGGCGTCCGTTGGTGCATCCTGACTGCCTGGCTGGGGTCCTAAGGACGGTGAACACGTTTAGTTGGACACACTTGCTGTGATGGCTTGGAGCCGGTCCGAATGGCGTATGTGTTGTGAGTTCCTTTGTCCATCACCCACCTGTTTAGCATCCCCGTCTAATCACGATCTCACTTTTTAGGCATAATATGACTCTCTTTTACGGCAGCCAGCTGTTAGCTCTCCGGAACGATGTCCATCCGTTACTGGCGCCTCAGCGGGTGTGCCACTGGTTGTTTTCCTCTTCTTGTCTTTTGTATTGCGGCACAATAGCTAAGGTGTTTTCCACCTCCAGCTAATGTGTAATGAGGATGAGGCAGTACATTAACTTGCTGGCTTTTCGGTCGGGATGATCGCTTCGTTAGCGATGCGTAGCTTGCGGCCCGTCAATGCTCCAGTCAGAGACTGGCATCCTGGAGCAGCTGGATTTGGTGTGGACCGATAAGAAAGCAAGAACGCTTGACGGCATTCATCCACGGTCACCTTCCCACGAGATTTCAAAGTGCTCACTTGGTGTCGACAAACCTTTCCACTTGTCAATTGAACTGGGGATAATAGAGTGGTGAGCGTGGGCTTTGGATGTAATGCCGGCGACAAAAGTCTTCTAACCTGGAAGACTATATTGGAGGCCATTGTCGGACATCAAAACCTCGAGGAGTCCGTGTTGACTGAAGTTTCTTTGTAGACAACCCAGCGTGGCGAATGCGGTTAGTGGGTTGACGGCGACCACTTCAGGGCATTTGAAGTAAGCGTCGACCATGACCAAGTAGGAGCTGCCATCGATCGGACCAGCATAGTCGATGTGCACTTGAGACCACGGTTTTTCGGAAGCTTGCCAAGACACTGGTGGTTGCTGTGGTGACATCTCAGATGCTTGTTGACGAGCCTGGAACACTGGGGCGGACTGTCTGATGATGTCGTCGGTTCGGTATCTTGGTACTTCCGGAGATTGTACAGCGTTGCAGATGGCCCAAAGAAAGAATTTCCAACAAGTCAAGACCACGTAAGTTGAGTTTCGCCTTCGTGATGTAGCCGATCTCGTTAAGTGTGGCACCTCGGAAGGAGACGAAGCAGTACAGCTGCCCAGTTAGCTTCACGCGACCATCACAGGCGCTGGTGGCTGATTGGGAGGTCGGTTTGAACGGAGGTTCGCCAAGGGATTGCCAGAAATCCTCGGAGATGATGGTGATGTCCGACGCGGTGTCGATCTGCAATCGGACAGACTGACCGTTGACCAAGACATCGACGATTTTTCTACCATCCACAGTGTTGACTTGGAACGAGGCCAGCGGGATCAGGGAGCTCCAAACCGGTCCGGGTTTGGGTTTTTGTCGGGGTCGAGACCTCTTCTTTCGATCGCGCGCGGGGGCCAGCTTAATTTTGGCCCCCTTGGAAGGTGTAGACTGGAAGTAACCATCCCGGTGTCCAACCCTGACCCAACGTTGGCATCGGTTCTGGCGGAAATTTCAGTCCCGACAGAAATGCCAGGCACCACAGAATCGGAACGCGTAGGGTGGGGACTTCGCTCGGTCGGATTAGATGGGGCGCACTGACGATTGCGCCCTAGGTGCTGCGACTGCCTTGACCATACCAGGCGTGGCCGCGTTCTGGATCATAGCGTTTGACACTCCTCGACCAGGTTCTGGAGTGTTATAATGGTATCCTGTTGTAGCTTGGATTGGTGGCGCGTCCGGATACCGGAATCATGTGCAGACTGGAGACACGAGACGAAGATCAGGCATTTGCATTGATCCTCTGTGAGCAAACCGAGTTGAAAACGCTCACATTCACTGTTGACATCGCCCCCGTACGTGATGAAGTCGTCAGCATCACACTTGGCAAGCTGCAGACATTGCTAACGGGCATTGAAAAGGCAGGACTTCTCGCCAAAAATCTGGGACAGTGTTCGGACCGTCTCTTTTAAAGTAACGTCGCGTGGGTTCTTTGGCAAGATGCAATTGGTATAGCCTTCATGTTCGAGCGTATCCAATTTGCGCAGAACCAGCCGAACCTTCCACGCGTCATCCTGGCAGGCCAAGTCAACGGTGAACGGGTCCTAGTACTGCTTATAAAAATTAAAAAAGTAAATCGCCAGCTGTACGCCGTAACGGCGCTTCGCTGCCACGCGACCATCATCAGTCGCGCGTGGGCTGAGTATACCGCGAGGACGCTCGCCCCTATGCGGATTCGAACCGGTGGCCTTGTGGTTGCAAACCAGACGCGCATACCACTCGGTCACCGGCCCTCGTACTGCTTATACCAAGAATCGGATGTTACTCCAGCCTTGGTGTCATACAGGAATTCACTTGTGCCGCTAACGACATGGTCCACTAATTGAGAATTACCATTCGGACCTGCGTGAAGGGAAGAACTGGAACTTTTGTCGGTTAGCACGGATATAAATTTGACTTGCTGCAACAGCATAAGTTTCAAATAGCCGTACCCGTATGTCATGGTTCGAAAGCTCTGTCACCACTGTAACGGATTTGCGCAGACCTGGTCGCGTTAGCTTAGACGAGAGTTACGCGCAACCTGAGCACGGACCCTATTCACGCGCATATTCAGGTGACACGTTGAGTCCTCGAAAACGGACACCGACACGCACACTACCGCGGGACTAGACGCGCTTGACACGGAACACGGGGTTAGAGATGCGCACACGATCACATTACCACGCGACTCTCAACCACCTGCGAGAGGAGACAAGAGAAGACGAAACGGTCCTCTGCAAGTTCTTTTACGACCCACAAAGGCCGAATCACAGTTGGAACAATGCTTCATTTTGTCGGTGAAATGAATCAACACGTAAGGCTGGTAGTTTTCGAAAGGACCTTGTCCACTTTAGCTCAGTTGTGCTCCGACTCCGCTTGGCTGGATCCTGCTACGTTGTAAGCAGGAATCGAACCCTGTGTCTCTCAGCCCACGCATTGGAGTTTGTGGCGCATTTTTACAGAGTTATTTGTGGTGCCCGCAACGGTCATTGACACTCTTCCTTTAAAACGTAGCCATGTGTAACAACAGGTCCACGGGTTATAAGCTCACATCTCGATTGGCGTGGAGTACATGCGCCAGTTATTGTCTCTGACTGTGGGGGGCAATTTCCATTGCTCAATGGCTTGCTACTGTCCGCCTCAAGCCATGCAGGCCCTGATCAAATGGGTGCGAACCCGCCAACTCTTATCTGCAGCTGGTCGTGGTTGTAGGTGCGTAGCCTCCCACGGTCGCACAGCACGTGTGGACAGTTCTAAATTTTCAAAGGCGGTGCGTGACAGTCCTCATGCAGATCTCAATGGGTCTCTGTAATCACACTCCCGACTTCGACTTGTTTCCCACTGCTTATGGGTCAGGTTATTGTGTCAAAGGCTGTTGGAGTCCTTCAAGCGAACTTTCAAATCCCCCACTGCATTGCAGGTGAGCCTGTTGAGTCAAAGGCTACAGGCTTGAACAAATCCCCTCTCCCGTAATTGACATCCAGAGAGTGCAATATACCCTCTCAATCACGTCGACAATTCTCTCCTTTCTTCTTGTTTTTCTCTGTCTTTTCCCTTCTCATCTTCACCGAGAAACTGCCGCTGACCTTGCTGCTGCTGCTGCATCAATACATGTAGCTCTTCCATCAAACCTAGAGTTCCATTTCGTATTGGTTCTTTTAATGTCCGCCTTCTTTGTCAAATCGGCTATCAGACAGTATTAACTCTCACATTCGCTCTCTTGATATTGATGTTTGCTGTGTCTTCGAAACACCCATCCAAGATGCGGCTTTTGACCTGTTCTCCGAGCTGAGTGATTATCTTGCAAACATTTCGTTGCCAGACAACGCAACATCATCAGTGCGGCTTCAGAGGCCTGGTTTCACAGTGTGTCGTAAGCAACTTCAATGTCCAGGTGTTTATTGATCGAGTTCTGCTTCGAATGCCAGGGCTTCAATGAACTCACATGTTCGAAATGATTTGGAATATTGGTAGCTCGGGAGGCTTGCTCAGTTGTTGTGGAGTTCTCCGAGCTGGGGCAACTTGGTTGCAACCAAGTTGCCCAGCTCGGTGAACTCACATGTTTGTCGGCTGTTATCTCTTCCGAGGATGGTGGCGTGCTCCAAATCGAATTGCTGGTTCTCGCATCCGTGCATGTGTTTGCCTGTGAAGGAGTGTGGGCCGGCTCCATTATGAACGTGGCTCCCATCCGGAGTATGCCGACCATAATGACCTCATCTGTGACAGCTCACAAACATGCCAATCAGCACTGGATAGATTAGCACTGGCTATCGGCCATTTTACGCTTTGCTTTGAGCCCTCAAAATGCAAAGCATCCTAACAAAATTGGCAGGGATCACCAGCTACGTTGACTCCTGGTGGCGATCAGCTAGAAATTGTTACGAAACCCAACTACCCGTGTAGCTGTGTGATGGGAAATGTGATCACCAACCGTATAACCAAATCTCGGGATATTTTTACCAATCTTCCCCACTTGTGGTACCGGCGGGACATTAATCTCTTTCTGAAGAATAGAGTCTACTATTCAGCCCTCCGATCAAACTTACTCTACAAATGTGAAACCTAGCCCACCAAATCGGCGGATGTAAAGAAGCTTGTTACCTTCGACAACTGGTGCCTTCGCAGCTTAGCTCACTTCCGGTGTGAACAACGTGTAAGGGGCGTGTTTGGTGTGTTGCTTATGACACACTAAGAGAAAGTGAACCGCTCCGCATCGTTATTTCACGCGCCAAGCTCCGATGGCTGGGCCACGTGTTGCGCGTGCCAGCGCAACGACTCCCGCGATGTGTGTTGCTCGCTCGACGGGGTGTGGATGGAAGAAGAGGAGGCGTATCCAAGCGATGACATGGTCATGAGGAATGAAGGCCCTTACTTCGAAGTTGCCCTCGGTTGGAGCCTCCGCTCCCTGGTTTAGGTCCGAAACACGATGAACACATTTGGCTGGATACAGTTGTTGACATGGCGTGGGGCCGACCTCAGTGGCGATCGTGTTGAGTTTCTTTGTCCCTCCCTATCCAGCTTAGTCTCTCTTTCCAACCACGATCTCTTTAATGTACGATACACGTATCAGAGCATAATAATTTTTTCTGCAATCTGATTGAATTCTATCGCAGTACAATATCTAAGATGTTTCTCATCCTTAGTTAATGTGGCACTCAGCCAATTATATTGTAATTGGTATAGTGTTGCATATATATATATATATATATGTATAAGGTTTAGAAACAAACTGACCGATGTTGCCTATGAAGTAAAAAATGCGCCAATAAAAGAAAAGTGCGCGCTTACGAACAGACACCTACGAGCGTTACGCGAATTGCGTGATAAGGATGTCGTTGTAATGAAGCCGGATAAGGGTTCAGGAGTTGTAGTCATGAACAAAGATGAATACATCGAGAAGATGAGCATTATACTCAGTGACTAACAAATTTAAACGACTAGAGAAGGCAGGGGATGTGACTGCATTGGAATCCGGAATCCTTCGCCACTTAGAAATGCTTCATCAGTCTCACGTGATCGACAGTGTTACTTATAACAGTTTAAAGCCGAATGGATCAACTATGCCACAGCTATATGGGCTTCCAAAAAAGGCACAAGAGCGGAGTGCCGCTCAGGCCGATCCTCTCGATGACGAACGCACCCCAGCATAAATTAGCTCGCTGGTTGGTTAATATGCTTTCTCCGCTAAAAGCTCAGTTTAATCTATATGGTCTCAAAGATTCCTTCGAGCTTGTCGAGGATCTCGATAAAATGAACTTGTCCGATAAGGTGATGTGTTCCTTAGACGTGAAATCTTTGTTTACTAATGTGCCGCTACACCAGACCGTTGACTACATCTGCGAATTAGCAGAAAGTTCCGAATGTCGGTTGCCGATTCTAGTTGAATTCTTGAGAGAATCATTACTTCTATGCACAGAGAATGTCGATTTCCACTTCCGAAACATACCGTATCGCCAAATTGATGGGGTAGCCATGGGCAGCCCACTGGGTCCCATACTAGCGGATTTCTTCATGCTGATGATAGAACGAAGCCTATGCGAAGAAATAGCGCAGTTGCCCTATTACAAACGTTACGTGGACGATATCTTGGTGTTCAGTTCAACAGAAATGCAGATCGCAGAGCTAGTGGCGCGTTTTAACTCATCGCATGTCAATTTGAGGGTTTCCTGCGAAGTCGAACAACAGAACTGTCTTCCATATTTAGATGTTCTTATCAGCCGCAGGGATAACGCACTTGTAAAAAGGTCTATCTATCGAAAAGCAACGTGGTCGGGACAGTATCTGCATTTTAGCAGCTTTACGCCAATTCGGCACAAGCGAACGCTTGTAAGGACCCTGTTTAGTCGCGCCAGACGAATATGTTCGGCCGATTGTCTAGCCGATGAAATAAAACTAATTACCAACACGTTAATTGCTAATGGCTACCCTCGAAACTTTATCCGAAAGCACAGCGAAATCCGTGAAAAGAAAGTTGCTCTACCTACTGCGCCTAAGAAAAAGGTATTCTTAGAGCTGCCTTTTAAGGGTGACATTGCTACTTTGAGGACCAGAAGACGTCTGATTTCCGCCACACAGAGCACTTTCTGTGCTGCCAAAGTTGTAATCCTTGACCGAACTCATAAGCTACCGTTGCCTCCACTAAAGGAAACTCAGCCTATTGGCGCCAACTCCCATTGCGTATATCAATTCGTATGTAACTGCGGGAAAAGTTACATAGGCAGAACCAATAGAACACTGTGTTCCCGAATAAAGGAGCACGTACCAAAATGGGTTCAATGCGGGCTTAGTCAGCAAGCAAGCCCAAATCAGACCACTTGTGTACACAGGCCGCCAGCATCTTCGATCGGCAGGCACTTATTGAGAACAGGTCACCGAATTGAGGTCAACAAGGCGTTTAGAAGCCTGCTTCGCCATACTTATTCCCGGCTCCTCCGGTTTGCCGAGGCGATTGCCATTAACCGGATTAAGCCAGTGCTTTGTGTTCAAAAACAATTATCGATCAGCCTCAGGCTGCCCTGGTTGTAGACGAGACACCCTTTTTCTCGCGTTTGTTTGTATGGATGTCCGTACGCACAAACTGTTATATAAACTTACCGGTTATCGTTATCGGCACTGATGAGACGATACGAAATGCATGCATCTGCCGAACTTCGTCTTCTACTTGTGCTTTTCAAGTTACTAAAGGGAACTATTATATATATATATATATATATATATTATATATATATATATATATATAGTTACTGTCTAGGATGATAATGCTATTGATGTATCAAAGTTAATGGATTCTTCTATTCCACCGTTACTTCCCCTCTGCCCTTCTGCATGCTCTTTGTAGATACTCATTATCTGCCGAGCTGGGTCACGCGTCAGCCCTTTTTCCCTACATTAGGTGAGTTACTCATACTTTGATGTTACCCGAATTCCCCACGACAAGTGTCGTTTGTCAGGGTTGTCCTATGCCACCTTACCTCTTCAACTTTTTGATCGAACTAATCATGAGTGACTGAGTTCTTTCAGACTATTCTGGGGTGGAAATTCTGCCAGGTGATCGACCGACAAACTTTGAGCGTGCGGACGACAGCTCTCCTTGGATCTGACGCTGAGGCTATGCTGGCATTACTTAATAGTCTGGTGTGTAGCGCTTCACACTTTGACATGTGCTTTGCACCTTCAAAGTGAAAACTACTGCCACAGGACTGAACCGACACATCTCCGGTTCTAGCTATCACCCAACAGCCACTGGAAGCGGTGGTTTGGAGCATTTACCTTGGTAGCTGTGTCACCTCTGGTGGTCACATCAATGCGGAAGTTACTTCGCGTATCGGCAAGGCCCAAGTGGTTTTCCAGAAACTCAACCATCTATAGAGAGGGTGCGTTATTAGCCTGTCAGTGAAAGATAGGTTGGATAACGCTGCGGTAAGTCCTGTGTTACTGAGTGCATCAGAGACTTGGCCATTTCACGACGAAGACATGGAGCGCTTGGCTATGTTTGACCACCGTTGCTTGCGAAATTATTGCTCATCTGTGGTGGGAACACCGGATGAGCAATACTGAGGTCCGCATGTTGACTTTTGGCATGGAGCTTTCTGTTCCTTACTCGAGTGTTTACTGAATCCTGGTCGCCTACGTTGTCTAGGTTATGTCCACCATATACCCATTACTCTGCTTTCTCGGCGGGCATTATACACCGTCGTGAAACCGCGAAGTGTCCAGTAGATGACATAGTATAAATGCATGAAGATTTCGACCGACCGACTTCATCTGGTTAGTGCATGTCGTCTTCGTGGATGGTTCACACCAGCGATTGGAAACCATCAGACTTCACGGAGTCGCGCAGACAGTGACGTTTCTGTGTTAGATTTCTTGGACTTCTTTCGCCATTTCATTTTCCTTGTATTCCACTTGACTTTAACCTTATTTTCTTGTCGTTTTTCTTGTTATTCTGGCGACGTGAGTTGTAGCAACTGGATCCACCGCACTTCGGTGCCCGGACCATAGTTGTACAACTGAAAGCTCAGCTGATGTCAAATAAGGTGATTCAGTGCTCTATTCTCTGCAAAATTATATCTCGTTTGGATTTCTTGTCAGGCACTTATAGCTCATATTTGGTCGTTTAGGGATACACCTTTATTCAATAAAGGCGCGCCAATGAAAGTGGCAGCCAACCTATATGTATATATATATATATATATATATATATATATATATATACATATATATATATATGTATATCACAATTGGTCTGAGAGCAATGAATGGCCGGAACATAAGCAAACGACTGCGTGGTCAACATGCCTTCTCGTGTTCGACAGACTATCTCGTCAGACATTCGTGACCGAGTTCTGGACGCCTTCGTCAACTGTGACGACTGGCAGCTCGTGGCAACCGTGAAATATCAAACTGCCTGCTCCTGGATTCGTCACTCCCTTGATCAGAAGCCGGATACTACGCAGGCGCGCGGTCGTAAGCGCATTCTGTCGGAGTAAAAGATTGATGGCATTCTGGAGTGGATCGCGAAAGACACAACTGTAACACTACACGTAATGCGAGTTCGAGTACGTGCCAATACGGATAAGAACATTTCGAAGTCTACAGTTGCACGACACCTGGATGGCCGTTTAATGAAAATGAAGAACACTTATCAGACTCCAGAAGGAATGAACAATGATCGAACCAAAGCGAGACGAAAGGAGTTTGTTCAAAAGTTTATCGAACTTGAAAGAGAGGGGAAGTTCTTCATATGGATCAAGGAGACAAACTTCAATGTCTACTGCAAACGCACTCGTGGTCGGGCGCACAGTGGAGTGAGGACTTGTGTCAAAGTAGCCAAAAGTAGAGGCCTGAAGTTGCATCTCATCGTTGCACTCATAATGGATGGAAACGTTTCGATGAAGAACCGGCTCATACACTGGCTCCCTATCTCTCGAATGGCTGCGAGGCATTTTAGACAAGCTGAAGTGGGAAGTGGAGCTCCGGCAGGTGGTCGTAGTGTGTGACAATGCACCATGCCACACACGTTTGGAAGTACTTATGTCAGTCGGAGGATACGAAGGGGGTTACCATTCTGAGATTGAGCCCATACTTCCCGTTCCTCAATCCCATCGTAAATGCCTGGCAGGTGGTGAAGGACCGAGTGAAGAATGAACTGCGAATGCAGTAAAATGAACTGACTGGGGATCCCCGGAACCTCAATAGATTGATGCACCAAAAATAATTGATATGCAACTCCTTGCGCGGTAGTAAGCCACCAGTAAGTGGACGGGTGTGATGCTCACGTTATTGTGATTTCGGGTCAGAGTGCACTTCACACACCGCTAGAAATAGCCGGTTCTGCATTCAGGGGAACACTGGGGCGCCCAGGACAAATAGTGCGCGTGGTCGCGTCGCATAACCAGTTTCGCTGCCGTGTTGTAGTACAACCGCGCGAGAGCTGGAGAAATGGATTCACACCTAACTACGGATGCATGGCGTGCAATTATGATTTCTCGCGTATCTGTTGGCGGTTGGTGAGCCGGTGGTTAAGGATTTTGAGAGGGACATAGTAGACTTGACCGCCATGAGTCGAGGTTGTGGTCATTGATCGATTGTCTAGCACGTAAAACCAGCGTGGGCGAATGGACGACGATTTGCCGCGCGGCATGATGATCAATGCGAACTGTCCGAGCACATAGGGCATGCACAATTCACGTTTACCACGATCTCAAATGAAATATCTCCGGCAAGATCACCGATAGATTAGCAGCGGCTGTGTAGCCACTGCTTGTGCCACCCGGAGCAGTCGTTCGTTGTTCGCACCCCTGCCAGCAGTTAGTTGCGTAAATCACCATATCTGCGATTCAATAGGGCGTTTCATAGAACAATAAGCATGACTGAAAATTTTAGAGTGCCGTTGTAAGTGTTGGCATTTGTTGTTACAATGCTCGTGCACAAAATTTGCAAACACGCGTGGCGCGAAAACTACCAATAACCCCAATCAAAATTCGGTCCATCGACTAGGTCCCTTCATTATGGAGACAATGGCCAAATCCCGTGAACGTTTTCGGTTCATAAGTGACCGAAGGTACTTCTGTACATGTATTTGTGGTACATGTCATTATCGATCGTAAATGTGCGTAATACCGCCGAACAGTGTAATGCACATATATCTCTCTGCGCGATATGGGTGTGTAATAAACTGTTATTTCAAATGTTATGGCGCTTGTCAAAATGATTCTACTTTGTGTCACCAGCCAAATTGGCTTCTTAACCATAAAACAGGCGATTGACTATGTTCTTTGGCACATTGTCATCTTCCTTAACCTACAGAAAGTGTTTGACAGAGTTCCACACAGGAAATCTGATAATCACTGGAGCATTTTACAACAAAAAGACTTCTAAAACACAGGTATAATGGTGCTTAAAGAAATTTAGTTATATTTCGACCTGGAAATGAGCTCTTGAGACTCAATGGCTGAGGACAAATTAAATCCGACCGCCTAGAAAAGCCTTAGCACCGCAGAGGAGGTGCGATCATCTACATTATCGAAAATTTCTGTACATCAGTTTCACAGCTGTCCGCTTCCCCAACGGCTTCAATAAGTTATCGAAATGATTCTACGTTGTAAAACGTGGTAATGATAGGACATCAGATTCAGACCAGCGCATTTTTATAGTCCCTATACCATTCATCTGGCAGTGTCAGACCGTCTGCGTGACTTTCCTCTTATTCACCCATTCGATGTTATCTGAGCCTTCTTGGAATAGTTCATCGGGTGATCTTCCCCACATGAATAACCTCGTAATCCTGCTCCGATCGATATAGATTCCCAGCTTAGTGCGAAATAATGTTACACTGTCACACGACGTGCTTGTGAATGGGAACCTATTACACTAGACCGCATATCCGATTAAAAAGAAATTGGACCGCCTTTTTGCCTTGTAGTTTTGGATAATCAGCGTTCAGTTCTTATTACGAAGGTCCGGGGTCGGGCCTTGTTGCAGTCCTAATGTGCCTTACACTGTTTGGTGGTATTTCGCACTTGTTCGACTGGCAATGACACTGTTCACAAATGGCACCAGGATTCCCGCACAGATCGATTATCGTAACATCCGATCATCTTGTCCACGGTATTGGCTCAGTGTCATACTTAGTCATGTGGACCACTCCCGCTGGGGCTGGCATAGCCCTCCGTGGGCATTGTGAGAGCATCCATATATCTACACCAATTGCACCCCAATCGTTTACGAATGCTATTGGGTCAAACGATGGATCATCCGAACGATCAAAACGGTATCCAAGTCGTGCTGGATAGCCGTTCGGGCATTTCGATCACGTAAATTAGATTGGGTTTGCTGTAGGAAAGGTTGACTGGAAACCTAACGTACAGCTTCCTGATATCCCATACTGTGATATATGTGATGGTTACTCCACCCGGCAAATTCACTTGGTCCTACAATGCACTTTGCAAACAGTTTCCGAAACACGCACGTATATCTCGCTGATTGCAGGTGAGTGTTTCGAGCAAACTAGCTGTGCTCACACCATTGTTCCAAAGTGGTGCGGTCATCCGGACAGTCGGTGACGCCCGTGTGAGCTTCACTCACATGATTGTCCAAACTGAGGTTTCCGAATAGACAAGTGGAACATACGTCCTCGTGTGTGTACTACGGAGGGAGTAACAGTGCGCTTAGGGAGAAATGCCTACTAACATGGTTGGCGGCATCCGGTTTCGGATTTGCCTGTCACTGTGATCAGCCACAGGACGCCTGCGCCTACAGAGGGACCATGGGTGGCTTGCGCTCCACCACCCACAGCTCCAGCCACACACCCCATATACAGTGTAAACCCGAAGGAATAAGACTGAGAGGCATGTGGATGGGAGCCACGTTTCATCAACGGAGCCGTCCCACACTCCTTCACAGGCAAACACAAGCAAGCTGTATTTGGGGAATCAAGCGCACACAAGGCGGTGGCTGGACCGTAGTCCGCTCCACACTGAGTGTATGGAACCGCTCTTTGAGCCTAGCACGGCCACCACGACCGTGCACCCCGTCCCCTCCAGCAACGACCAACTGTCTCCTGGAGCCAGTATGAACGAGGTAGTGGGTAATAGACAGGTAGGCACCTTGTCAACATGCACATCAAGCGCAGCCACACTGGGGATGTCAAACAACAGCCAATCACTTGAAATGACATTATTAAATAAAATATATCTGTTAAAGAATACGGCTATGCAGTCATTACCCTAAAATAGCATATGAAGTTGGTTGCTTAGCAACGAATCCACGATAAGTACAAAATGTCCAGAAGTTACTCAAAAATGCTACAAACGCAATAAAGTTAACGAAGATAACCACAATTAGCGTAAGCAACGTGACCACTTAATAGAAGATTAGTCAGGTAGGCAGAACAAACCAAATAAAGTGGAATGAAATTTATCCAGCTTAAAAAGACCTAGTTTGAGTGTAGGTTGGTTTAGCCCAACTGCGGGGAAGAAGCATCATGAATGCAACATCAGGCTCAGCATAGGGCTAACATAGCATATACCTAACCAACATATGAGGTAAAGAACTATAACATTTTGTCGTCGTCAGTGGCATGTTGGTACTTATCCTTACAGAGCGCAGGGTAGGTGCTTGAAGGCCAGACGATTGGGTAGGGATAGCATGCAATGAGATGTATGATCGTTTGGGACAAGGAGGTCAGCGTGGCAGTTCGCTCACAATGGAGACGATTAATATGCTAATGCATCCAAAAAACCGCCCCGAATTTCAGAAACTCATTGAGCGTCGAATCCGTCGTATATTCGACTGGATCATAACTATGCTTATCGGCTTAGCAACGTTAGGAAAAGATAGAGAGGCGACAATCTTCGCCGAGAGGAAAAGGATACAGTATTTTGTGAAAGGGTTAAGGAAAGGAAAAATTCAATGGACATTTAGAGATTTTGAGGTGCATACGTAAATATAACCGCGATGAATCCGCACCGTAAATTGGTATCTTAATGCGGACCTTTATTACGCGAGCGAGCGATGAACGGTGCTTCTCACCACCGAAGCACGTACAGAACTACTTTCGGTCACCTATGAACCGGAAAACGTTCACGGACTTCGGCATTGTCTCCATAAAGAAGGGACCTAGTCCTTGGACCGAATTTTGATTGGGGTTATTGGTAGTTTTCGTGCCACGCGTGTTTGCAAATTTTGTGCACGAGCATTGTAACAACAAATGCCAACACTTTCAACTGCACTCTAAAATGTGCACTTATCCTTATTGTTATATGAAACGCCCTATTGAATCGCAGATGTGGTAGTTTACGCAACTAACTGCTGGCAGGGGTGCGAACAACGAGCGACTGCCCCGGGTGGCATAGGCAGTGGCTACACAACCGCTGCTAATCTATTGGTGATCTTGCCGAAAATATTTCCCTTGAGATCGTGGTAAACGTGAATTGTGCATGCCCTATGTGCTCGGGCAGTTCGCATTGATCATCATGCCGCGCTGCAAATCGGCGTCCATTCTCCCGCGCTGACTTTACATGCTAGGCACTTGATCAATGACCACAACCTCGACTCATGGCGGTTAAGCCTACTACGTCCTTATCAAAATCCTTAACCACCGGCTCACGAAAAACCAACAGAGATACGCGATAAACCATAGTTGCAAGCCATGCATCCGTATTTAGGTGTGAATCCATTTCTCCAGCTCTCGCGCGGTTGTACTACAGCGCGGCAGCGAAACTGGTTATGCGACGCGACCACGCGCACTATTTGTCCTGGACGCCCCAGTGTTCCCCTGAATGCAGAACCGGCTATTTCTAGCAGCGTATGAAGTGCACTCTGACCCGACATCACAATAACGTGAGCATAACACTCGTTCACTTATTGTTGGCCTACTGCCGCGCATGAAGTTGCATATCAATTATTTTTGTGCATCAATCCCTTGTGGATTTGTTGATGTCTTTCAATAACCCAGTATTTCAGCAATTCTCTTTCCAGATGTTCTGGTTTTTGGAATTCTGAAACATCTGCATTTTCTAAGTTTATTCGTGAACGAGTAACGAGTTGGGCGATTCGCTAAGTATCACTCGCACGTCTCATTAGAAGCAAGTCCCATGTTATTGCCTAACGCTGGACATATTTTTCAAACAACTAGGAAAATGTAAACGGATGTGTCGAACCGCATTACCACATCCCGCAACACTGATCTCACGGGTTGCTGTTCTGGCAATGCGTTCCAGAAACTGCAACCTCCATTCCATTTGCGTCATGATGTTCTGGGGATCCCCGATCAGAAGTTCATCATACTGCATTCGCATCTCATTCTTCACTCGGGTCCTCACCAGCTGCCAAAAATTTTCGATGAGATTCAGGAACGGGATGTATGGGCTCAATCTCAGAATGATAACTCCTTCGTATGCTTCGACTGATGCAAGTGCTTCCAAACGTCTGTAATGTGGTGCATTGTCACACACTACGACCACCTTCCGGAGCCCCACTTCCCACTTCAGCTTGTCTAAAACGCCTCGCAGCCATTCGAGAGATAGGGGGCCAGCGAATGAGCCTCTCCGGGTAGTCATCGAAACGTTTCCATCCACCGTGAGTGCACCGATGAGATGCAAATTCAGGCGTCTACTGTTGGTAATTTTGACCCAGGCCCTTACTCCATTGGGCGCCCGAGCACGAGTGCGTTTGCAGTCAACATTGAAGTTTGTCTCGTCGATCCATATGAAGAACCTCCCCTCCCCTCGAGAAACTTTTGAACAAACTCCTTTCGTATCTCTTTACTTCGATCATTGTTCATTCCTTCTGGAGTCTGATAAGTGTTCTTCATTGTCATCAAACGGCCATCCAGGTGTCGTGCGATTGTAGACTTTGAAATGTTCTTATCCGTATTGGCACGTACTCGAACTCGCATTTCGTGTAGTGTTACAGTTGCGTCTTTCGCTATCCACTCCAGAATGTCATCAATCTCTTCCTCCGACAGAATGCGCTTACCCCGCGCGCCTGCATAGTATCCGGCCTCTGATCAAGTAAGCGACGAATCCAGGAGTAGGCAGTTTGATAGTTCGTGGTTGCCACGAGTTGCCGGTCGTCACCTTTGACTGAGGCATCCAGAACTCGGTCACGAATGTCTGACGAGATAGTCTGTCGAGCACTAGAAGGCATGTTGACCACGCAGTCGTTTGCTTATGTTCCGGCCATTCATTGCTCTCAGACCATTTGTGATCCAGCGTTTCGGCTGTGAGGGGGGGGGGCGCATAGTAGCTCGTGGCACTGTCCATGGACTGGAGGTTCATTCACAAGTCTCATTTAGTCAACGGGCAACGCGTTCAGTTCACGGCTTAATCACGAAACCCTAGCACTCGGCCAATGAGAACACATTTGAGGTCAAAGGACTGGCTCAGAGCGGCTGGCGAATCGCACGGGGTTTTGCAAAATTGGACTTTTTATGCAACTTTGCGGGAAATGCTATCTATAGGGTAACACAGCGCAAGCTCCCGGTGGGTTGGAACCACCATTACCTTATTTGTGTCATCATAGGATAACCATGTATCTGATACATCCAACTGCGCTGGTCGCATTGCTTTTGCTGATCTGCTATGAAAACGCACATCAGTCAGCTAATGCCCGCTGTAACTCACTAGCAAGCTGGGTCTAGTTGGTGCTTGTTCTTCGCGATTTAGAATCTCTAGCTGGTTTACGTCAGCTTCGTGTATAACGCGTTCGCGTTGTCAGACGCTCGTGCGTTCTCTCTCTCTCATCTCATATTTAGCTACCGTTCCATCGCTTTTACTTTATATACCCATCTCCTAGGATTACGATTACTATATCACCAACTTGAGTCTTGGCAAGGGGACCCACCTCATCTTGATGCGCGGGTCGCTGTCCATCATCCGAAAGTGGCATCCAGTTTACATTGTTCTTTACCGATGCGTTGTCTAAAATGGCCTGCGAATACGCAGGCATTTTTCGTGTAGGCTCCTCGTTCAATTAAACCGTAAGCGGAGATGCCAACCTCACTAGATGATCTGCTGCCGATGTAGTAAAATGACCATTCAAAGGTTCTTTTATTTATGTGTCTTCCGTTACTCTCAAATGCATCCCGCTTTATCTATACCGGTATCTGCCAGATTGGCTTCTCCGAGTTCCTTAGGCGTCTGTGTGGTATGGCCGCAAAGCCGGTGCCACCTCTACATGTCTAACTTTATGTCCATATTTACACCACTCAGCTGCTTATCACGACTCGCTTCGCTACCATCGTTAGGGTTACCTCCTGCATGATAACTACAGTGACACACCAGTCCGATCCACTCGGTTCGAGAATCACTCTGACACTCATTTCTCACGTCACGCTAATTCCGAGGCGCCTCCGTGTGTTACATCGCGCGTAGCTGGTCGTCGAATGGATGTTTTACTTTGTTCGAACAACGTGCAATTCTGTCACTTAAGTCCACACAAACTGCTGTCGCCCGAGCCGTGCTGTCCTGTGCCATATGCACCGTTGTCCTGAGACTAATGACGTTTATTTCGCTAAGGGCGCCTCGCGGAATGTGACATGTGTGTGTGTGTGTGTGTGTGCAGCGCTTTCGTGTGGCCTGATTTTGATTGCTACGCACGAATTTGCGTAGGGCTGTTTTTTCAAAGACGTACGCAATGAAACCCACACCGCACTCAGACACCTTTGTCTAGTTTGTATCGACAAGCTACCGCTAGGTCCATGTGATGCATGAACGATTTGTCAGAGCGTTTAGGTCAGTTTTACCGACAAATTCGTTGCCATTACGCTAAGGATCACTTGAAGGGCCCGGTTGTTGCTGCAACGTCCTCGATTGAGTTTGGGTTGAAAATATTCGGTTTTTACGAGCTGTTCCTCGCGTGAAAAAGTCACCGGTGAAAACGTAATTACAACGCCCTTTGATACTTACTCACCCAACACTTTCTTCCTCGTCTTACCGCAACAATCGCGGACCCTGCGCGATTGCTCGGGACTCCGAGGGCAATCAAGATTTGCGTTTTTTTCAAACGTTTTTTTTTCAAACTTTCCTCGGAGACACACACATTTTGTACATTTTCTTAGTTGACTTGGCAGCGGGAAATGAAGTCACTGACGACCAAACTGGGTGCCGCTGGTCCGTCTCGCCTTCCGGGTTGGAGTCCACGTGACTCGCCTTTTGCTTGGCTCGAGACTTTACGGGACATGGCTCGCAACCGACACCAGTGGCGCGTCTGCTGCCGTCTCCTAATCGGATTGTCTGTTTAAAGTGTGTTTGGTGCTGAGTTATCTGCAGGGTAATGGCTGATTATGACGCGTGGCAGTGAAAGCCGCAAGTAAGCTGTCTCGCCGATGCCGCCTTATCTTTGCACGATAGCCAGCTGTTTGTGAGGGTATGCTGTTGGCACATGTGTAGGCGCCTTGACCGTGAATGTTTGCTTAGGGCATTGAGGTTTTCAGGTAAGTTCTCTCCTTCTTATTCTTTATTTCATAGGTCATCATGGTTGTATGGCAGCGAAGCATCAGTTCAAATGGCTGATGTACTGCTGTTGATGATGATGATGATGTACACCTTCTTATTTATAGCACAATTCACCGTTGTATGAGTGTTGTTGTCAAACTAACCCAATTGCCATTCACTGTGGCACACGTAATTAACGACCTGGTAATATCGTGTCTCTAGGAGAACGGAAGTATTTGTCCTCTGATTCCAATGTCACTGAGACGGCATTGCATACTCATCACACGGCGACAGCGTGGCGAGATTAGCAATTGGTAAAAACAAATATCCAGTGCGACGACTTAGTAGAACTATGTGATCACCAAAGTGTTGAGGACATCAATCATAGTCGTCCACACGCCGAATTCGAAATCCAACTTCTGCAATATCTAGCTGAAAATGTGTAAACAATGATGCAGCTCGCCGTACATCACATCACTACGATCGAACAGTGGCGAAATGTCTCCGTGTGATGATCCCTTTCAATGTGCATATCATTGTATGTCCGGGATTCTCGAAACCCCTCTGTCACTTTTACATAGTCGGGGGACTGAAACGTATTGAATCTTAAGGCGATCAATCCAAATCCATCTCTATTACTTTTGACATAATCCCTTTTTGACAGTCAACACGCTTGCTCCAGCACTGCTGAAGTCCCTTTATCCCAGTGGAAAAACGCTGTTCCTGTTGAAACCTTGAGAACTCCTCAACTGCATGCATGATGTCATTTTGCTTAAACACATCGCCGACCAGTCAAAACCTTTCGACGGTAACCACTTTTGGTAAACGCTGAACGCGGAACAATTTGGAACACAACATCAGAGTTTGTTGCCATTACAGCCGCTGATGTCTGGGCTTGAACGTTCTCTCGGCATTCCTGATCTTAGTTTTGAATTTTGTAATGAGACGCTGCAATAGATCGGCTTAACAGTTTCCGATGATAGCACGGCCTCTTTCAAGCAAATCCTTCATCACCACCTCTCAGGCCGAGTGTCTACACACATGGTTTGCAATCACCAAGTCACTGACTCGTTTCCGCGTATGGACAGCGTTCTCGCGGTATACTCAGCCTGGTGTTGTTCGCGCAACAGCGAAGCGCTATTACAGCGAACAGCTGACGAGTTAATTTATTTTTTACCTCTCAGGCACCCCAAAACAATGACACTACCACCTTCCGGGCTTAACTAGTGGCTTGGCTTTTTTCGGTGTCAGAGATGTGATATGCTTTTATCACTTGAAGTGTTCTTTTGTTTCAGGTTGATACTGGTAGACCCCAAACTTCTCCATAGTAATGCGTCGAATGGCGAATCTTCTCGAAAACAACAAATCCCCCTACTATTGTAACAATCGGTAACCGCCTTAGCTGCTTACATGGCACTCCGATTGGTGGCGGTTTACGAAGTTAGTTGTAGCTCTGGGGCCCGACCTTGCCCTCTGCGTGTTCATAACTGCATACCTCACTTACTTGTAAGAGTAAAATCGTTCGCGCGGACCTTGCAGGGTCAGGCGGATGCGCGCTACTGATGAGTCTCATTTGGACGAAACAGCCGTCTAGCGCTTTCCCGAATGTGTGATGGCAGTCTGTCTGAGTCCACCCGCGACAATTCTTCACAAAAAACTTATGGAATCCCATACTACTTACAATTAATCAGTAATCGCCTTTAAAAGCCTACATGCCACTGATTGGTGGTGGCTTGTAAAGACAGTCTTTACTCTGGGGGCCAGCCCTGTCCTCTGCATGTTCATAACATGCATGACAGTAAAGGATGAGCCATGCTGTATCGCAGTTAAATACCAGTCATGGCGGTCCGCTGTCGTCACTATGGCTCGGTGGCGTAAGTCGCTGGTACGTAAGAGTAAGGCTATTGGTTCGGTTCTGGCGGGTTCCGGAGAATGCGCACTATCGACGAGTCTCAACAGGACGAAACAGCCTTCTAGCGTTTTCCTGGATGGGTCGTGTCAGTGTTTAACTGTGACGGATCTTCTCAACAGCACCATAAATCCCGTCACTACTCTCTAGCGGACTTGTATACATCGCCTTCAAATAACCTCAACTTTTTTATTGGCATGATGCGCCGAGTGCGCTTTTTCTCGAGAGTTACCAATTGGTGCACCCAGCAGGCAGAAACTTTTGTGTAGCTAAGTTCATTTTTCAGAATATGTTCTGCTCGCTCTTTTGAGCTGCCCAACCTGGCTACTACTGCTACTACTACTAACCACTACTACGACTAGTACTACTACTTAACATATTGAAGTCTTCGATCTTCCTTGATCATGTCCACAATACGGCGGTACTTGACGGTCTCCTTGACCTCGGCGCATCTTTAGCACTCTTTTGGCCATGCTTTAATACTTGCACCCCACGTTTGACTATAGCATATGTAAAGCATTGCGATTGAAAGTATTGAACAAATCTTTGTAGATTTCTGATGGCTCCATTCCTCTAAGATGAATGCGTTTAATTACAAACCGATAGTCAAATTTCTCTGTCCAGCGAATCACAGTCTCTCATACGGTTCAAGACCCAGTGGCCAGAGCTAAAATGCAGTACTTACTACATTATACTGTGGGAAGATACTCGCTTATGAACTCCATGGGTATTTATTTTCTAAGTGAAACTCAAATTTTCCTGTCGCTCCCCGTGTCTTTTTCTATTTATTGCTATCAAATTGTTAATCGGCTAATGTCAGTTACTTCTCCTGATCTCCTGTTTTGTTTATTTTTCCACCTATCTTGTTTCTCTGCTTTTTGTCCTGGTAGCTTGCATGTTGACAGCTAGATACTTTGCGTTTCGTTGCTCGGGTCTTAGTGGATTGGGAGGACAGCATTGTGCGGCTGTTTTCTTCCTCGTCTTCACCTCGATCTTATTACGGACCTTCCATCCGTGGTCTAGTTAATTGGGTTGTAGATTTGCCACGGTTATGCCTCTGTTACTGATTCGCTGCTTGGTATCCTTCTTACTTCTAATTTGTAAAACACCGTCGTTTTGACGAAGCTGGTGTGTTTGTGCGACGTTTGTACAACACCCCCTTCCGTATCTGTCGCATTTTTCCTGCCCTCTACTCTGCGTCTTGTTGAAGTACCACTAGTCACATTATCTGTGTCTTACTTGTATGCGTTAACACCGCTTGGTAGTCTTACAAACTATAAAACATGTAATTGGCTACAATCAAAATCCGTGCACTGCAAATCGATCCATCAATTACGGTACACAACCTGCCATGATGTTTCTTTCTTACTGCGATTGGTGACTGCTTCTTTGTTTAATTAGTCGCTGCTCCGTGAGCCGCATGCCTTTGACAGAGCACTGCTACGGTAGAACCAGTCGCGAGTACTCACACCGGATTTGGTTACGCGTTACCGGTTCCAGCTTTGGCCAATCGCGTGCCGGGGATTTTACCCACCGTGATGGTAGATGCTTGTTTGTATCATTGGTTTGCACACTACCGACATCTGATTGGTGACAATGGCACAGGTGCTATTACCAAGCTTTCTGTTATCTCCACAGTAATGCGTGTCAGTTGCGGTCTTTGGGGCTGCGGTTCACTTTGACTCGTAATATCTATCACCAATACCACTCTTTATCTCATCTATTTTCAGTGACACTGGATCCATGGTCCCAGAAAGTTGCGTTTTCGGACAGCTGCTCAACTTGTGCGCTTTCATCGGTGCGTTTATCAACTTGCTTACTGCATCTTACGATTTATTGACTCATCATGTTGCATTCATTCCGAGCACGAGATCCCGTTCCTTTTGCATGGGAAGCAAGATTAATGTTGCAATATTTGAGTTTTTTCCCCCTCAAACCAGCACTGTCGTCACTGTACACAGCACTGACCTCCCTGTTCGAACAGGTCTAGAAGGCAGAGACGGTTCCAGTTAACTGGAGTGAATCATTTATAGTGGCGATATAAAGAAGGACAGTCACACGACTGTGTTAATCACAGGTGTATATTAGCCTAACACCAGTGTGACAGAATATCTGGCCTCGATTCTCGTCCGTCGCCTCACTGCGGAGCGAGAATCACGGATTGGAGAAGAGCAAGCAGGTTTCCGCCCCGGATGTGCCTATGTGGATTACATATTCACTCTGCGACAGTTGCTAGAGCAGCGCCACACGTATCCCAGGCCGACAATAGCTGTGTTCCTCGACTTCAAGAGTTCATTCGATTCAGTAGATCGATGCATTATGTTCGAAATAATTGTGTGGAAAAGTGTTCCCATGAAATATGTGATTACTTTACGTGTCCTGTACTCGAACACCATACGTCGTGTCATGATCTACGGTGGTACCTTTCCGACAACAAGTGGCATTCTTCAGGGTTGTCCAGTTTTCCCATTTTTGTTCATTTTCGTCGTGGAGTCACGATGCAGGCGTTGAAACGCTGCCTAGTGAAAGGTTAGTTGATCTTGAGTATACGAAAGAAATCGTCTTTCTTTTTAACGACGTTGGAGCGGCCCAATCAACAACGAATAACCTCTAGAGTGGTCCCATCATTTGGCATGCACTTTGCACGTTCAAAGTGCAAAGTGTTGCTGCAGGATCACCAGTCATTTGACCCTCGATAGCAAGGAACTCGAGGTAGTCGATCAATCCACTTACTTTGGCAGTTGTATCAGCAACGACGGGAGCATAGCAACTGAAGTCAGTTCACGCATTACAAAAGCTCCAACTGCCTTTTTGGATCTGCGGCATCTGGGAAGTCAGAAACGGGTTTCCCTCCGTCCAAAATGCTGTGTTTACAAGGTCACAATGAGGACCATCCTACTCTACGGCAACGAGACTTGGCTCGTCCTATCTGAGGACCGGCGGCACCTTCAAGTATTTGATCACCGTTGTCTGCAAAGTAATGCTCGTGTCGGATGGCACCAGTGTGTCCGCAACAATGATGTGCGTAACTTAGCACTAGGCAATAATAACCAGGCTAGTTCCTTAGAACAACAGATAGCATTGAATAAGTTGCGTTGGTTTGGGCACATACTACGTACGCCTGGTCACCGCTTACCGAGGGTGCCTTGTTTTGTTTACCAGATGTAGGGTGGCTGGCGTCCTGTTGTGGACGAAAATTAACTTGGCAGCTTGAAACGAAGTCACTGACGACCCAACTCGGTGCCGTCGGTCCGTCTCGCCTTCCAGATTGGAGTCCGCGTGACTCGCCTTGTGCTTGACTCGAGACGTTACAGGATATAGCTCACAGTCGTCACCTAGTCGGATAGCCTGTTTAAAGTGTGTTTAGTGCCGAGTTATCTGCAGGGAATTGCTACTTATGACGCATGGCATTAAAAGCCGCCAGGAAGCTGTCTCGCTGATGCTTCCTTTGCACGATAGCCAGCTGTTTGTGACGAGATCTTGTTGGCATAAGGCCTAGGCGCCTTGGCCGTAAATGTTTGTTTAGGGCACTAAGGTTTTCCGGTAAGTCCCCCTTCTCTCTGTTATTATTCCTCGTTCCGTGGGTCACCGTGGTGGTACGGCAGCGAAGTATCAGTCCGGTTTGCTGATGTACTGCTGTTGCTGATGATGATCGCTCTGATAAACGTTTTAGCTTTCAAGAGCAACCGTTGCATCATATTGAACAGAATCCTTGTAACCGGCTTAACTTAACGTAAGACTTCAAGTCCAAAGGCAAAAAAGGGAGATGGTACGCAGCATCTCACCGTTTTTATTCGATAAGTATATCGAATAAGACGATTTCACTAAGCTTGAAAATTGTTTGAACAAAGAACCTATCAGTCAATTTCTGCAAACCTGATATATTCACATTAGCTAACCAAAAATGTAGTTCGGAGAAAAAGGCAACCGAAGGTTTAAAGCCCCCACCACTGCGGTAGCGCCGCATCGCCTCGTTTCTACCATCGAAACACATCCAACCACCATGCACCGACGCGGTGTACTCAATTCTCATCGTTGACGCATCGTTCACTATGCTGTTTGTTTTCTGTTACCTCACCGTTATTCCATCCCTACTTCTCCACATGATTTGGCGGCGTCCGTATCCGGATTTGCCTGTCACTGTGACGACCATGGAGATAGTCACAGGACACCTGCGCCTACAAAGGGGACCATGGGTGGCTTGCGCTGCACCACCCACAGCTCCATCCACACACCCCATATCCAGTGTAAACCCGAAGGAATGAGACCGGAAGGCATGCGGATGGGAGCCACGTTTCATCAACTGAGCCGGCCCACACTCTTTTACAGACAAACACAAGCACGCTGTATTTGGGGAATCAACCGCACACAAGGCGGTGGCTGGACCGTAGTCCGCTCCACACTGAGTGCATGGAACCGCTCTTCGAGCCTAGCACGACCACAAGGACCGTGCACCCCGTCCCCTCCAGCAACGACCAACTGTCTCCTGGAGCCAGTATGGACGAGGTAATGGGTAATAGACAGATAGGCACCTTATCAACATGCACATCAAGTGCAGCCACACCAGGGATATCAAGCAACAGCCAATCACTTGAAACGACAAAATGAAATAAAATAAATCCAATAATGCATACAGATACGGTAGCATAACTCTTCGCTAAACTAGCATATGAAGTAAGTTGGTTAGCAATGAATCCGTGATAAGGAAAATATGTCCACAAGTTACTCAAAAATGCTACAAACGCAACAAAATTACCGAACATAAGCCCAAATAATGTAAGCAACGTGGCTAGCCAATAGAAGACTATTCAGATAGGCGGAACTAACTAAATAAACTGGAATGAAATTTATGCAGCTTAAAGAGACCTAGTTTAAGTGTAAGTTGGTTTAACCCAACTGCGGTGAAGAAGCATCAAAAATGCAACGTCAGCCTCAGCATGGGGCACACATACATACATGGTTGGCGGCATCCGGTTTCGGATTTGCCTGTCACTGTGGCCAGCCACAGAACGCCTGCGCCTACAGAAGGACCATGGGTGGCTTGCGCTCCACCACCCACAGCTCCAGCCACACCCCATATCCAACGTGAACCCGAAGGAATAAGACCGGGAGGCATGTGGATGGGAGCCACGTTTCATCAACGGAGCCGGCCCACCCTCCTTCACAGGCAAACACAAGCACGCTGTATTTGGGGAATCAAGCGCACACAAGGCGGTGGCTGGACCGTAGTCCGCTCCACACTGAGTGCATGGAACCGCTCTTTGAGCCTAGCACGGCCACCACGACCGTGCACCCCGTCCCCTCCAGCAACGACCAACTGTCTCCTGGAGCCAGTATGAACGATGTAGTGGGTAATAGACAGGTAGGCACCTTGTCAACATACACATCAAGTGCAACCACACTGGGGATATCACGCAACAGCCAATCGCTTGAAACGACAAGATAAAATAAAATAAATCCAATAATGGATACAGATACGGTAGCATAACTCTTCGCTAAATTACCATATGAAGTAATTTTGTTAGCAACAAATCCGTGATAAGTAAGAAATGTCCACAAGTTACTTAAACCGCTACAAACGCAACAAAATTACCGAAGATAAGCGCAATTAGTGTAAGCAACGTGGCCAGTTAATAGAACATAATTCAGGTAGGCAGAGCAAACCAAATAAAGTGGAATGAAATGTATCCAGCTTAAAAAGGCCTAGTTTAAGTGTAAGTTGGTTTAGCCCAACTGCGGTGAAGAAGCATCAAGAATGCAACATCAGCCTCAGCATGGGGCACGACCACATGGTTGGCGGCATCCGGTTTCGGATTTGCCTGTCACTGTGGCAAGCCACAGGACGCCTGCGCCTACAGAGGGACCATGGATGGCTTGCGCTGCACCACCCACAGCTCCAACCACATACCCCATATCCAGTGTAAACCCGAAGGAATAAGACCGGGAGGCATGCGGATGGGAACCAGGTTTCATCAACGGAGCCGGCCCACACTCCTTCACAGGCAAACACAAGCACGCTGTATTTGGGGAATCAAGCGCACACAAGGCGGTGGCTGGACCGTAGTCCGCTCCACACTGAGTGCATGGAACCGCTCTTTGAGCCTAGCACGGCCACCACGACCGTACACCCCGTCCCCTCCAGCAACGACCAACTGTCTCCTGGAGCCAGTATGAACGATGTAGTGGGTAATAGACAGGTAGGCACCTTGTCAACATACACATCAAGCGCAACCATACCAGGGATATCAAACAACAGCCATTCACTTTAAACGACAAGCCGAAATAAAATAAATCCAATAATGCATACAGATACGGTGGCATAACTCTTCGCAAAATTACCATATGAAGTAATTTGGTTAGCAACAAATCCGTGATAAGTAAGAAATGTTCACAAGTTACTTAAAATGCTACAAACGCAACAAAATTACCGAAGATAAGCGCAATTAGTGTAAGCAACGTGGCCAGTTAATAGAACATTATTCAGGGAGGCAGAACAAACCAAATAAAGCGGAATGAAATTTAGCCAGCTTAAAAAGACCTATTTTAAGTGTAAGTTGGTTTAGCCCAACTGCGGTGAAGAAGCATCAAGAATGCAACATCAGCCTCAGCATGGGGCGCAGCACGCACGACCACATACACACCTATATATATACCTATATATATGTATATATAAAGTGTATATATAAAGTGAATGGCTGTTGTTTGATATCCCTGGTATGGTTGCGCTTGATGTGTATGTTGACAAGGTGCCTACCTGTCTATTACCCACTACATCGTTCATACTGGCTCCAGGAGACAGTTGGTCGTTGCTGGAGGGGACGGGGTGCACGGTCGTGGTGGCCGTGCTAGGCTCAAAGAGCGGTTCCATACACTCAGTGTGGAGCGGACTACGGTCCAGCCACCGCCTTGTGTGCGGTTGATTCCCCAAATACAGCGTGCTTGTGTTTGCCTGTGAAGGAGTGTGGGCCGGCTCCGTTGATGAAACCTGGTTCCCATCCGCATGCCTCCCGGTCTTATTCCTTCGGGTTTACACTGGATATGGGGTATGTGGTTGGAGCTGTGGGTGGTGCAGTGCAAGCCATCCATGGTCCCTCTGTAGGCGCAGGCGTCCTGTGGCTTGCCACAGTGACAGGCAAATCCGAAACCGGATGCCGCCAACCATTTATATAAATATAAATATATATATATATATATATATAATGTATTTATCGGACAGAACCACACAAAGATAGATAATGGACATCACACATTCCTCGCACCCATCGTTAACAGGGCTTGCGTGTGTGATCTTGTGACACGAACCACTTATGACCGTTCCATGCACTACTTGAAGTGGCACTTTGACCTGTAGTGCGATTGACCTTCAGCTTACATTCCCATTCGTCGCGATTATCTTCTCACTTCACTATAAGTGCTATACAAATCCTAGATTGGTTCATTCGGCCTGACGAAACTTTTGTGTCAAAAGCGAAACATTGCCCATAGTCGATTGTTTTCAAACCTTTCAAAAGTTTAAACTACCTTGGGGATACTGGTCTACACATTTTGCGGCACATTGTCTAACGCAATGTTGAGGAAGTGTAGGAAAATAGGACATGCTTTCGCCGAGCCTCTGCTCTTATGCTGATTTAGGTGTCCCTGTATTATCGCCACCCTCAGCCTTCCATTTTCGGTTTACTAGCAGCGAAGTAACATTGCCATTTACCGCAAACACGTCTCCCACATCAGGGTCGTGGAAGTCCGACAAAAACGTACCGTACATCTTAGCCATTATCTAGATGCAGTGCACTTGTCCATGGGAACGTGAACTGCTCTAATAATCAAATGCCTCGACCATGGGATTTCAGTGGATGATGAAATGGGACACAACATGGACGGCACATCCGCGACATTTCGGATGGTCTGCTCTTGTCCTGTGTACTGCACTGTTGTGACCGACGCATCCAGGCACATGAAGGTCTAACTACTTTGTCTCCGGTGTTTACCTACGCATCATCAACCGCAGTGCACTGTTATTTTAAGCCGCAATCTACCAGACGAGATTCTCTTCGTGGCGCATCCGCTGTGCCTCACGGATTCCCATGCCACAGTCTTGCTACTTCTGCGAGGTGACTAATCGTGTGGCCCTACTGGGATCGTTTCCGATGTGGAGTGTTTCGGTGTTGCTTTTTCCCATCAATGCACTCCACGACCGGCTGTTTCGTCTTTGGTTTGCCTCCTCAAGCCATGATCTCCTCACATAGTGGTTGACGGCAGCTACTGACTTCAAACTCAACCAACGCAATAATTGAGATTGCATGTCACAATCTGCACTGCACGGCGGGTAGTTTAAAACCTAACAGTCAACTTCTAACCGCTGTGTCAAGCGCTGCTGGAGGATCCCCATGACCTAGTGATGCTGGCGATGGTCACTAACCACTATCTGCCGAGTTCTGTTCCCAGATCAGGCTATCTCTACCAGATGAGTTCAAACGAGGACGAATCCGTCGGTTGTTGCGTGCCATGATGGAAGACAGCCACACCGAAACCCTCCACTTTGGTGACGGTCCCACTGACCGTATTGGCAGAGGCTGACTTCAAAGGCAATCGACCCCACAATTGAGATTGCATGTCGCAATCCAAGACACACGACAGGTGCCCCAAAACCCCGAGAATCAACTTTCTAACCGTTGTGTCAAGCGCTACTCACGGATTTCCATGCCTTAGTGATGCTGGCGATTGCCGCCAACCACTGGTTGCAGAGATCTAGACCAGGCGATCTCCACCTGATGAGTCCAAACAAGGGCAAATATTCCTCGGTGACCCCCTATCTATCGTCATGACTAAACCACTACCTTGTATACAGCGCTACAGCAAGGCCTGTTATTGTAGCACCAATAATGAAAATCAACCCATTTGTTGGTCGCGTACGTTTATGTTCCACAATGTTTTTGTTCCCGACACTTGACATCACCATGGTCGCCTTTATATGCTACAGCAACGCATTGCCGCCCATGGCAGTGGTCATCACGTGTCACAATTGCCGGTTCTCTCTAATCAATGGTTTCCTCTAACTGTCGCTGTTCGCCCACTCCAAACTTACTGCCTAGTCCACTCATTCGCTTACCGCGTTTTTTTGCTATTGAGTTGCTTCTTTTTCTTGGTATCATCGATTCTCCAAATGCGTTTGCAAGGGATCCGTTTTGTAGTGTTTCCATCGGTTTCACAGCGAACTACCGCTCCGAATTCTTGGACCCGATTTTACATGCGTTTTGATATCCCGGTAGCATCACAATCCGCGTGCTATCGCGAGTTGTTTAGAAGCGAAATATTGATGTACCATCGTCATCAGCCACTTGACGACCATTTGAGTATATCATACAACCCCACGAGTAGTTTCCAATCCTTACATTACTTTCTCATTTCCGGCCCACCTCCTGGAGTACTGCTACGAAAAAAACGCTTTGATTCTGACTCTTCTGTTATTGTGCAGGCACCCTTTGCGTTTATTGCTGGTATAGCCACCAGATGGAGCGATTCGAGGCTCTTGGCAGCCCTCGCTCTCACATAATTCACGCCCGAGTCCACCTGGTTTCCGGCTTACTATCGGCCCTTGGTCTCTCAATCGTCGCGAACTTTCAGGTGAGTGCTTGGTTGGTCGATTCCGGTCCTCATGTATACTACCTATCTTTCAGCGGTATGTCGCCGAATTTTCAAATCAATGCTTGGGTGTTTTCAGTACTATTGCATCGAGAAGGTTATGTGCCGCTCTGTGCCCAACGAGCATCTTGTACTATCGATCCAGTAATGGTCGCTTTGCTTGCCATCAGGGTAGATGTAAAGATTCACTGTTCGATTTTGATGTTCCTGCCGTGCGTTTTGTTTTCGACTCGCAATCTCGATTGAGGCAATGGTTTACTCTGAAGCAAACCGCCAATCCGATCATTGCAACCGCATCCGAGTGTTTTTGTATTGCTATCTCCCATCCGCGACCTGTTTTAACCTGACTTAGAGTCTTCATATAGAGATATCCAGAGGTGTGAGTAGAACCCGACTCGTAGTTGTTGACGGCTTACGCCGTGGTCACTAGACTAGACCTCCACAGGAGCGTCTGACACAGCGGTTAGTATTACATTATTGAGCTTTGGAATACCCGCCATGTGTCTGGATTGTAACACGCAATCTCGATTGTGGACTACAGTTTACTTCGAAGTAAGCCAATGCTAATTTTCAATCACTGGGACCGCATCAGAAGCGGAGAGTTTTACAGGTACTCTCTCCCAACACTGCAGCACACGACGACCGACCGGTTTCGTCCTAATTTGAACTTGTCAGGTAAACATAGCTTAAGCTATGGGGGGAACCCAACACAGGGAGAAAGGCCTTGTCCTGTCCACCCGATCTAGATTAGCATATGCCTCGAACGGGAGCAATGGTTGACAGTCTGCTTTTCTTTGACTCGCCCAGTGCTCCATGCGGGATCTTAAGGCTCGCGATTTGCGACCTGAACCAGTGGCGTGTTTACTTAGCTATCTGTCGGATATTTTCGGTTTTGGTGCTGGACATTAAAATCCACCACTAGTCCCGAGAGAAAAGTGTTCTTGAGTATGCATTATTGTCAAGGTGTGTCAGTGTTGATCTCGGAGGTTTCTTTAGGGCAGTTGAGTTTTGCATAGGGTTTCTCTTTTCTCCTCCCAATATTACCCCGCATCAATAAGGTCGTTATGCTTATACGGCTGCGAATCATTAGTTCAAGGTGCTGGTGTGCCGCTCATGGTAATGACGATGTGACTATCGGAATATTTGAACCAAAAATCTCTTATTGCATGAAAAAACAACACCGACCACCTCCCTTCACACATTCCTTATACTTAGATCCGTATGCTCTAAGCACTGATGTGTTTGGCCGTTTTAGTGAAATGAGCTGACACACTGAAGACAGTTTGTCATGTTTGAAAATGAAGTTTTCCCTCCGGGTCATGGAAACTTGGAGATTGTGATGTTGGTGATCATCATCCTACGTCCAGTTTCATCGATTTTCTGTTTTCAGTAGAGAAATTGATCCACTTTTGAATGGATCTCAGACTATATGTTTCTTTGATTCCTGCGGATTCATCAGCAAGCGAAATAAATAAATTAAAGGGAGTAATAGGGATGTTGATTGTTATAGGTAGAAATTAACCACGTCTACACCATTTCCCGGCCAAGTTGTCCTCTTTGGCAACAGAAATAATCTGAGGGGGCATTCAGTATGAGTCTACTCAATTAATTTGTTCCGTGCGTAGGAGATGAAGCGTCCCACCTGCACCCCTATAACTTAGTGCGTCTGAGGTCCAATTGGCTGAAGGCGACGGGCTATACACGCACACCTACACAAGTGACTGGCGTACGCACGGAACAAATTAATTGAGTAGACTCATGTTGAATGCCCCCTTAGATTAAATTTGTTGCGCAAGAGGACAACTTGGCCGGGAAATGGTATAGACTCAGTCAAATATCACCAAACACCCCGTTGTCACATTTTTTCTAACATTATCAGCAGTACGCATTCCATCCGACCTCTGTGGGGATAGAACCCGCAACCCGCCAATTATGGCATTATAGGCAGTTTGATCTATGTAACTTGTATGTCATTGGATAGTGAGTGGCGCTATATCACATCTAGTAACTTAGTCACGACAATCGTGACCGTTCCCCTTAGCTCGGTGGTCTAAACCACAGGCTAGCAACAGTCGTGGTATGGATTCAAACCCCACATAGGTCAGTTAGCATGCACATCGCTGACCATTCCCGTAGGAATTAAACAGCTGTACAGTGCTTTTTCGAGCGTATGTCGGCTGTCTGACTCAGTCGGTATTTAAAGGACTTCTACTTATACCGAATAAATAAATGATGTTTTTTTCTGACAATGCGAGAGGCTGTGGACCGATGGCCAAAATAATAAGGCGCCTGCATTGTAATCCGAAGGTCTCCTGTTCGAATCTACGTAGGTGTGGGCCACCTCGTAGTATACCTAACCCACACGTGACCGGTGGTTGTTGCCTGACAGTGATGCTTTGGTAGGATATGCCAACGTAATACTGGCACCCTTTTCTCTCTCTCTTGCGGACCGACCATACGGTCGTATTCTCCTTGACGCCATGCAATACGCTTTGCGAGCTGATATCTCCTGAAGCACGCAAAGAGAATCTTTGCATACGTGAAGCGACGCCTGAAGCCAGCAGGTGATGTGCCAGTTCTGGTTGGCCCGGATGGACAGCCCCTAACCTCCAGCACTGAGCGTACGTCTGCGTTGACGGCGCACTTCGCTTCTGTATTTGCAAATGACCAGGTGTCTGTTCCGAGTTCGACGTGTACCGCTCTTACCGAACTCGACAGTCTGGATTGCGGCGTTGAAGAGGTATGTCAACTACTCGCCAACCTTGAAGGCACCAAACCTGCCGGACCTGATGGGCTTCACCCACTGGTTCTCAAGTCACTTTCGACCATCTCTGCTGTCGTGACTGACCTTTTCAACAGGTCGCTGTTCGAAGGTTCGTTGCCGATTTACTGGAAATGTTCGGCGGTGAAGCCTATTCCGAAAAGCAGCGACCCTAGCAATGTAGACAACTACAAGACAATTTGTCTGACACCTATATTAGCTAAGGTCGCTGGGAAAATCGTGAAGAAGGGATTGCTGCAGTTACTAAAGTCAAACGAGGTTCTGACGCCCGCACAGCACAGTTTTTTGCAAGGCCGCTCATGCATTACGAACCTGCTTGTGACGAGGCATGAGTGATTGAAGGCAATAAGCAAGGGGAAGTCTGTCGGCATGATAATCATCGGCTTCAGTAAAGCGTTCGACAAGGTTAGTCATGAGGTTCTCCTTCACAAACTCAGGATGTGTGATGTCAGTGGCTCACTGCACCGGTGGATCCGCGACTTTCTTGTTGGACGAAAGTGGAGGGTACAGATCGACGACCATCTAAGTGACTGGTATCCTTCTACAAGTGGTGTGCCTCAAGGCACTGTGCTAGGGCTCACTCTGTTCCTGATTCACAACAACAATCTACCTCAGCTTCTCCGGTTGCCGTGTGCCTTATTTGCGGACGACATGAAGATTTGGAGAGAAATTGACGCTCCTGACGACTGTGACGTCCTTCAGCGAGATCTCAACCGCCTATCCACATGGTCTGCATCAGTTCATCTTCCGGTTAACCTAGCCAAGTCTGTATTTATGAGTCTACAAAAGAGTGCTGACGGCCGAACCTACACCCTTGAAATCTAACCGTTATATCCCACACCCCCGTGAAGGACCTAGGTATACTCTCGCGCTACGAGTTGAAGTCCGTGGACAACACGAACAGGCTAATATCGTAACGGACTGCGCATGCTTTAGGCGCTCAAACGTAGCCTCGGTACATGGTCTGAAGAGGTTGCCACTCGCCTCTTCTCTTCCATCATTAGACCAATGCTAGAGTACGGTACGCCCGCCTATTTTCCGATTACCCGAGGCGAGGCACAAAATATCGAACAGGTAAAACATGTTGCTACCAGGCTCATCCCGAGTTTACGTGGCTTGAGGTATGAAGACCGGTGCGAGAAACTAGGACTCTACACCTTGTCCTACCGTCGGGTGCGAGTCGACCTCATTATGACCTACCGTATTCTACATCTCGGTGACTTCCCAATGCTAAGGCAAATGCTGCACTTAAGAGGGCCATGCAGCACACGCGGACACAGATACAAACTTGTCGTGCCGGATGTGAAATGTGTTCCCCACCCACTGTGCTTCGAACGGAGAGTGGTAAACATTTGGAACAGTTTGCCTGAACATGTGATGGAGGCAACGTCTGTGCAGCAGTTCAAAACACTGTTAGATTTAAACTTTATCACTATTCCGTTCAGAGAACGATTGCACACTTACGATGACATATCACATTTATGAGTCCTGCAATACCGTGAGTCAGATATTTTAAGTGTTACATTAGAACGACAACGATATTCACGACTGACAACTTTTATAACGTTTTACATCATATTTCGAAAGGGTTGTACAGAATTCATTCTACTTGCTCTATGATACAGTATTCAGTAGTATCGTTTGCCCTTCTCACACGGTCGTATTCTCCTTGACGCCATGCAATACGCTTTGCGCGCTGATATCTGAAGCACGCATAAGGGATCGCACGAACTATTGTGTATGTGTATTATTTGCCCTTCTCACACCCCACCAATTCATTAATTTTCCTATTACTTTTATTATTTCCACTGCATTGAACTGGATACACACGCTCGGTTGACTCCGATCTGAGTATTTAACCATGCTATCGGACCTTCATTCCACTCTTTTTTACCACACCATTGCTCTTCACCCCTGTCTTGTTTTGCTCCCAGGAAAGTTCTCTCCTCGTGGTTCACATGGTTGGAGCGCTGGTGACATTCACTTTCGGCGTTGTGTACTGTATTCTAATGAGTCACGCCAGTCGAGCACATCTGAATTCACTGAGGTGGCTTTGGGTGCTCCGGACTGTGTTGGCGGTGGTCTCCGCACTGGCTTTCATACTGAGTGAGTCGAAACCCCTCGAATTATTTTCCGTGGTTGTATTCTAGTTGCCCTCCCCCACTGGTCTTGTTAATTTTTTTGCCTTTGGTAGATCGCCTCCACTGGTCTTACATTATGATACCACCGCATGGGTGAGATTGTCTCATCGTAGTCTTATTATTTAGACACCAGTCGAGAAAGAGCGAGGGAGTGTTGATCTATAGTCCAGTACCGAGACGGCGTTTACATCCTCCGAGTCTCAGAACGGCGTGCACAATAAAATGCTTTCCGCCAGTTGGACTGTGCCTCGCACTGTTGAAGAATATGCCGTTTCTTTGTTTATCTCAACGAATAACTTGTAATAAGTACGCAAGTTAGCCTCATCTAAATGGTCACTTGAACAGCTGTTCCTGTTCATCGAAACTCGTCAACCGTTCTCATTCCCCACTAACACTCGTATGGGAGAGACGTGTCACTTTGATCTTGATTCGTGGACGCACTCGCTGACGACGATGACGACAACACAATTTGCGCGTCAAATTATTTGCCCCACTGCACGGACGCTTTTTGGCCACGTAACAGTAAGCAGTTGTACACGGGCCTCGATGCTACATGAGCGTATAACCCACCTGGGCGCTCAAGCCGGGCCGTAGAGATTGAACCATCACACTACGGTCATATGGTGTACATAGATGTCGCCGGAAGGCTTCTTTTCATACCTGCGCCACTGTTTTTATGCACCTACATTGTGATGGTCGCAGAATGCAAAATATCTCTGTCAACTGCTTTATCCTACACCCCTGCCCGTAGCCTAAAAATAGCGAGCCTGTTTTCCCATTTGACGGTGCGGGTTCAAGCCTGCGTAGGGGCAGGGCGACCCTCGCGGTATGCCTAGCCCAGATGCCACCGGTGGTGCTTGCATGGCAGCGAAGCGTCGGCACTGCGTACCAGGGTACAGCTCATTCCTCCTTTATCCTACATTTGTTACGATGTGTGCTCCGGAACAGGTCACAATGTTTACTTGTCCTCTAACTCATGTTCTTTCCACGATGTCAACTTGTGGATGCATTCGATCCTCGGCGTTGCGTAGAGTATGCTTGATTTTTATGCGAAACCTGAACATCATATGGCCTGTCGGCCGATTACACAATGCTTTGGCAGACATTTCCTTAAATGCTCTGGGGGTCACTACTATTCTATGCGGAGCTTCTCCCGTCTTGCCGAGAGAAACTGTGATTTATTGATTCTAACTCTGCATGTTCTTACACAGTGCTATTCTTAAATCGAACGGCACTCTTTATTACGCATTCTGGGAGTTATGCCGCCATTCATTATCAACCAATCGAACTGATGCTTCACAGTCATACAATCATGATGACCTATGGAATGAAGAATAATAAGAGGTAGAGAAGGGGGGCTTACCGCAAAACCTTAATGCCGTAAGCAAATATTCGCGGCCAAGGTGCCTACACATGTGCTAACAACATGCCGTCACAAACAGCTGGCTATCATGCAACAATAAGGCGGCCTCGACGAGACAGCTTCCTTGCGGCTTTCACTGCCACGCGTCATAATTAACCATTACCCCGCAGATAACACCACCAAACACACTTTAAACAGATAGTTTAACTACGAAACTGCAGCAGACGCGCCACTGTTGTCGACTGCAAGCTATGTCCCGTAACGTCTCGAGCCAAACACAAGGCGGGTCATGTGAACTCTAGCCTGAAAGTCGAGACGGCACCGAGTTTGATTGTCAATGACTTGATATCTCTCTACCAAGTTAACTTTTGACCACGTCGACCCTACATCTGGCAAACAATACAACCCCCCCCCCTCGGTAATCTGTGATCAGGCATACGTAGTAAGTGCCCAGGCCAACGCAACTGATACAGTGCTAGGGAACAAGCCTGATTATCACGGCCTAACACTGGTCTACGCACCTCATATTTGCGGAACCGCTAGTGTCATCCGACACGAGTATTGCTTCGCAGACAACAGTGATCAAATGCTTGATAGCCCATCAGATCGAAGGAGCCAAATCTCACTTTCATAGAGTTGGACGATCCTCATTGTGGCCTTGTAGATACAGGCTTCTAGATGGAGATCACATCACAAATGCTCTAGCTTTTGCGATACGTGCACTGACCTCGGCAGCTATACACCCATTATTGCTGATACATCCACCTCGAGTTCCTCGTTAGCAGGGGCCAAGGGGTCATCAAGTGTCCAGTGGTCCTGCAGCAACGTTTTGCAGTTTAAAGGTGCGAAGCGCGTACCAAATAATGGGACCACTTCAAAGCGGCTAATCAGTGTTGATTGCGCCGCCCCATCATCGTTAAACAGCAGGACTAAATTACCAGGCCGCACCTCAACACCTGCATCGTGTTTTCGCAAGTGAACACTCCTTGATGGAGTACATAGCGAAGTTGAACAAAATGGTGCAATTGGGCAACCCTGACGAACGCCACTTGTTGTCGTTACCGTTGTTAATATCTATTCTCTTTAGTTTGGCAGAATACGATCAGCCTGTCTTCTCTCTTCATCCCGCATAATTAATTTTCGTGTTTAACTCCGTTTTCCCTTTCCTTTTCCCCAGCGTTTGTGTTCGCTGGGATTGCGGAACGCAATCAGAAATTACCACACAAATGGGATCCAAATGAAGAGGTGGGCTCGATGTCCTCTATCATACAACGCGGTGTTAACCTCGCAGGTTACAGTACGGCAAATCTGACCCTCAATTTAATCGTACTTTTACGCAGTACTGTTTAACTGAAAGTAGTACAACATAAGTAATTTTACTTTTTTGTCGGACCGTGATGCCTTTTGCACGAGGCGTCAACTCTCGCATGGAATACGATGCATAGATATTAATTTGGGATGAGCTAAATATGTACCGAAGAATTGGCCAGCAGTGTCAGCTCGGATTTTTACCCTTTTGAATGCGGTCATTATCACGAATCTGATACCGAAACCCTATCATGCGTTAGCTTACCTGGTGAACGCTGTTTGCATATTGTTGTAGCGAACTCAAATCCATTTGAGTCTTCACAGCATTATTCGTAAACCACTTGCTTGTTGAGCCACGTTCAGGACGCTCTTCGGGTGATACTATTCAATGGTATCTTGAAACTATTTTCCACGATCATCTTACAACCTTCTTGAGTCCATGCGCTTCACAGTTGACATCCGGGTTCAAGTAAAAAGCACTGACAGGACGCGCATCTCCCATACAGCTAGCGATGAATGACTTAGCCATTTAGTGTTTGCTTTCGGGGTGTCCTCCGTGTGTTCGCTGTACGCAATCTCTGTGGTAACATTGGTTCACTTAACGTAGATCTCGCCCCTCGCGATTATTGGAACCATATCCAAAGTGTTGATTTACCGGCGGGCACTTTAATACACAACATTTAATTCCTATACACTGTGCCAAGCGTTGCTCCTGGATCTCAGTGGCCTAATAGTGAGGCCGTTTACCATCAACCATTTTATCCCGAGTTAGACCTTGCTTTCAATAAAGCTTCGTCTACTGTCGGTGCAAAACACGGAATTACTCATCGTTCCTCTTGTTACGACTGTGATGTACTTTACTGGCATGTTTAGCAAACAGATATGTGGATGACGCAATACAGGCTCACTTGAATCCATATTTGTGGGGATGACACAGTTCTTGATTCATAATACCTTGGATTTGCCATGACAAATCGGCAACCGAATCATCTTTCAGGAACAGACTTGCTACTTCTCATAACAATGCTATTTCACCTACGGAAAGTGTCATAGAGACTAGCTGTAAGCGTTTTTGGGAGGCACGCTTTATCGCCTCGGCAACCACCATACAAACCCTTCTACCCATTACACCGCCTTTCTAGGACATCTGGTAGATGAGGCCGGAGAACAAGTGTATCACCGGCCGGATCGCGTTCAGTCTGTGTGCTCTTTGATTAAATCAGTTAGGGTTCTCAACGAAATAGCATTTCCATCTACTCCACTTCCAGTGTGGATAGCGCCAGTGACGGATTTGCATAAATGAATCGAACATCCTCTTTCTGATTGTGTGAGACCATTATGGGTACCAGTGTGACTAGCGTGATACTACAAAGAGCTAAAACCATAGAGTCACTCACTATGGAACCTCATGAAAGACAGCAAAAGTTCGAAGGAATAAACAACCGTTGTGACAGTTACCCAAAGCACGGGGTGTAAGCGACAATTCGCTTTGAAGGGCCTTGAGCCAACGCGTATCCAGCCAGTCAAAGAACAAGAACACTGGACAAGATGACGGTACTATTAACGAACAATCAGGAAGCGCTACTATTGAGGTTTGTAATATTATTGCTTCCTGATTGTTCGTTAATAGTACCGTCATATTGTCCAGTGTTCTTGTTCTTTGACTGGCTGGATACGCGTTGGCTCAAGGCCCTTCAAAGCGAATTATCGCTTACAGTACTCAATACTGCTTCCTCGTTTGGAGTGAAGTTTGAAGTTTCGAGTGCCGTACTCAACAGCATTTCGTTTGCTATCAACTGGATTCCGGAATTTGACGGTTCTTTACGCCTTGAAGTGAAGTGGAACTCACTCAATCACATCGGACAATGTCTGCAAGGAATTTTACCTCTGAAAATCCCATGGATGATGCAGCATACCGGCACGTCATTGATGAATATCATGATGGTGCTTCATGCTCTGGTTCACATGTTAGCCATAAGATTGAGCATAGTATTATTTCCCGTCGTTCGTCCGCTGTAATGACTGTAGCGGAGTTAAGAAAAAGATAGTCAGATTTGGATAAGCAGAAGCGTTTAGTAGATCTTGAATTAGAAGTGGCCAAGCTTCGAGTAGAATTGGAAGAAAGCAATGTCCGCTCTAATCTTAAAGTGATATCGGCCCCTAGTTCTGGTGAGAGGAATCAGGGTATAGGCGCTTTTGTTGATCAGTGTCAGTTGTCGGCAGCCGAGGCGTACGATCACAGAGCCAATCGGGGTAGGTTAGTGTCACCGCAGTGCCTACAGCTAGATCTGCCAAAGGTTGAACTAGAATATTTCGATGGTAACCTTGTTAAGTATTGGAAATTTGTGAAGCAGTTCGAATACTACGTCGAAAGCCGCGTGTTTGACAGTGGCCAGCGACTGCTTTATTTGATTCATTGTTTTCGTGGCTATGCCAAGGAGGCCATCAGTGAATGTGTGATGTTGCCTCCCTCTGTGGCCTACGATAGAGCGAGAAAGGTTCTCCGTGAACTCTTTGGAGAATCCTACACGGGGCATATCGGTCGTATGTGTTGGTTGTCTAGATGTCAACACCATAAGCTATTACTCATCAGCATGCGTGCGCTTAGCACTTCCCAATGTTAACAAATGCTTTTATCGCATCCCAAGAAATGTCACCTTTCAGTTTTCATGACATCTTCACTTTAAAACCGCATTGGATACAACCGCGCAACTGCACAGACTCAGGCGCACGCAATACACGTAGGCCGGTAAGGTTACGGGAAGGACTGGATTACCGCTTCTCCTCGAGATGAATAGCACCCACAATGATGTCACTTCACGCTACCATGGTACGAGAAAGGCTTGTTCTAGCACCCATTGCTTGCACAATTCGAGTTTCACTTGTCCCAGACCATAAGGTAGCTTGAGCCTCGTCCAGTCGCCTTACTGTTGCTTGTAGTTATGGGCTTATGCAGCTGCGCGGTTGTGTCAAGTTTGATTTGCGGAACGTGAAATTTGGTTTGCAAGGCGCCCCCATTTCAATGTGAAAATAGTATAGCATTGCGGTGGTTATTACGGCGATCAAATGATATTTATGCTACTTTTCTCTCGCAAGTAGTATATGTGTTACAGCACTTTGGCTTCACACCACGTCGAATGCAGCAGTTTGGGAACATTCGTCACCGTAGTTCCATGACGGAACGCAAAGCGGTAGAATGTCCAGGAATTGTAACTTGGCTGGTGCCAAGAGATTTGCTTGGTTTTTTCAATTGTGCACAAAAACGGCACATGGAGTTGTTCAGAAAGTATGTTATTTTACAACAAGTAACTATCTTTTGTGTCGGAACAATCGTGCCTGCAATTCGCGCATTGTGTTGCAATACATTTCTTCCTATCGCCTGTTTCTCACAAACCCACACTACTCGTGCCTGCGGGGTCCTATTTAACCAACGTGTGTTCAACTGCTAGACAATTAGTGTTGAAATGTTTTCATCCTCGTTTCTCTCGGTTCATTATGCCAACACAGCTTGCGCTCTGGCATTCGCTTCTGTGTTCCTTAAGGCGGAATCAAGCAGGTGTTCGGTCTTACTCTAAGAGTCACAACAGTCTTAGCGTTTCCCAACATCAGACAGTAGCCGTGGTTCTAATGAGCACCTCATGTGAGATCGTTTGATTACAATGTTATCTCTTCACCCGGGCTAACTATTTAGTGATTTCGATTTTCCCTAGACCATCCATCGATGTTGCATAATGACTAGTCCTTTTCATTTCAGCATTGTTTCGATGGCTCTGAATCTTCGCGATTTGCAATAGCCCCTGTTTTTAATTACAGTCAAACCTGTCTAAGGCGATCACTCAAGTGACCGACAAAATGGGGTTGCCATGCATAGGGACACTCCTCAAAAGGGAAAACGTTGGGGGTGTTTTTGGCTGGTGGCCATAACAGATTAAGCTATATCGGCATACAACACTATGATATGAAGTACAAACAGTTGCTTTTCCTCATTGTACTCACGCACCGTCACTGGTGCGCTAAGTGTCACTTATCTGTCCTGATTGGTGGTTCTGTTGTAACGCCCTTACTCTTGATGTTTCTGAGCGTTACTGCCTTGTATTTCCGTGCTTAATCCTCCCTTTCGCACCCCGCTCCCCGCAGCTGTATACGTACCACGCTTTGGGCACCACTTGTGAATGGCTATTGGCATTCTGCTTCCTCGCAATTTTCATCACAATGATCTATGAGTTGCGAGATTACGCCCTGGATCCAGTGAAGGTAATGTTTTAACTAAAAACGGAATTTTTATTCCCGAATTTCGCAGGCCACGCTTGTTCCTCGGTGTATAACCAACACCCACAGGTATTTCACTGCACCCATCACGTGTCCTTCGAAAATTTTCACTATTTGGATATATATTCACCAGGTTTTGTCACACACGTGTTGTAACCTGCGAATTTTTCTTGAAGCGCGATCCGCGACTTAACATGCACCGAAGTAGGGGGTGAATGTTTAGCGTCGCTGTTCCCAGCAACACTTTGATTATTTTTCAAAAGTTCCTCCATTGCTGATAAATGTGGGATATTGTCCGCTATCAACAGTCACTTCTTCACTGGTTCGATCTTGTTCGGTCTCATCACGCAAAGATATCAAGTACTCGAACCCAGTGCTTCAGGGATATCAGCCGAAACATCCATCACTAAACCACGGAGTCAGGATGTGCAACGCTTGGCACAACGGTTAATGACTAATGGCAGGATCATTTTGAGGTGCTCGTTGTGTGATTGGATTGCAACGCGCAATCTAAATGTGGACTCCGATAGTCATTGAAGTGAATCTCGATCGATGCGATCAGTTGGACGGCAACTGATGAAGAAGATGGATATTGGGGGTTTCTCGCTCGGAAACAATGTACTCCACGACTGTTTTGCACTTATTTGATCTTCTAAGGTAGAGATGGCAGGATTGCGGCTCAAACCCGGGATTTTTGACGTTTTAGCCGAAACTTCGCCTCCTGAACCACTTTCAATGCGAATTGCAGCCTATCTTGAAGTTACATGTCGTCCTTCTTTCACACAATGAATACCACAACCTGACTAATGAAATCCAACGGTCTGGACCTCAACAGTTGACCTAGCAATGTGGTAAAGGATGGTGCGTTAGTAACTTAGGATCTAATGACACTATGGAGTTTGCCAATGCATTTTTGCTAACTAATGCGCATGCTACGAACCTTATGCACTGGGCCAGATATATTATCATTAGACGAGCCAATTGTTCAGAATGAGAGGTCGGTGGCTGACGCCCATCGTCAAATGTCGTGTTCCATCGGTCGGTAATTAACTAAGCGCTTTACAGGCCCGCCAACATCCAGGCAAAACTGTATCCAACTACCAGTGGGTTTCATTGTTTATGAACCACAACTATACTACCATTAGTGCTTGCAACCTCTGTTCCTCACTTATCTGAGTCTTCTTGATGTTGGAGATGTAGCACAACTCGTTCTGGGGCCTGTCTTGAAAGTTGGATCTACCGTGGAAATGTGACCCCCACCTTGTGCCACATTTCATGCATACTCGTCTTGCAGAGAGGTCACTTCGTCTTCGAAACGTATCGATGCACTCTGGTGGTCTCCCTTAGTAGGTCTTTAATGTCTATGCGCGCTAGCTTATCCTGAAACTCGGACTCCATTGACCACAGTTGTCCCTTATGGATTGTGAAGAGTCTTGTTCCGTACACGGTTGGCGCGTGCCTATCAATAACTCGCAACGTCCCGTCGTAAATGTGGTTATCTAAGCCGTCGAGGAAGTACCGTTCCCATGTTTTTTTTGCCCGACAACTCCCAGTTTTCTGTGCATCATTCATGTAGCTGCCCTAGGAGCGATTTTTCCGCATACGAGTCAGTCCATTACCGGCACTATATGAAGACAAAACGACCGGAAGTCCTTCGCTTCTTAATTAATACCACAAATATCTTGACGCATTGGGAGTGTTCCCGTGTTGCTGCTCTCAACACTGACAACCCATGACCGGTTTCGTCCTCATTTGGCCTCATCAGATAGTGATAGCCTGAACTGAGATGGAACTCGGAACTCTGGGACTCATCTCAGGTTGGTAATACAATCGCATGGCCCGCTGGTGCCATCTATGGAGCAGCGGGACATCGTCGGTCACGAGTTAAAGTCCTGCTTCCTACAATTGAGTAGCGTTGCTGATGAGCTGCATTAAGACGGACTAATCCTTCATCACAAATCGCTATATCGCAACATTGCTACAAATACACGAGAATTTACTACATTTACAGCGTATAACCCAAATGGTCAAAATCAG
>OX104065.1:132762250-132830321 GCA_944474145.2 Dicrocoelium dendriticum | reverse complement strand
TGGCCTCAGTGTAACCAACTGCTGTTAACCCCCGCTCCTCAAAGCGCGATTAGTCTGCGCCACTGGTGGAGCTAAGTTCGATATCCATGCTAGCATATCACCTGAGTGCTTTTCGCTGACAGTGGTTAGCCACTCACTGTGATGTCGGATGTAACTTCGATGGTCATCGGGGTGTTTCCTACGTCAACGGATGAAATCTGCTGCCTCACAGATAAAAGCGATCGCAATGATGACGTAATCAGTTAAGAAACGGTATAGCGTGCCATCTCATCGATTGTGATGATTGCCAAGCCATCCCACTGCTCGTAGCCGACTATGTGCGTGTTAGCATCATACACCAGACGCTGCGTGCGTTTCTAGGTAATCTTGTACGTCTGGGATCTGGTGCAGACTTGCACGTAGTGGGGTGAGAACAATGAAACGGATTGGCAACTGTCACGTCGATTGGGTCCAAGCATTATGAAATATAAACCTCGTTTCATGCCAACCACAATCCGCTAGCCTATCAATGTAATCAACGTCGTTCCCTACCCAAAGCTCAGTTGAACAACTGTGACTTGATAAGCAAGATGAGTCCTGTTGAAATGACTCTCATTACCACTGTTGCGAGCCCGTCAGAATTCCCCGCAAAAACGCGCCAGAAACCCCAACAGAATGGCTGTGGGAAGCGGAGTCCAATTCCTCCCCACAATGCAGCAGAGCTCAGCCACTCCGAGACGCGGCCCAACTGCGCACCTTTCGACAATGCTCATTTGCAAACTACCACCTCTTCGTGGTGACTATTTTTCCAAACTTAATAACCCAGTGCATTGGCTGTGAACGCCCTTTGTTGGTAGTAGAAGAACCTACAGAGGACCACTTGCCTTTTCTTTCCTCTTCGCCTTACTTGGGAGTCGGTTGGGTCACGTGATTGCGTGTGAGTCGTCAGCTGGCCAGCCTTCGCGTCTAAGTCATTGGCGCGCGTCCATCGTAACCCCCTCTTGTGTGCGTCCGTTCCGAGGGCTCAGCGTCTATCCGAACACGTGCGGCTAGGATCGTTCACACGCTCGCTCAATTTTCCGTCTCACGGCTAAGCTAGCGTCATCAGGTCAGCGCAAATCCGTTCGAGTGGCCAGCGTTACAAGTCGTCGTCGTAGGCGTGTTCCAACCGTGCCAGCGACAAACTTATCGGGCAATTACGCAATCCATATCAAGAGGCGGCGTTCCATCAATTATAACAACCACATGAGCCGAGTCAGTAAAGGTTTAAAAACTTTAATGCAACTGATCCGGAGGTCTCAATTCATAGACAGACACAAGCCCGACCAAGCCTCTCAGTCCAATCGGTTAATGAATTTGCCGTGACACCGGCTGACCGCCTTATGTTTGCATCCAGATGTAAATGCTAAGACACAGCGAATGAGTAAACATGGACAGAAAGCGACGCATCCGGCGTAATTGGGTCAAACTCAGAAGAGGGTTTATCATAAGGGTGGTGTTCTGGTCGGTCACCACTATTAGCGACACAAAAAGTAATCCCGATACCGATTGTCGCAAGGATCCCCCCGAAGCCACGACTGTGAACAACAGTTTGAGCTGATCAGTGTATTTTTGGGATGGCAAGTTTGCATCGGATGAAAACAATGATGATGATGATGATTGCATGGGAGTACCGCAGAGTGGAGAACAGCAGCAGTGATGATTGTCCTGGAGCAAAATGATCATATATACAACTACGGTTTCCAGAAATTACAAGCTAAATGATCGCGGATTTCACAGGATGGAGCGAAAAAACGCATGTGAAGAATAAAGATGACCACCACATGACTGAGGTGGAAGACCGTTTAAAGTCCGCGGAGATGACTAGAAGAAATTGTTCAGACCGCGATTTCATATGCATGGACGCCAGTCGGGGGAATTTATTAAGCCTGGGACAACCGCTTGGCGCCGTATCCCCCAGAATCGAACGGGGCGCAAGTTCTCCTTGACTGCGTTGAACAGCCATCCGAGATGATGTGAGCAGTTCGAACAATTGGCAATTGTCCAACTGTAGCTGCAAATTCAACAGTAAAAAGGAAGCGATCAGTAAAAGGTGATGGTTGGCGTTATAACGAGAACAGTTCGGTTCAGGTTATCGGCTATGAACCTTGTGCATCGAGATGCTGTGGATGCAGCTTTATCAATAAACGTCGCGAATATAGTCGTAATAATACTAATAACACAGAAGGAATGGATAAGAATCAATATCATTAGAAATAAGGACGAATGCAACAGCCCCATTGACTTCCCAATCACGTCATACCCGGCAACGTAACTAACCACTAGTGTGAACGATCCTCGAGGCGCCATTTAGAAGGACGAAAAGTGCCAAGCAGACTCAGGTTTCTGGTGCATCGACCGATTCGTACTTTTCTGTCGTGTCACTGGTCGGCCACTTCGAGGTCCCAACCAGCTAAGCACGGGGCTGTGAAACAATGCACGCCGAAGTGGCCGGCCTGGAGCACATGACAGCGCCGGCGATGGTGATTTTTGGAGGGAGTACTACGGAGTACCCACGCAGTCTCAGGTGCGAGAGACTGGGGCTGTACACCATTCTCTATCGTCGGGTGAGAATCGACGTTATCATGACCTACAGCATTCTACATCTAAGTGACTTACAAATGGTGAAGCCACTGCTGCATTTGAGAGCATTCTACAGCACACAGACACACCGGTGCCAGAACCGAAACTACTCCCCACCACCTGAGCTTTGAACGGCGAGTGGTCAATGTTTGGAACAGCAAACTCATAGCAGCAGTTCAAAACGATTGTTAGATGTATATGTCTTCAGTGTCGGATTCCGAGAACCATTACCAACTAACTATGATATCTCACATTTGTGAGTCTCAAGTTCCTGTGAGTTTTACCTTTTTTTCACAGTAGGATGTGAGAACTTGAAAAACCATCCACCAGTGTTAGCAGGCCATAGAAAGCGTTTGTCGTCTAACATTTTCGAAGAAGTTGTACAGATTTGAATTTCTACTTGCTCCCACAAAACAGTGCACAGTAGCAAAAACGCGATTGATTTTGTTGCAAACCTGGCTCGTTCCGATCGCTAGGGCCGAAACCGCAGGAGGGAGCTTTCCGTAATGCTTGCTCCCAGCCCCGCGCGACCCAAGGCTAATTTCATCCCCGTTTGAACTGAAGCTTTTATTTAGTTATTTAATCATAGATCCCGCTGTTGCCAGTAAGCATCTTGGTGTTCCATACTATTCACGGTTCAGAACAAGTCAATTTGGGAACTAAAAACAGAGACAATCCGAACGCGGAATGTAGTGCAAGTGGGGGCGATTAACGTCGAAAATTTGTTTTCCGCGAGATGCACTCGCCACACAGAGGCGAGACAAAATCCCAGTGGACGTACCCAGGAAACCAAGAGTACTCCTCGGATGCAGGCCCCACTAAGGTGACCGAGTTCGGGAGGACTTGACTGACCGTGACAATGTCGTGAAGCACTCCGGATGGATTGACGTAGGTCTGGAAGCTGCCTTCTTGAGCTAAGCAGATGATGAACCGGTTGGATGTGATGTTCCAATCGCAGTACACGCAAACGCAGGCAGCGGACTGTGGGGTATGGAGAACGAAGCGTGAAAAAATTACGATGTTTACGAAGATACAGTAAAACCTCCGTAATTTGAACATTCAAGAGACTGGACCAATGGTTAACATAGAGAGGCTCGGTTCCTTAACGTTTACGTAGGGAAGGTTCAAACAAGGGGAAAAACCGATCAACTTCGGTTTCACTGTATTAGGTGGTTCGATCGACCATGGAATTCAACATTTCGTATTCGTCCTAATGAGGGATCATGTTCCTAAATGCATGTAGTTGACTTTTCTTTATAGTAAAAGCTCTTTCAAGTTCAGAACGAACACCGACGCTCCTCATAGGGGTAACGCGTTATCGTTCCTAGATTCTACTTAGCCCAAATCCGTTCAGGTAATATGCAGATGACATGATTAATAAATGCCAACCAGTTTATCACGGTATCTTCAGGCAAACTTAAAGTCAGACGTCGATTCTTGCCGCTGAATGCATCAAATTGCATGATGAGATCCTTTTCTCACTGCAAGAATGAGATCACTAGCGGCGACTTCTCACCCACAAGGCCGTCAGATGAGTTTACATGCACCCATGTCGGTGGAGTACTCGGGAATCGCATCGTGGCATGAGTTACTATCGTGGTCACTCCATGTGGCTAAAGTATTCACAAAAGTCAAGAGGTTACCGTGTCGCGTTGTGCATCTTGGTGCGATAGCATCCCAAAGCCCAGTTTCATGGACGCTGTGGTGTTTTCTCGCGTCAATACCTGAGAGGCAAAAGAATAAAGGTATCAACAGTAAGCCTGTGCGCAATACCGACGCTTCGCTGCCGCACAACCACCACTAGTCGCACGTGGGTTGAGGAACTGCGAGGGTCGCCCGGTCTCTACATAGACTCGGACCTGTGCCCTCGGATTACAAAGCAGGCTTGTGATTCTTTAGGCCTCGGGACGACCAATATCCGAGGAAAAGGTATCACGAATGTCAAGCATTCCTTCTTATTTCGTGGAGGCAATAATTCGGAAAAATCTAGCAACACCCAGAGTTCAGTGATATTAGTTTCAATAGCAATTGCTATGCATTTCGAACGCATGCAGCTGATGGATAAACCTGAAAAACTTTGAGGACTGCCTTGTTTATGAGACTCAAACACTTATGTGCGATCCAGTCGCAAAATTTTATCATGCTAGGCATCGAAGTGTCTCTCTCACTGCATAGAAATACGTCGTTTGTTATTATTTTTACTACTAGTTTCTTTCGCTAAATCTTTAGTTTCCCCTTCTTTGTTATTGTTTGCCACGACTGGGCTGATCCCCTGAAGCTTCCAATCTAATCAGGACACCAATACTAGGTAAGGTAAAACACTACAGTGCGATCAGAGTTGTAGTGTGAGCCACAGACTTGGTCGCTGAATGTATAGGACATCAGAACGCTGGTATCCACCCAGCGTCGATTATGCCCGGTGAGTCCAATGCTGAAACACCCCCCTCCCGGTTTGTCACTAAATTGCTCGCGTCTGTTGTTCTCCACAGACTGAGTGGCACTCGTGAAAGTCAGATTCGCGAGGAGCAAGCCGGGTTTCGTCGAGATAGAGGCCGCATCGACCATAGCTTCATTTTGCGTCAATTGTTGGAGCATCGCCATATTAGTTGGCGACCCACCATAGTCATGTTTCTCGACATCAAAGATGCCTTCTAGCTGGTGCTCGATCCGTTGTGCTCTGTGGGACGGTCTGCTCAGGAAATGTGTGACTGAGAAATATGTAAATGTCATAAGAGTGCTGTATGCGTATATTTCGGGTAGAATGAGGATTTATGGAAAAATGTTGCCACCCTTCAATATATCAAGCAGAGTGAAACAAGGTTGTCCGCTGTCACCTTTCCTCTTTATCTTCGTCATTAACGAAGTCATGGAAACAGCATTCGCTGGATACGACCTTCAAAGTGTGGAGCTATTTTCTCATAAGCGACTTCATGACTTGGAGTATGCTGACGACACTGCCCTAATCTATGAAAGGTCCGAAACGTGCACAAAGCAGCACTGGACGGATTAGCACAGGCTGTCAAGCGTTTTAGGATTTGCTTTGTTCCCTCGAAACGCAAAGTCCTTCTCCAAGACTGGCAGGGATCCACTCTGCGCAGACCCTTGGCAGTGATCAGCTAAAAGTGGTTCAGGAATACAAGTACCTAGACAGCTATAGTAGTACCCGTGGAAGCGAAGATGAGCTCACTAACCGTATAGCAAAAGCTCGATGTGTGTTGACCATCTGCGCCCACGTGACATCAAGCTCGTTTTGAAGGGCAGAGTTTACAGTGCAGCCGTCCATTCAACCGGCGTTGTAGAGCCCGGCAATAAATGAATTTATACCGTCAGTGCGCTCGATAATATATCGACACATGTGTATCCACTAGCTCCTTAATTTTAGTACTCAGTATCTTCATGATTCCACGAAGACATCATCGCATCAGGAGTATTTTTCCGATCTCATAGACCTCCATAATGTTGCCAATGAATGGTTGTGCAATAAATTGTCGGTGACAAGGCTAACAGATGACAAGCGCTTTCGTTCTCTCTCAGAGACACTACTACCAGATCATCGACTGTGTCATCTTCTAAGTCATCGAATTGCAAGTACATCAACAGGATAATCACCTTCGTTTACCATGATCAGATAATGTTGAGGTTATTTTCTGATTAGATTAATCATGCTGGCAATACTACTGCGTACAGTTCGTGTGTCTGTAAAAACGATTTTGCCAAAGGTCTCTATCTCGTTTCTCTTTAGACGTCGCGATTATTCGTGCTGGGTCTCTTTCCATCCCGGTACAGCGAGGAAGTAAACGTCTGGCGACTAAGTCTCGCACGGAACATATCAATCCGAATTTGATTAGCTACTTAGTACCGCGCAGGGCGCAGTTCCCAAGGGCAGAATCTTTCTCACCGACTAAGAAGCGGTGATAACGGAGGAAGTTACAACAGGCGGAATGTCTCATGCGACACGATGCTGTCGTGAATTTAACCATGCATTCTGAACCAATTTCGGTCGTTCCATCGGTATGACGTCTGGAACGCACGCGGAATAACGTTATTCATTACCGCGACTCTCAACGCAGTTCGGCTGTGCGGTGCCTTATTCAGACACGGTTCACTCACAAAATCTGTTGTCCGAAAAGTGGGTATCTCGGAAATGCTTGAATTCTGACACCGATTGTGACTTGATTATTATAGCTCTGACCAATTGTCCCCATATTGCACCATTTGACGTTTGAAGTATAGAGGACGAGCTATCCGCTTCAGATATGGTAGAACAAGCTTTTACCAATGTCCGCGAGTGCTGTGTGATGCGCTCACGTGAGTAAGCCGCCTCAGCATGGGGAAGTCAACCCGATACGGCATTATGAGGTGCACATGAAACCGACAATACGACAGAGTGTACAGCCCCTGTATCGATCTCCGTACGACATCCGCGTAAATTGAGGATGAGCCTGGGTAGCCACATGTTGAACACGTTCCAGTTAGTGTACCTTGCCAAGGGTGATAAGACAATAGGGGAGTAAGCCGTGCCCAAAGCATGCCTAGGATGTTTTCATATAGTTTGTTCGTATTGTCCGCGGACTGCAAATTGCAGCATGAGAGTATGCCTAGATTCTTCACGAAAAATGTGGGAAGTAGCGATTTGCTGGCCGGAGTGTATGTACGTCCAGCACTAACCTTCCCCGGGCTCATAAATAACAACATGGTTTGGATGGCCGGCAGGTCGACATCTACAGGCGGTCGAAGTCATGCTAGAGTAGGTCGCAGTCGTCCGGAGCATCGATTACTTTTTAGGTCGTCTGTGAACGAAACATACAGTGATTGTTTCGTAATCAATCCTATACATTTCTAGTTGCCGGTCTTCCCCCCGTTTTCCCATCGTTTGTTGCCCAGTGCATTTTGCTCGCAAAGTTGCGCCCCCTCTCTCATCGGTATTTGTTGTGCTGTGATTGTGCTGATGCGACTAGAATTTCTCAAGTAAAGAACAACTGTTAATGCCGCCTGCTCAACTGTCTACCCACAGTCATGTTGATAGCAATTAACGCTCCATCTCTGTGGACTTACTGAAGGCCGTTACTTTCTGACTTGAGAAACCGGCTAGACAAGGGTCTGTAATAGTTGTATCGGATAATCGATTGTTGTCAACAATAAGGCACTTCAGTGATTGGATTAAAGATGTCTAAATGTACTGAATGGAATTCACTAAACGGCTAGACTCGATCAAACAGCCACTACGCACATCCGGAAAGATAGTGAACGGTGGGTACGTTCGCTAGGGACCTGCTAGCAGTGACATTGTTCCATCAGCTTAATGAGGAGCTCAAAACCCATCAGTAAGACTAGAAGACGATGTGGGATCGACTATCTGGTTCATAATCTAATGCTTAACCCGTTACTTGTAGCCTCTGAGTAACGGTTGATGGAAATCCACTCACCGACACCATGTCAAATGCGCTGAACTGAATTAAAAAGGTGTCCGTCTGATACAACATGCTAAAACATCAAAGTGTGTACAATGGCGCCTTGTAAGATAAGCGGAACGCTCATCCGAGTGCTAAAAAATCGCAAGCATGATAGGAAATACTAAGAGGTGTTGACTTACGCGTCGGACGACATCCAAAAGCGCTCTTAGTCGCGGTACAACGTGATTGATCCCGAGGATATGGGCCTTTAAGAGTCCGGACATGGGGAGGTTTTGGACAAGCCAGTAGGAGAATGGAACGGCCAAGTCGGGGCGGAAGCGATCCACTTGCCAAGTATCGTTCCAACTAAGTAATTCTGTTTGAATCGCAGTTACCAGGTAATTCTGCGAAAAAAATGTAGAATTCGAAAGTTTTTGTTTACCCTGTCTTAAGTGCCCGCTAGGTGAATGAACCACAACACACAATCTCAGTTAGTACTGGGATTTTTCCTTGAAATGAAACTCTGTCGGTTAAACCATCGGAACCGCAGCTGGAGCGGCCAAATGTCAAAAAATGTCTGGTCCCAACACTGCACTCCAGCTGACCGGTTTCGGGCTTGTTAGTACTCTGCAAGTAGAAATAGTCAAAATGAAGGTCGCATATGGGGCGTAGACAGTGTCAATAAATGTGACGGTCCTTGTACCTACTAGCTATCCAAGGGACATCAAGTTCAGGCATGACGGGGTTCGGCGTGACGTTACACGCGTCGATTGGCAGATGTGTTGTGTCATTCCCAGTTCGAAGTTTAGTTTCAGCGAAATTTGCTTCGGCCTCACAAGGTGGATAAGTGTCGAGCTATTCAGACACGCCGTATCGACGCTTCGCTGCCACGCGATCACCACCAGTCGCGCTCGGGCTAAGAATACTTTGAGTGTCGCCCGGTCCACTAAGCAGACTCGAAGCGACTACGGCCGGTTTGCATGATGGACGCCTTGTCCTTTTGGCCACCGGTTTGGTGCAAACAACTTGCAGACCACTTCTCATGAACACGGCCTCGGTGGGCGCATACGGAATGATCTCAGTCGCTTGAGTTAGCAAAAAGGAGTAACAAGTGGGTCGGTTGCAAACGGCGCTCAAAAGTTTGAGTTTGTCCATCCTTCCCTAGATTCTCAGTCATTGTACGCAAGATCAAGGTGATTATGGTATTCAGATAGAGCAATCTCAGCTGAAGCATGACCTCGTGGTGCTAAAAACCCCGTAACATCTGGCAACGAAAAAGGTCGGACGTGTGCACCACCTTCTGTGCAAGCAAAAGTTGGGGTGACTGGAGTTTCTGTGAACGTTACCTGTGAGAACGCGGCGTATTCATATTACTGTATAAATTATTAAGTAATCCGCATCAGCCATAAAACAAACCTCCGGAGCAGGCACCAGAAAATAAGTGGAGAATACAGCCATTTAAAGAGACGACGAAAATAGTTTTTCCCTTGGACCTGTCAACTATAGTTGCGAAACTTTAGAACATCTCTTTGCGACTTATCCTTGCAAATAAATCGTATGCTACATGGGGAATGAATGCTTGTACTACTCACGAACAAGGCAAATTTTGAATACACCGAGCGCAGTATTGTGTGTCAATAGTTAATTCTCAGCATCGTCAATGGTACACTTAACGTTCTCGTCCGTTTGCCGTCCAGATGTTATCGTTTCACCGTTCTAAGGGTGCGCACTGCATTTCAATGACACATCACTACTGCGTTTGCAATCCTCACTGTGACCAAGCATGTAGCTTGCTAAGCATCGGCCTTGCATCCGTAATGTGCCTCAGCCACATTACAACACCAAGGACAGTAAGCCATGTAGGTGGTCGAGCGACTTCATGTCGGGCTCGAGAGAATGGCGAGGTTCGTCGTGGTGTTCTGAGATAAACACATAGTAGTTCTGTCGCTTCACTTGGAGTAATGTTGCATGCTGGGAGCATGAGCATAATAATGATAATAATAACAATGTAGATTTTCGGGTTTACGAGGCATGCTCTTTTTGGCATGATCACACTTTTACAACTGTTTCGTATAATATGTACAGGTAGAAATAAAAATGGTGTTTTAAACATATAATGGTATAAAGTTCAAAGTCTTGAATGAACAAATAATAATTCATGGTGTCCTGTCCGAAGAGAAATATTAATGCTGAAATCATACTTATTGAACATAGCATCCGAATTAGGTTGAACATTCTCTACACATTGTGAAGTTTTAAAAAAGAGTAAAGACAGCAGTAGTCATTAATTCTGTTCAGCAACTGTGCATATGAACCGAGACAGATAAAATAGGAGATTTGTTTGTTGCTGTGTGTGCGAGGCGAACGTGGTTAGCACTTGTCTACTGGCCCAGGCGTATTGGTTTGACTGTACGCGCTAGGCGTAAACGAGTTAAGAGGAAAAATGAAGGCGAAAGATTGGAAACCGGAATGAAGATGTTGGAAGCAGAATCGGTTAGCTTTATCTTGCTGCCTGACATGTTTACATGAGGGCATTGTGGGAAGCCTAGACGAGTAAGATAAGACCGAATGGCAAAAGTAAAGATGTCTTACTACTTACTTCAAATTCAACGGAGTGTTCTACGAGCAAGTTAAAGGAGCCCCAATGGGATCCCCCATATCTGGACTCATTGCAGAAGTCGTCATGCAGAGGTTGGAAAAGGATATACTCCCAGTCCTTAGTCCGAAATTATGGGTGCGATACGTTGACGATACGTTTGTGATTCTCAAACGCAATCAGCTACAGACCGCACAAGACCTACTTAACAATGCAATGGAAGGCATTCGTTTCACCATAGAAGAGGAGGTGGAAAACCAACTACCCTTTTTGGATGTGCTGGTCACCAGAACGGTAGAAGGCGAATTACAGACATCAGTTTACAGAAAAGCAACACACACCGATCAAATCCTAAACTTTAACAGCAATCACCCTAAGTGTCACAAAATAAGTTGTATACGGACCCTGTTTCGTAGGATAGAAACGCATTGCAATACTGCAGAGGCAAAACGTAAGGAAGAAGAACATCTGTTTAGGTCTTTCATTCGTAACGGCTACCCACGCAATTTCATCCGAAGACACCTAAACCGAAGGAGCACAACTACCACACCTGCACCAACGAGGACGAAACACATCGCCTTGCCGTACATGAAAAACATATCGGAAAAGACAGCGAGACTCCTCAAACCGCACAACCTGACGATAGCTCACATACCAACCGGGACTTTGAAAAGAATATTATCTGGACCTAAAGAAAGACTGGAGGCACAAGAACACCAAAATGTCATCTAGAGGATAAAATGCGAGAATTGTGACAAAGACTATGTAGGTCAAACAGGGAGAAAACTATCCACAAGAATAAAAGAGCACAAGCGTGCGTGTCGATGTCATCATGTATCGTCACAGATCTCAGCACACCTCGATGAGGAAGGACACAGTGTTAACTGGGACAAAACAGAAATTCTGGCGCACGGAGGGACAAGAAAAGGAAGGGATTTCCTAGAGGCATGGTTCGCTACGGAGAATTCCCTGGAGCTCCGCATTGATCTCGATCCCGTGTACCTAAAGCTGAGAAAGCGTGAAGCTGGACGGCTAAGTATCGAACAAACAGAGGTCACGGGACACAGATCGACGAGGCTATTTTCAAACGCTACGTCCACACGACATTTTCCGTGAGATTTCCCCTACGGAGCTATACACTGAAGATGCCACTGAGGGAAGTGGTGAAACGTTTGACATTAAATTACTCAGCTCGGAGAACGAATCAAAACGTTAATGGGTAGATTCAGCTAGCGTTACCTTCACAGTTCACACTTTTTGGTATGGCTGTGAGGTAGGCGTGGTTGTATAAGCAGAACATGAAGAGTAGAGACAAAAATGGTAAGCTCAATCTCAGGTTGCAATTCTCCTGCAATCCACACACTTTTGGTGCGTCTGTGAGGTATGCTTTCCCGAGTAAAAAAAGGAAAGAGGATCGGATTAAGAAGAGTGAAGAGATTCTGGCAACTCTATGTATTTCCTTCAATTCACTGCCTAATGACATCGCAAAATAGAATTTGACAGTAAAAACAACTTCTTCAATCAATGAGATTGAGAATCAGACCAAACTTTGCATAGTGGTTCGTTCTCTATCCCGACTGCTTTTTAACACTTGCTTTATTAGTGGATATTGGCATACGTAGCGCAGGTCCCCGAATGGCCAGGGGAAGAGAGACTGTGGCTATACCGGTTATCCTTGGAGAGCGGCCTGTGCCGAATAAATGGCAGGAGAGCGCAATACCATTGCTGATTACTAGAAGGTTTCAGACATCCCAAACAAAAAGTTTAGAGACATAAGTTGTGGGAGAACTCAGGCATCTCGGGCAGTTTCAAGAATAACGAAAACGCAACAATGATAGACATACCAAAACAGGATCATATGACATCAGCAGATAGAAAAGTGGTGGGTGCGTTTTGCGCTACCAAGCTAGGTTTGGAGTCACGGTCAGGTGTTTCTGCGTACACACTTGCGGCCGTTCTCGATCGATAACGGTTTCCGACAAATTGAAAATGGGCGCCCGCTGGTCGCACATCGAAACGGTGAACAACTTATGAGGATTGACTCGGTGGCCGGTGGTCAGCAAGTGCTTTGTGACTGCCGAGTCCGCACGTCTTGTTGATACACAAATTCAATCTGGCCGCGTAACTACTTGGGGAGATGTTCGGTGAGTCCAACACCTAAACCTAGGTCAGTGTGCCCAACATAGCTGCCTGCACAGCTACAGATAAATCTGTATGGACAGTAGGATGTGTAGTGCCACTTTGTTACTGTTTTGTGAAGATTCGTGGCAGCTAGACTCAAGCAGACAGCCACTACACATGCAGGAAAGAGTTAGACGATCGTTTTGTCCTGGATATGTGGTGGCTATCCGCCCAAGTCTAGCTGCGACGAATCTTCACAATAACCCCCTACTACTTACTGGTAATCGTTATTAGTGTCCTAATCGAGCGCATGTGCAGAGGATTTGTCGACGAGCAACCGCAGTTCTGCACTATACGCTCTTCTCAACGATACACTTACTCGTTTCTAGGCGAGTTTCACATGATGGTCGCCCTTAAAACATAGTTCATCAATGATCTACTTTCCCTTAGACTAGTAGCATACAACCGCACTTGTTCGTGTCAGCGAGGCACGTTGTAGACTGTAGACGGATAATTTCGTTGAACTGTGTAGCGTATCCGAACGGCAAAACTCTCTCTTGAGTTCCAGTGTTTGTGAGATACAAATCATGTGCATCCGGATAAAAGTGTCCCCACTGCTTTGTCATCTCTATCGATCTCATATGGCACTGTTTTGACACAACTCTATCATTATTGCGATGGGTTTGTGGTTAATACCGACGCACCAAACGACCGAGTCACATGTGACAACTTGCGTCCCCCAATTCTCCTGTTTTAAAATACAAGAAATGTTGTTTCAAATTTCAGGCACCTTTGTGACTTGGTAGAGAGGAGATCATGTTCCATCCTACCAAAGATACGAATGTGGGTGCCTAGATCCGTCTGGGACTGAAAACTGTGAAAGCAGGGGAGGAGAGTCAAGGCCTGTGCATGCGCAGGTATTCGAACCACTCTGCATGACACGACGAGCCACACTTTGTACACCCACTGCTTGGATCAAGCCGTGTTGCACGGCAAGTGTCTACCGGTTTTGCAGACAATCACGACCCCAGAATGGTTCAGATCACCATTTATCATAAATTTGAACTAGAGGTGAGAAACACCAACGATAGTACTGAAATACAAAGCAAGCAGATGGAAAAAAAACAAAGCAAAATAAAAATATTACACTGTCTAATATTATGCATTTGGGAAGAGTCTGTGGTAGGAGGAGGATGATAAGCGGACAATGGTAAGCATTAAGAATAAAAACACAAACGCCGTTTTAATCGTTTTTTCGCCACGTAAATAAGTGTACCCAGCCGAACGTGTTCAGCGTCATTTGGGCTACAACCAGGGAGTCCAGATGCTCCAACGGAAGCCGACTTCGAAGTGAGGGCCTTCATTACTCTTTAAAAAGTCATTGGCTGGCGTCTCATCCTCTTATTCTATCCATATCTAGGTCGCACGAACAGCGCACGCCACAGGAGCCGGCGTGTTGGCATATGCAACATGTAGCCCAGCCAACAAAGCATGGTGCGTGATATAACGGTTCTGAGCGGTTCATTTGCTCTTCCTGCACCAAATATGCAACGCCGAACACACGCATCGATCATTCGGTGTTCCCGCCAAACGTGAGCCGGACTGTGATTGCATCGGTGGTCGAACGTGACATGCCACTATGCGTACAGTAGGGCTGAACATACCGCTGCATTGTACTCCACTCTACAACGCGACAGTGATGGCGCACCACCGAAGTGCAGTGGATCTCTATTCGCATTGACTCACGTTGCTGAAATACTGGTAATGTTAACAGTCAATAATAAATCAGGAGGGGTGGACAAAAGTTAAATGCATAGGATGAAATAACTTGGAGTCAGGAGCGGATGCAAGCACGCCTCTGACTATGATGGGACATTTAAATCGAATAACACGCAGTCGCTTGTTGACCAGGATTCATCCTAGAGGACAAGCTTGTGTTTGTTTGCTGAGACCAAACACCGATAGCCGTGAATTCGACGACATTGGAGATACGAAGTGTGCAACCCACACCTTAGGCATAGCAGTACACCGATAAGTAGTACGACGCTTCACTGTTGAGAAAGCACCACCAGTCGCACATGGGCTAAGGATACTGCGAGGGTGGCCAGGTCCCTATACAGACTCGAAGCCGCGCCCTCAGATTGAAAGGCAGGCTTGTGATCCTCAAGGCTACGGGCCAGCTACTACCCTTGGGGACCCGAGCGTACTGTAAGGATACGAAGTATGATGTTGCCTCCTAAGAGGAGGAATGGTCGAATGATGACTTGGTCAAAAGTAAGGCCCTTACTTGGAAGTTGGCCTCGGTCGGAGCCTCTCGGCTTCCTGGTTGGGGTTCGAAAGAGGATGAACATGTTTGGATGGATACAGTTGTTGACATCGCTGGGGGCCGGCCACAGTGGCGTTTGTGTTGTTTCTCTGCCCCTCCCGCTTAGTCTCCCCCGCCAAACAAGACCACATTTACTAGACATAAGGTACCCTTTTTTGCGGCACAGTAGCCGGCTGTTAGCTCTCCGGAACGATGTCCATCCGGTGCTGATGAGTTAGCCGGTGTGTCTCTGTTGCGTGTTATTACTTCTTTTCTTTTGTGCTGCGGCACAATAGCTGAGGTGTTTTCTCACCTGCAGCCAATATGTATAACAATAATAATAATAATAATAAAATGTCCCTCTGTATGTGTGCTTTGGAGACGTGAAGAAGTGTCAAATCGCAGTTAGCTTCGCCTGTTACCTAGGCCGACACTGAACGAAAGTAGAAAGACCCAATGTGAGATGATGGCATATGTTTGGAAAATGACCCGATGTTCCCTGATCCCTGCAAAGCACGACGGGCCCAGTGACCGTATATTGGTAGAGGCTAACTTCAAAGTCAACCGAAGCCACTATTGAGATTGCGTGTCACATCCCAAGACACACGGCAGGTGCTTCAAAACCCGAAATTGATCCGATTTTCCTCCTAATGAGAATGAATTTGGTGGCGATCTCTTGCTAGTAAACACAAGGAGATTTGTGAAGCAAAAAACAGAATAAAAGAAACGATTATTGGTGACGATGTTCTGTGGGAAGATGTCACTCTCCGGCAGTCTATTCCGAGAGAGGTTTAGTTTGAGGTGCCTCACCTTTGACCTAACAGTCCGGCCCAAATGGCAGTGGGATAGATGGAGAATCACTTGAAAGACTACATCCGGAGACTTAAGCAATCTGACTAACAAGACCGTGAGGAGCACGTCTGACTGGGGAGTGTATCCAAGTTGTAACTACTTGAGGTCGACCACAAATAGCTGTGGAAGTTGAACTAACAAAAAGTATACACCTGTGGTAATGGTAAACCGCAGCTTACGCGTTAATTACCATGAGCTATCCGACTTGAGACGGGTGGCTGTGAACCATCGAACTAGAATGGTACTCTATCCTCAGAGACAAGTCGTGGTGTTCGTGCCCCACACCAATCGCGCCGAGCTTACAGCCCTGTTGACTTCGGCACTTTAAGCTTGACGGAAGAGGGACATCGACCTCTCCTCAATCACCGAAAAGACGGAGTTGAAACTGAAGTTGTAGGACTTATAACTATTTTCCCTTCTAGCATAAGTGGCTCGAAAGCCACTTGGAAAGTGTCACCCAGTATAGCTCGATGGATCATGGAGATAAGCTAATCACCGTACTACAACTAAGGTCTAGTCACGTAGTGACGGATATAACAGGCAAAATATTTATGTAAGTAATCCCGGAAAATCTTAGTGGGAACCTGTTCAATAAGGGGCAGGAACGTCTAGTGCAATCGACTAGCCGCATGCATGCACTCAAATGCGTCAAAGTCCCTCCATGACTATGTGGTGACAACATCGACTACCGAAACGTGGGAGACAAAGATAACAAAACTATGATGTAGCCCAATGATCAACAAAAAAGGCAAATGCGTCTAAAAGTATACAATTGCCCCGGGACAGCATCATGGAGCAACAAGTTGTATCAATGGGTATTTAGTGCTCAAATCACCCATCACATCGGCCCATGAAGAAATCTCATCAAATAATTCGGCTACTTTGATATGGATATTTTATTGCCGTGACCAGATCAAAAACCCGCGAGAATGCTCCCATTACCCAGGAATTCACCTATGAAGAATGATTGTAGGTAAGACTTCAGGTAATGCGATTTAGGCTCATTCGTACTCAGCTGTCGAGGACTGCGTTCGAGCCAATCTTGAGGATGTAAACAAAAAATTAATAAAGTTAATAAAGTACAGATGTAGGTTGCCAAGGCCAAATGCAAGTGATCCATCAATTATTGTTTTATCAGTGACCGAAAGGATCACAAGCCTACATTGTAATCCGGAGGTCGCGGGTACTAGCATGCGTAGGGGACCGGACAACCCGCGCAGTATCCTTCGCCCACGCGCGACTGTTGGTGGTCACGCGGTAGCAAAGCCTCGGTACTGCGGACCGGCGTACTGCTTATGCTTTTTCTCTCTCTTTTTCATGCCTGCCTTGTAATCCCGAGGTAGCCGGTACGAACCCGAGTAAATGTGGGCGATCTCGAGGTATGCTCAGCCAAGGCGTCGCTGTTTTTGGTCGCATGGCAGTGAAGCGTGGGTGCGGTATACCGGCGTACTGTTGATGCTCTTTTTAGTTTCGCCGGAGAGTCCAACGATGCAAATTACCGAGAGTCGAGTCCACAAGCTGGTTCAAACTGAGGTGCAGCTTACCTGTTTGAACGGGTCTCAAAGTATCAGGATCAACCATTTAGACGTGTCGGTACATTGTTTGCTCCGCAGGCTCATTTAGATAAACTCGATCCGCTGGACGTTGTGATATGAATTAAATAACCCAGGTTAGGGGAATCTGTAAGCGCAAATTGTTCGATACCCGCGTCATGGAAAGTTTGGAAGCACTTTATCTCAGTAATTCGAGTAGGCACGGTAGACCAAACACTTAGATGATTTATAGAAATTTAAGTCTTGGTAGGTTGTCTGTAACAAGTTTGCATACGTGGTGGTAAAGGCACCGAATGTGCACGGCTAATAGCGTTTCTGAGGTGCGTAGACACGAATTTAAATGAGTTGTGAGATTACTATCCAAATATACCATACTATTATGCGACAAAAAAGACCGTATGCAACGACATTCCGGTGGAGTGTTCACTGAAAATTTTGCAGTCACATCAAAGCTCAACATGAAGGCATAGGTCTGTAGACCTACCAAGTCGTATTGCCTGTAAATCCAAACAGGCAGAGGAGCAAAACTGGTGGCCACTGCTGCAAGCATATCGCGACGAGCAAGCAAGCGAGGATGACAAGGCTGACGAATTCGATATCTAAATGGCCGACCAACTCTATCCACCGCTCTATCCATAATCAATTCAACATCTTCGGTGACAGCGTCTTGATTTACAGCGTTTGCTTCAACGCCTGATTCCGCTGACGTCGAAGTAGCTGGATCGAATCCTTCCAACGGTTTGCAACTCTTCGCTGGAGGGGGTCCCGAACGACTTGCTTGTTGAGGATCGGTGACAATGGGATCAGAAGACGGAGGATCACCGTCGAAGTGATCGACTGGTGAATTCCCAGATGAAGAAGAGAGGCTACCGGAACTGATAGGGCCGTACCGACGCCATGTGCTCACACGAGAATCGAAAATGGACAGCGGATTACCAGGAGGCACATAACAATGGTTTGTCTGAGTTGTACCGGAGGATGAAGAATCTTGACGGGCGCGCGATGACCAACGCCGCGAAAGTTTGCTATGAGTGAAGGGGAGGGAGAGCGAAGTTTCGTGTGATAGTAACGCGCCTATGGTATGAAGCGAAAAATTGGTCACAACCGACAGACCCGCCCGACAACAAATAGCTCTATCCCCATGGTTGGGACTGTCAGTGACACAAGTGGTTCGTAATGGCACTATGCTGTCACATCGTCGTGAACTGATACGATGCTCTTCTCAGGAATAAAAGATGGAGCAAGAGGAATGAGAGCACTGAGATGACGGCCATGCATTAAGAACCATGGTATATGCAACTGGCGCTAAATGAATGACCACTGAGCTTCAGTTCAGACGGTGGTTCAGTTCACCAACCACTACTACACTTCGTAGTAGAGTCAACAAAGAAATCACGGTTGGGACAAAATAACAACGTCGCAGATATGAAAGCATCACATGAGTGCTTGTGCTGGACCACTCTTAAACCGGTGATTTAGAAAGCACGACCAAGTTGAACTGGAAACGGAAATCCACTTAGCGTGATATTTTTAGCATCAAGTTAAAGGAAACAATCGAGAACTGAGTAGATGCTTACTTTCCACTCGGGCCACTGCTGACACCGACGCCGTCTGGCTCAGATGCTAACGGATCGTGGCTTTGAGTTTTAGGGCGCGTGGTGCGCGGATCACTACCGAACCGCGACCAAGAGCGAGGAACGAGGCCGTGGCCAAGAGGATGAGATGCCATTTCCGGGTTCGTGGACAATTCAGGCAGAATGGAACCGTGACAGACCAAAGAACTGGAAGAGGACAGGAATTAAAGGGAAACACTAAGGCGAAACAAAACGACAGTGAAAATGAACATAAATCGAGCAGGATATCAGCATAAAGCCCTGCTAAAAGTGAGATCGCAAAGACGTCGCTGTGTGACGTGATTGCTCGTTGGATTTGGTGGCTATACCACCATGACAGCAATACGATAACCTAAATGTTCACATATGTATGTCCATTGCAGCTAGCAGACAGTGTTTATGCATGCGCCTGAGCGTAACAAAGTGTGAACAAAATAAGGGAGCAAAAACCCAGAGTATCTGTAAAAACAATGAATTGATTGCATTCAAACATCGTGACTTTGATTAGGACAAAAGTATTTTTGGCATAGTCAGTTTGCTAAGTAAAAATGTGACTACGTCCGGTTGTTTCGGCTGATGCAAATAATGACTATGGCGCAGTGGAGAGACGACTGACAACCTTGAAAGCAAGAAGCAGTCAGTTCAAAAGTTCAACGAAACGAACAACTATAGAGTACAAAGGTCATTCGCTCCACACACAAAAACATGGACTCGTTGGCACGATGCGGCATTGAGATTCCGAAAGGAGAGAAATGATTAATACGGGATATGCAGACGAGGTCCTAGTGTTTGAAAATCGCAACGCAAACTGCGTTTGGTTACAGGACAACCCACAAATTGTCAGCACCTTGATATTGGACGGGGAGGAACAAGATGGAATGTATTAAATCGCCAAACTTGGTACCTATGTTGAGAACGATGGGCACCTGGAAACTGAAAGTATTACATGCGCTGCGAAAGCTGTAACTGCCTTCGTGATGCTGCAAGGGTTATGTGAAAAACAGAGCAGTGAAAGTTTCTGGGGAAAATTAGGCACAACTTTTTGGTTTCGAAGAACTTAGGTGTTTTGAACATCGTCGCCCCTAGAGCGTTACCTCTGTAGGGTGATATAGGCGTCCCTTTAGCGATGAAGTAAAAGGGGACATACGAATCAGTGACCATTCGTTGTAAGTAGTAAGGGGATTTATTAGGTTTTTGTGTAGATTCGTCGCAGTTAGACACAGGCAGACAGCCACCACACATCCAGGAAAGCGCTAGACGGCCGTTTCGTCCTACTGGGACTCGGCAGTAGCGCGCACCCGCCGAATCCCACTGGATTCGAACCCACGACCTTACTTTTGCGAGTCAGCGACTTATGTCACTGAGCGATGGGCGACGGCAGCGGACCGCCATGACTGATATCTAACTGCGATACAGCGTGGCTCATCCTCCACTGTCCTGCAGCATACTTGCCACCTCGATTGGCGGCGGCTTGCAAAGGAAATCGTTGCTCTGGGGGCAAGTCCTGTCCTCTGCACATTCATCACATGCAAGACAGTGGAGGATGAGCCGCGCTATATTGCAGTTAGATATCAGTCATGGCGGTCCGCTGCCGTCGCCCATGGCTCAGTGACATAAGTCGCTGACTCGCAAAAGTAAGGTCGTGGGTTCGAATCCAGCAGGATTCGGCGGGTGCGCGCTGCTGACGAGTCCCAATAAGACGAAACGGCCGTCTAGTGCTTTCCTGGATGTGTGGTGGCTGTCCGTCTGTCTAACTGCGACGAGACTACACAGTGACCCTTAGTGTTCGTCCGTTCACCCGCTCGATGGAGACAGGTTGATACTTCCATACACTAGGAATGCTCCATGAGTTTTAGGGACCGAAAAGACACAACTTCACTACTAATCAGTAATGATGCTGGCTTGCCGTACTACCTCATCCCGGGGTGGTTGGGGCTTGACTCGGTCTAGCAACAGTGCTTCAGGTCGTGATGAGTTTGCTTAGCTAGTGTTCTTTCCGGAATAATATTCCGCAATAATATTCTCCTAATAGCCATTTACTAAATTCACCGGTGCTTACATTGGCCAGTGGCAGAAAGGATAAGATGTCTGTTTTGTGATCCGAAGACCACCTGGTTTGCAACTGAGTAGGTTACGGCGACGTCGTAGTATTCCTAGCTAGCGTGCGACCGGCAGTGATCACGCGGTAGCGAAGCGTCGGTACGACGTTCCAGCGTACTGAACTTAGCAGCCCGCGCAGTATCCCGACCGATATACAACTCGTGCGGTCTAATGATAGTGAAGTTTCAACATAGCGCACAGACGTACTGCTGACAGCCTATCGAGGAACCACTAATTTGAATGTTGCTCCGTCCCGACACGAGTCTCCTTCAGAAGACGTTGGTTTGTCTTCCAGCGCTGCACATATGGCTGTGGTAAGTTGGGGGTGTGCATTTTGCGGAATTCCTTGAAAATGGTCCAGTGTTTGGTTCCCGTCCCGGTATACTAAATTATAACCCGAAAGAATCACTTAAGCTAGTCGACCGCAGTGTTGGTAACAAGTAACACCAATGTCGGCAGGTGGCCAATGAGGTGTCTGCCTCAGAAGGACCTCGTAGTATTCCTAGCCCATGCGAGACTGGTGGTGAGCACACAGCAATGAAGCGTCGGTGCGACGTACCGCCGTACTGCTGATGTCTTCTATCTGTCACAAAGATGGAGTTTGTAGCCCTGTGGATGGGAACATGGATTAACAAATAAGTCACTGTCTTTCAATGGGCTCAGAAGGGTGTCCACTAAGTAAAATCCCTACCTCGCTTTGGACAGCCGGGTAGTATCGCGTCTGTCGATGGAACAACCATGGATCGTTCTGTACCCTATACAGTTCCTTGTTTATGACTGCAACAATCTTCTATGGTCTCAAAATGGCCTCTGATGCCTCTATGTCTACTCATCCGACTGCCATGAATATAATACGTAACCAATGATGACAAGATTAGTCAGTTAGATCAATAAGTGAAATAGAAGTTTTGCTGGATCTGATGCGCTTTGTGTACACCATCTTTCCGGTTATAGTGAGCAGCTTGGCCTTATTTAACCATCGTTGGATGGCATAAGGTTTGCGGATAGTAACTATTGTCCCGACAAATAGGATGAAATCAATAATCGATAGAATAAGCGATGTTTGTCTGTTGCATCCATTGAGTTGTATCTACACTAGCCATTTTGCATTTGACCCAAGACGTTACAGGACACGCCTCACAGCTGACATCAGTGAGACATTTGCAGTTGTCCTCTAATCGGACCATGTGTGCGCGTGTGTGTGCGTGTATAGTGGGGAAATATCTGTGGGATGAAGTCGATTACGAAACGCGGCGTGGGAAGCTGCAATGAAGCGGTTTCGTCGGTTCTACCACATATCGATACGAGTCAGCGATTTGAGACCATGCGGCATTCGTCAGATGTAGATTCATTGATCCCAAATGTCTGACGAGGGCACTTAGGTTCCATATCGTAATTTCAAGTACGAGTCCTCTGCCATTAAGTACTAGGGACATCGATTGTAGTTTACAGCCAGATGGTAGCGAAACGCCGATATGAAGTACGAATGTGTTGCTGATGATGATAATGACAATTTATAGTGTAGATCACCTTGTTATTGCCTTAGTTGGACCGTAACTCGGTAAAACATATCAAAATCCCGTAGGAATCTGAAGTAGGGTAATTATGAGTTGGTACACTGGTTATAGGGCGTGCAGCTACTCGTGCAGCTGTTCCCCGGTTCGTAAACAACTAAAGCAATCAGCTGTGGGGCCATCCTTACCGTTATGAGCTTTCTCGCTGGTACCGTCCTCTGACCTATTCAGGCTTTACGACCTTCGACAAGATAGCCCCTTTTTCCCGGCCCGCGATAGAGTCCATTACAGCCTGTCATACCTTTTATCAAAGTGTGCAATATCTTCCCATCACTGTTAGCCAAAAACAGACTGCTGCGTCACATCCTAACGGTTTATTGTTGATCATGTAGGTATTACCCTCAAAGAGCGGGGTCAGACTGGAAAGCACAGCAGTACTGAGACGTATTAAATTGGGTAAACGGGGGCAATTGATTATGCAAAAAAGTGGAACGGAGTCTGCCGGCCCGTGGCTAAAAGGGCAAAGCGTCTGCTTTGCAACCCAGAGATTGTGGGTTCCAGCCTGCGTAGGGGACCAAGCGAACCTTGCAGTATCCTTAGCCTACTCGCGACTGGTGGTAGTTACTTGGCAACGAAGTGTCGGTATTGCGTAGTAGCGTACTGCTGATGATTGTCTGCGCGGAACCTCTGCGCGAATGAGTTTCCGTAACAAAATGCACAAGAAAAATAAGAAGCGGCGCCAGGAGTTGGTATCGCACAGCAATCGCGTTCCATGATAGTACGGGCATCAACCTCATGGGCATAAAATGTTGACTGCTTTTTAAACTTAGTGGGTGCCTTCGAGTTCCTTTGCATCCCCATAGAAACGAGGTTCAATAAACTCTACAGACTAGAAGGCTGATGAGCTATAGCGACTGCAATGTAAATTTTTCGTTTGTCCGACAGTTGTTAGCAATCGATCAGGAGAAGGTGTTCGTTTAACTGTCACTCAGGTCGTGGTCAATGGCCCCAAAGGCCGGAACCATTAATCCGGCTCACATAGCTCATGGCCTTTGTGGAAAGACTTCATGGCACCATCATCATACTTTAGGCTCCCAACAGTTCGAAGTCCGCTTAGTAGGCGCGCGATGTCAATGAAAACAACCAATGGCCAGAGACCCAAGTTACACGTGGGGGACAAATAAAAACGTGATGCACCGGTTGTTATATATATAAAATAAATGAATAAATTTGTGTATTTACCGACAGACGGCACACGGCCCCATATATATATATATATATATATATATATATATATATATATATATATATATATATATATATATGGTTGGTGGCATCAGGTTTCGGATTTGCCTGTCACTGCGGACAGCTACAGGACGCCTGCGCCTACAGAGGGACCATGGGTGGCTTGCGCTTCACCACCCACAGCTCCAACCACACAAGCCATATCCAGTGCAAACCCGAAGGAATAAGACCGGGAGGCATGTGGATGGGAGCCACGTTTCATCAACGGAGCCGGCCCACACTCCTTCACAGGCAAACACAAGCACACTGTATTTGGGGAATCAAACGCACACAAGGCGGTGTCTGGACCGTAGTCCGCTCCACACTGAGTGCACGGAACCGCTCTTCGAGCCTAACACGGCACAAGGACCGTGCACCCCGTCCCCTCCAGCAACGATCAACTGTCTCCTGGAGCCAGTATGGACGAACTAGTTGATTATCCCACGGTCATAATGTTGCATTTTCGGCTCATGAAAGGAATCCGTTAAAGTTATCTAAAAGCAAGCGCCGAAAACCGCACATGGAACAGTGTAATCTGTAAACATACGTAATGCAGAGAAACTCACAAGGAGTCGTCACGAGTGACTTTGCTGATTGAGATCCGTTGTCTGCCGACGAAAATGGCATGTATCGTGGACTCATCGCTGTCACTTGGGATACTAATAGCTACAAGATCTGCTGTCGTTCCGACGAAATCGACCATTTCATCCAAGGAGGATACGTGGTCAAAGCTAAAGCAGAGAAAGAGAAGGAGACAAAGGTGGTGTGTGTAATACAATGCAGTGGTTCGTTATGATTTGGAGCTATACTGATGAGCCCACCGATGCGAATATGTGCTTGCCTGGTATAAGAGGCCAATACATATTCTCAGGGATGGAATGCGAATAAAAAGGAAAATATTCCTACATAAGCGGATCGGACGGCATATTCCAAAGTGGGTTAATGTCATTACAAGAGGTCAAACATGAAGGCAGGCGTCAAGTTCCAAAATGCAAGCACCATCGGTTGCTAACCACTTACTGAATACGGGTCATCAAGTTGACCCGGACGTGGTGTTTAGGGTTATCGACCGAAATACAAACGCCAAAATGTCCAAGATCGCCGAGGCTGTGGCCAACGATCGCAATAGTCCTGACCTCTGTGTACAAAAACAGTTCTTTGCCACACTGAGGCATTCGTGGGGACCGTGGTGCTTGTTTTATCACTTTTGATTCTGTTACAGTAGTTGAGGTGTTGTGCCCACTCCCACTTTCTGTCAGCATTTAAATGATTCTTTGCCTCAGTGATCGTTTGGTATGTTGCGTGTATGCACGTGATCAGGGAGCATGTAATGCTATCATCTTGCGACGCCCGTCTTCCCATCGCATTGTTTAGAATGATAAAGGGAACGCAGTGCTTAGAAAATTTAAAAAGCAAATTATTATAACGCGCTGAGTGAGTGGATGGTAAAGCGGGACGAACTAAGAGACGGAAAACAGAAAAGCTACTGGTAGCAAATATACCATAAGGACTCTGAGGGATCGTGAAATATCGTCAGAAGCCAAATTGTTATATTACCAACCAAACCAAAACATGATAAAGCGCAGATGGGGGTTTACTGAAATGCACAAACTGTGCTGTACCATAGGCAGGTGTTCTAAATAAGCCAGGATATCATACAGTGCTAATCCGTAAAGGCGAGTGAACAACTACGGCCCGTTCTAGTGTGCTGTTAGATAGGTGCGTATACAGACCCAGGTTAGGTACAGATAACATCATTATCAAGACAAGTTATCTGAGTCTGTCGCAGCGAGACTGAACTTTAAAGTGATGCGACGGTTTGCGTACCCCTTTGACCCATGGAGCTATACTGGGTGATACCATCGGGTCTTTGAGAGCTACACTGACCACGTTGATCAATGGTTAGAGGTCAGACAAACTCGGTTTCCTGGGCCTCCAGGTTGCGGGGTACCGATAAGCAGATGGCCAATCGAACGTCACCGGGAATCTCGCGCAGTACTAGACAGGTGCAGTCCAGCCCGATAGAGTTAGCATGTAGCCGGAAGCAGATTGGTAAGCCAAGAGGCAAATGGTTGGCGCACACCCGCATCGAGCTCTGCAAGCACCACCAGCAATCATCCACTGAATGTGCAAGTGACCAATCAGGCACCAGTAGGTACCAAAAGCACAGATGAAGAAGCGCATACTCCTGAGAAGCTTATTGGTACACACCTGAGCCAAGGATTGACTTGCCGAACAATGTTCTCGTGGTGCCAGCCGGATGATTCGGATTTTTTTCCCGTTCCAGCAAATGGTTCGGCGGCAGTGTTAGAAAACGTGGTGGGTTTTCGCCTAGCAAGCGTTCTCCCTAGAAAAAACCACAAATGTCTGTGTAACTACACTGCTACGTAGCGGATGTGACTCGCCACTAAATAAAGTCACTGCCCCTTGCCCTCCCTGAGGTATTGTACTACAGGGGTGCGTTGGGCCCCTGATCCTTCACGGACCAAAAGGCGCACGAACCATCTATTTGGTCACCGGTTTCTAACGGGTTGCGATGCCCTCACATCGCCCTGCTGCCTTGTAGGTTAGATATTTGATCAAAGGCTCCGGTTGGGGCCCCCTAAGACAATCCTCTACTTCGGCCTGGGCAACCGGTTAGTATCACGACGACTGACGAATCATGGACCACAGTGGTTAGCTCTGCTCTCGCTATACTTATCAGCTCTGCTAACTAAGTTCCTCAACCTCCACTCACAGATCACCCCACCTCCCGTCCTTCACCTATATGTACTCTTATGTCTTCCTTGGTTACCGTCACAAACGATCCACATCTCGCAACTGATAGAAATAACAGCCAAACTCCCGGCTTTCAATGTCCTGCGATCGCAAACGCCTCTCAGTCCGAACCTCCAGTTCGTCTTCGACTTGGTTATCCATTCATCCTACTAGAGTTTAATGCTCGAAGTTTGATGCAGTTCGGACGACAAGCATGTCTGGCCCGTACTCTTGCAACGCTCCTGAGTTCACTTGTTCGCCGAGCTTCGGAGTTGGGATGCAAACGTTTCATCATCAAGCGAGGTGACTTCGTCATTGCGCTGCTGGGTCCAATCTAATCCGCTGACCCAGCAGCGTAATGACGAAGTCACCTCGCTTGATGATGAAACGTTTGCATCCCAACTCCGAAGCTCGGCGAACAAGTGAACTCAGGAACGATCGACCCGAGCTACCAGTGCATCAAGTCAGCTTACAACGCTATCCGTAAACATCTGTTGCCTATCAGAGATAAGATTACAAGACTCTAGCACCATCATCAGAATGGCTTCACCGGTAAACCCTGACGCCGAATATCACTTGCGGTTTTCCGGAAGCACAGAAGCTGTCGCCTCTGGCCAAGCTGGTGGTAGAGTTGCACTGTGTGCCAGAGCTGAATCAAGTCTGCTTGACTGGAACCCAGTCAATAATCGGCTACGCGCAGTCCGATTAAGTGGTTCATGTAATGTAAGCAAGCGTCAAGACGTTTAGCGTGTCTTGTTTGTCTTCTGTCTACGTCTCTAGAGACTGCAGCCCGGATGCAATCAAGGATAGCTTTTATCAGCAGCTACACGAACTTCCGCGTTCCTCTAAAAGGACTAACATAGTCATTCTTGCCGGCGACTTTAACGTATGGGTGGGTCCCTTGCCACCAAGCGAACACCACCTTGGCGGTAGTTTCAGTCTCGGTGGAAGTCGATCAGACAACCGGGACAGACCGCTTGCTCTTTGCTCTGAGCATCGCTTGTTTCTTTTGAGCACTAGTTTTCGGCAGTCTAGGAGACACACTGCTACCTGGCGCTCGTCCTCACAAACGCAAGAGTGCCCCCAGCTTGACCACATAGCAATCAGCTACAGATGGTGCAGAAGTGTAACGAACTACCGATCGTACTGGTCAACTTATCTAGACTAGGATCACGCATTGGTTCGTGCTAAGATTTACATACAACATCATCGTCAGCAACAACAGCAGTACATCAGCCATTTGAACTAATGCTTCGCTGCCATACAACCATGAGGACCTACGAAATAGAGATTAATAAGAGGGAGAGAAGGGGACTTACCTGAAAACCTTAATGCCCTAAGAAAACATTCAGAATCAAGGCGCCTACACTTTGTGTAGACAACATACCGTCACAAACAGCTGACTATTGTGCAAAGGTAAGGCGACATTGGCGAGACAGGTTCCTTGAGACTTTCCCTGCTCCACGTCAGAATCAGCCAGTAACAAGCAGATAAATCAGCACCAAACACATTTTAAACTGGCAATCCGATTAGGAGACGGCAGCAGACGTGCCATTGGTGTCCGTTGCCAGCCATGTCCTGTAAAGTCCCGAGCTAAGCACAAGGCAATTCACGTGGACTCCAGCCTGGAAGGCGAGACGGACCAACGGCACTCAGTTTGGTCGTCAGTGACTTCATTTTCCGCTGTCAAGCCAACTGTCCACCTCGAGCTTTGCGCAACTCTACACCTGGTAGACTAAACAAGGCCCCCCTAGGTAAGCTGACCAGGCATAAACAGCAGGTGCACAGGCCAACGCAAGTTATTCAGTGCTATCTTCATCATCATCATCATTACACGTTAGCTAGAGGTGGAAAACTCCTAAGCTATTGTGCCGCAATACAAAAGACAAGAAAAGGAGAAAAAACAGTGGCACACCCGCTGAGGCGCCAGTAACGGATGGACATCGTTCCGGAGAGCTAACAGCTGGCTGCCGTAAAAGAGCGTCATAGTATACCTATCAAGTGAGATCATGATTGGAGAGGGATGTTAAGCAGGAGGGGGATGGACAAAGGAACTCACAACACAAACGCCATTGGGGTCGGCTCCTAGCCATATCAGCGAGTGTGTCCAACCAAACGTGTTCACCGTCCTTAGGACCCCAGCCAGGCAGTCGGGATGCACCAACCGACGCCAACTTCGAAGTGAGGGTTTTCATTTCTCTCAACCAAGTCATCACATCGCCTCCCCTCCTCTTCTTTCAACCGCAGCCCCAACGCGCAAACAATGCACGTCGTGGGAGTCGGTGTGCTGGCATGCGCAACACGTGGCCCAGCCATCGGAGCCTGGTGCGTGATATAATGGTGCTGAGCGGTTTACTCGCTCTTCCTGCACCAAATACGCAACATCGAACACGCGGTGCTCCCACCAGACATGAGCTAAGCTGCGAAGGCAGCGATGATCGAATGTGACGAGCCTCTTCATGTCTGTCGACCTGATGAGCCAGGTTTCACAACCATATAGGAGAGTTGAACGGACGGATGCGTTGTAAACCCTGCCTTTCAGGGCGAGAATAATGTCGCGTCTGCACCACAGGTGGCGGAGATTGGCAAAAGCACCTCGAGCTTTGCTATACGGTTCGTAACCTCATCTTCACTCCCACTGGTGCTAATATAGCTGCCAAGGTATTTGAATTCCTGAACGACTTCTAGCAGCTCACCACCAAGTGTTAGTGCAGGGTTGGGTCCCTGCCAATCTTGGAGAAGTACTTTGCATTTTGATGGAGCAAAGCATAGTCCAAAACGATTGACAGCCAGTGCTAATCGGTCCAGTGCCGCTTGACATGTTTGGGAGCTGTCACAGATTAGGGCAATATCGTCCGCATACTCCAAGTCAAGAAGTCGCTCACCAGGAAGTAGCTCCACACCTTCTAGGTCGTGTCCAGCGAACGCTGTGTCCATGACTTCATCAATAGCGAAGTTGAAGAGGAAAGGTGACAGCGGGCATCCTTGTCTCACACCGCTGGTGATACTGAAGGATGGCGACAGTTTGCCATAAACCCACACCCTGCCCGAACTATGTGCGTACAGCGCTTTGATAATATTTACACATTTATCAGGCACACCTTTGCTCAACAGACAGTCCCAAAGGGCACATCGATCAACTGAGTAGAAGACATCTTTTATGTCAAAAAACACGACAACGGTGGGTTGCCAATAAACATGGCGGTGCTCCAACACTTGACGCAAGATGAAAATGTGGTCGATGCGACCCCGACCTCGACAAAATCCGGCTTGCTCCTCAGGAATCTGGCTTTCACGCTTGCCAGTCAGTCTGTGGAGAATGATAGAGGTAAGCAATTTAGAGGCAATCGAAATTAGACTGATCTCTCTAGGATTGCCGCATTCCAAACGGGAGTTTCCCTTGAAAATTGGGACAATGACGGAGCGGTTCCAGTCTGTCGGGACTGTCTCCTGCTTCCAAAGTTTTACTAGCAAATCGTGTATATCATCTAATAGAGCAGGTCCCCCGAATTTGAAGAGGGTTGGGGGAATTCTATCTGCCCCTGCAACCTTATGCAATTTCAACAGCCTGATCTCATGTTCGACTTCCGCGCGTGAGGGCGGATCCAAGGAGACGGCCCAGGGAGAAGGGCGCTCAATGCCCGAAGAAGAAAGCGATAACTCAGGTTGGTTAAATTGCCTTTCAAAGTGTTCAGCCCAACGCTCCAAGCGTTTTGACAGGCTGTGGATAGGCTGCCCACTCTCGTCGCGTATGGTCTCGCTAACACCAGGTCTCCTGCTGCCTGTTTCCCGTATCAGACGGAATAACTTACGATGATTACCAACGGCAGCGGCTGTTTCCATCTCAGAGGCACGATGAGACCACTAGGTTTCGCGGTCCTTCCTAAGGCTAGCACGTAGTTTTGCCCTGACATTTCTGCGAGCCTCATTGTATTCGCTTCCAGCCGGAATATGTCTGCGAGCATCCATAAGTTCCATACACTGTGTAGAGACCCAATGTCCGGTTTGGCAATTTGCTTTGCCACATGAAGTCATGCCAGCTGACAGTAACGTTCGACGAATATGCGACCAGTGATCTTCAACGGTGTTTAATGAGCGCTTACTCAGCCCAGATGTCAGCGCACTATGGTATACATTCATAACATCTGGCTTCGCCAACTGGCTGGTGTCAATGAGTTCACATCGACGTTGCGGACGTCTACCGAAACGAACCAGGAGGTCCGCACAGACAAGTGCGTGGTCAGAGTCCACGCTCGTGCTCCAAATCGAGCGACAATTTTGGACACAGCCTCTCCAGCGGTAACTGATCGCGATATGATCGATTTGCATCCATGGCTGGCCCGAGGCTGCTGGCCGCCAAGTCACACTTCTGCGGGTGCTGTGTCGAAAGTTAGTGCTCGCGAGAAAGAGGCGAGCATCATCACACAGCTGTAGCAATCGCTCACCATTATCATTACGGGAGCCTACACTATGTTGGCCGCAGAGATGAAGATCATCAGAAGACAATTTTCCGACTTGGGCGTTTAGATCACCAGCCAACACCACAGTATCCGTGCTTCTTCTGTAACGAAGGAGCTCGTGCAGTTGCTGATAGAAATCATGTTTTACCGAATTAGTGCTACAGTTTGTAGGGGCGTAAGCCGCAATGACAAAGAGGCACCGTTTATCCCTGCGCGACTTCGTAGCACGGGACGAACCGGCTAATCTAACGGCGCACATCCTACTGTTTACTGGGATCCAATCAATCAGGGCAGCTTCAGCCCGGGGACTCAAAACAATGCGGACGCCAGCTTGACCGGCATTTGAAGCTGCATCATCGCCAGACAGGCGCAATGAGAATGTGCCGCCAGTGTCGCATGTGGGGGATCTCAGGGTAAGCACGGAGCTCGAATCTTGCAGGCGGGTTTCTGATAAACAGCAAATATCGATCGACAGGGTCTCTAGTGTGCGAGTAAGTGCTGCCTGTTGGCCAATCTGCAGCAAGGTGCGCACGTTGAGGCATGCCAATCTTAGCGAGACGCGAGGACTCCAAAGGGAAACGGATGAACTGACGTTGTCCACTTGGTTGAACATGGACTTGTCGACTGGATTGGAGCGAGGCCCTGCGATTGTGTGTGATTTGAAATTAGAAGACAAGCGACTATTGAAGTAAGCTGGGGGAGGGCCAAGAATTGGGGGATTGAAAATGGGGGGATATAAGTAAAGTTGGAGCGGGACGATAAGGATGAAGAAGCGCAAGAAGGGGTATAAGAAGACGGGAAGGCCTGAGCAGTAGCATCCAAACACCTATCCACCCAGCTCGATGCAGCAGATAGGGCGCCGTTTATTATCCTCTGCGACGGCCAGAGCATCAAGAAATTGTTGTAGGAAAGATTCATTGTATTGCGTGGGCAGAATACTGTCAGGTTGCCCAGGCCTAGACAGGAGAACGATTAGGGTTTCAACCAAAGCCTTTGGTTCAAAAACCTTACCGCAAGGCAGCGGGTTTTGGCACTGGACTACAGAGCCCGTTTTATGAAATGAGGAGCCACCCCCATTCCAACCCCCAACCTGGAGGACCAGGAGGCTGAGTTTGTCTGGCCTCTAACCATTGACCAATCTGGTATGAGTGGCTCTGAAGGTGCAAAAAAAGCACCACCCAGCATAGCTCAATGGATCTCTGAGGCACGCAAACAATCGCACCACGGTAAGGTCCAGCCTCATTGCGATGGTTCAGTGCTATCTGCTGTTCTGTGGAGCTAGCATGACTATCATCACTTAGTACTCGTCTACGCACGCTTGTGCCATCCGATAAAAGCAATGCTTCGTAGACAGCGATGATCAAAGACTTGAAGGCGCCTCAGCTCTTCAGACCGAATAGGCCGTCTCACTTCCATAGAGCAGGACGGCCCTCACTGTGGTCTTGTATACGCGGTCTTTCAGGCGGAGGAAAACTGCCTTTTGTCGCCAAAGATGCCGCAGGTTCAAGAAATCAGCGCTGGTCTTTGCAATCCGTGAAAGGACTTCAAATTCTATGCGCCCATCGTTGCTGATGCAGCTGCTAAGGGAAGTGAATTGATAAACCACTTCGAGTTCCTCGTTAGCAAGGATCAAGAGGTAAGCAAGTGTCTGGTGGTCGTGCAACAACACTTTGCACTTTGAAGATGCGAAGTGCATACCCAATAACGGGACCACTCTAGACAGGCTATTCAGCGTTGATTGTGTCGTCGCAACATCGTCGAAAAGCAAGACGATATCGTCCGCATAATCAACATCAACTAACCTTTCACGAGGTAACACTTTAGCACCCATATGGTGAGATTTCACAAGGGAACATTCCATGATAAAATACACGAAATTGAACAGAAGTGCGGAAATCGGACAACCCTGACGAACGCCAATTATGGTCAGAAAGCTATCCGATAGGTCATCGTAGACCCTGACACGACCTGTAGTGTTCAAGTATAGAGCACGAAGGATGTTCACATATTTCGTGGGAACACCCTTCTGCGCAAGTATTTCGAACAGAATCGACCGATCGACTAAATCAAACGGACTATTGAAATCGAGGAGCACAGCTGTTGTCGGTCTGTAGTATGCGTAGCGATGTTTTATCACCTGCCGCAGAGTGAATATATGGTCTAAACAGCCACGTCCTGGATGGAAACCTGCCTGCTCTTCCTTAATCCGAGATTCTTTTTCACAATGAGGTGACGAACAAGGATCGAGGCCAGTAATAATGTCACAATTGGCGTTAGGCTAATACCCTTGTGGTTAGAACAGTCTGTGCGACTGCCCTTCTTGTATATTGCCACCACAATCCATTCGCTCCAATTAGACGGGACCGTCGCTTCCTTCCAGATAGATTCGAATAAGGAGGTCAGTGCTTTGCAGAGGACCTCATTACCATCCTTAAATAGTGCAGATGGGAGGGAATCCGGGCCAGCGGTACGAAAACGATTGAAGGCTGTGATCGTGTTTCGGACCTCGGCCTCCGATGGGGCCTCTAAATTAACCGTCCATGGCTCCTGCACTACCTGAGTAGAAAGGGGTCCGGGAGAAGGGGGCCAGCTGAACTGATCTTGAAAGCGTTCTGCCCAAGGAGCCATACGGCGCTCCTTATTATGTATCAGCGCACCCGCGCTGTCTCCGATTGTCTCACTGACGCCTAGTTTCCTGGAACCAGTGGTGCGGCTTAGCTGGAAGAGCTTGCGGTAATTGTTTACTGCTCCTGCCTCTCCCATTTCTTGAGCCCTACTAGTCCACCAGGATTCCTTGCCAGCACGTAGGCTTCGCTTTAGTTCGCGCCCAATAGCGCGTCTGGTCACATTGGGCTCAGAGCCAGTCGGTAGGTGTCTTCTAGATTCCAACAGGTTCACTAACCTCTTGGATATCCAGTGACTGGTGCGGTGAAGATGAATAGTGCCACAAGTAGATGCCCCTGCGTCGTGTATGGCGGCCAAGATCCTATTCCACTGAGGCTCAGTGTCATTAGAACAAGACAGCGACATTTCGGTACGCAGTGCGTTTTGATAGGCTTGCCTGACCGAGGGCTGAGACAATTTCTCGTTTGCCAATCGGAGGAGACGCTTGGTGCGCCTACCGGTAAAGTTCATGGAGAAACGACAGCGTACCAAGACATGGTCAGAGTCGACGCAGGTAGTTCAGTACAAGCGGCAAAACAGAAGGGAACCACGCCATCTGTAACTTATGGCTGTGTGGTCAATTTGGGTCCATCGCTGGCCAGCTACAGGACGCCAAGTGGCATTTCGGCGCCCACTGTGTCTAAAAGCAGTGCCACTAAGAAAGAGCAACAGATGGTCACCATTACCAGTCCGTTCAGGGTTAAACCCATAAGTACCACCCAGCTGAGCATCTGAAGAGTTCAGACGCCCTACTTGTGCGTTCATATCCCCTGCAAGTACTATGATATCTGAAATAGTAGCACTGCGTGGTAGCGCGTTCAGTTCGTGACGGAATGTGTCCTTGACAGCATTTGAACTGCAGTCGGAGGGAGCCTAAGCGGGAACCACAAACAAACAGCGTTGTGTACTACTTCGTGAATCAACCTTAGATGGTGTCGCCAAACGGGCTGCACATAAACGGCTGTTCACCGGAATCCAATCAACCAACAATGGCTCAGCTTAGAATGATATCTACACCAGCTTGACCCGTGAGTGCTGCATCGGGATCTCCGGATGCGTGCAACCAATAATGAGAGGATAAGTCGGGTGCAGTTAATTCAACAACTTCATTAGAGTTATTAATACTAGTTTCGGACACAACACATCAATACCCAGTGTGTCCAAGGTGCGTGCGAGTGCAGCCTGATGACCTATTTGTTTTACAGTGCGGACATTGAACGTCACCATGGAAACGGGACAGTGTGGCCTTATAAGGGACTTTTGCCGATAGGCGTTGTGGGATGGTGACTGCAGATGGTTCTACTCTAGTGGCAGTTGGGTTGCTGTCAATTAAGCTGAGAATTATAGAAGGAAGAGTAGTAATGGGGACCGGGATGGGAGTAAGAGAAACAGGTGGAAAAGAAAGAAGTGAGGCGCCAGCAGTATCATGTTTTCGCTTATCCGCCCTGCTGTATGCAGCAGATAAGGCGACCCTTGATAATCTGCGTAACGGCCGATGCAGGATGGAAGTTATGTTTGAAGAAAAAGTCATGGTTGTATGTGGGCTGAGATACTGCCAGGGCTCCCAGACCTAGACAGGAGGACGATTAGTCGTCATCGAAAGCCTTCGGCTCAAAAGCCTGTCCGCAAGGCAGCGGGGAGGTGGCAATGATTTAGTTTTACAGAAATGGACGTCATCGCATTGCAAACACCCAACCTGCAGGACCAGGAGAATGAGTTTGTCTGAGCTCTCACCAATGACCAACCTGGTAGGAGTAGATCTCAAGGTGCCCGGAGGCAGCACCCAGTATAGCTCAATGGGTCAAGAAGGTACGCAAACCGTCGCACACGTTAAGATCCAGTCTCGTTGCGACGGATTTGCATGCGTTTCGGAGAATCCCCAAGCGCGCTCACTACCGACCGGACGTCGCCAATCTACAAAACCCTGCGATTTCAATCAGGTATTAAGCTTCACTGTTAACATTGGTTGGCTCAATTACAGACGTTGACTTCGATTCGCAGATCAAAGATGCCTTAGTTTCCGCCAGTATCGACACTTGTGGAGCTGACCGCTACCCACAGGGGCATTGCATTTCCGCCGTCTCCCTTGTCGCTGATGGACAAACGCCACTTGATCCTGACGGATTTCAGCCACAGTGAAGAACGCCAATCCCTGGGTCGAGATTTGCGCAGGAGTCTGCAAATGGACCGCGAAGCTTGGTGATGTGAACGTGCTAGGGAGGTGGAGCTTGCTAGTCTCTGGTAATACAGAAAACTTTTTCATCTCATTCGAGTCACCGAAGGTGTTCGATCTGGCATGAGTGAAACAACATGCGAAGAGAATGGCACATTAGTCGTCAATCTGCAACGACGGTTGGAGTGACGGGTCGAACATTTTGGCTCGCAGTTTTGTTGGCCCCCAGCTCCATCTGCTACCACTGACGCTCGCACTGGTGCCCAGTGGTCAACACCTACGTATCCCTCCTCTTATCAGCAAATCGAGCAGGAGCTCCGCCACATGGGGAGTTATAAAACCCTCGGCCCTGATGGTTTTCCTCCAGCACTATTTAAAGATGGTGGCGCTTCGCTAGTTCAAAAACTCACTGCTTTATTCTCGAAAGTTTGGACGAAAGAGGAAGTTACATCATCTTAGGATGTAACGGTAGTCGTCCCCATCTTCAAAAGGGGTCTGCGCACAATCTCCTTCAACTAAAGAGGCATAAGAAATCCGCGAGAATATTTGTAGCTCGGGATGCGGATGAGGGTATGCGGGTGTTCTCCGAGCTGGCTGATTTGGCTGCAAACGTTTCATCGTCAGGCTAGACGACATCATCAGTGCGACTTATGAGGACCACTTACAGATCCAAGTGATTATTGATCACTTGATTTCGAAAGGCTAATAAAGGACGTCTTACTGTTGTAATGAACAAAGCTGATTATACGAAGAAAGCGCAAGAACTCCTCCAAGATGTGAATACCTACCAACCAGTAAAGGAAGATCCCACAAAACGACTGGAAAGCAAAATCAAACGCACTTTACAAAATCTGGAACAAATGGGACAAATCACAAAATTAGAACACAGCAAGATGAAACCAGAGGATTCGGTGCTACCGGGATTTTACGGCCTGCCAAAAGTTCACAAAAGCGGTCCCCCTCCGCCCTATCGTGTCGTTACTTGGAGCTTCGAATTACAAACTTTCCGAGGAAATCTGGAAGAGATTGAAGCACCTGATCTCTGGCTCGGAACACTCCATACAATCTGCAGAACAATTCCTGACTAAGCTCAGGGAAACAGTAATAGAAGAGGACGAAATCATAGTTTCCTTTGATGTAACAGCTTTGTTCACTTCAATCAACACCAAGCTGGCGAAGTAAACGATGGCAACACTACTAGACCAACGCGGATCCTCAGACACGAACAATAAAATAGATGCCATCCACATGATGGAGTTGTTGGATTTATGCCTCACGACACACTTCAGTTTCAACGGCCAAACCTATGAACAAATAACAGGCACGCCAATGGGTTCACCGATATCTGGACTAGTGGCCGAAGCGGTGATGCAAGCATTGGAGGAAACCGCACTCCCGGTCGCAAAACCTAAACTCTGGCTACGCTACGTGGACGATACTTTTGTCATCCTAAAGCGCTCGAAACTGGAAGAAACACATCAGCTAATAAACAACACGTTTGCTGGTATCCGTTTCACTAAAGAAGAGGAGAGCAATGGTCAGCTACCATTCTTAGATGTATTAGTAAAATGACATGCTGCTGGACAACTGGAGACAACAGTTTATCGGAAAGCGACGCATACAGACCAAATCCTGAATTATCGCAGCAATCATCCAACAGTCTACAAGCGCAGCTGCGTAACAACTCTATTTAAAAGAGCGCAGACACATTGCAGCACCCCGCAGCTGAGGAAAGCGGAGGAAGATTATGTTTTCGAAATGTTTACAAGGAATGGGTATCCTAGAAATTTCATTCTACGTTGTTTAACATCAATAAAACGACCGACGCATGAACAAACATCAGAAACGGATAAAAGGACAATCATTCTACCATACATCAACGGCGTCTCTGAGATGGCGGCGAGACTGCTACTACCTTTCGGAATCAGAGTTGCTCACAAGCCGATGGAAACCATCCGAGACAAGCGCTTCAATGGCAAGGACCGGCTTGGCATAGAAGAAACAAGTGGTGTGATTTACGAAATCCACTGCAAAAATTGTAACAAATACTATGTGGGCCGGACAGGAAGAAAGCTCGGCACTAGGCTACATGAGCATAGCCTAGCCATCCACCGACATGACCAGAACTCCCTAATGTCAGTACATATGGACGCCGAGAATCATCAGTTTGATTTGGAAAATGTCAGGATCATACGCAGGGCAAAAATTCGAAAAGCACGCGAGTGCATCGAGGCTTGGTATTCGGGGAAGAACTCAATCAACCGACACCTAGATCTTGATACTGCCTATGAAGCACTGAGGATCAAAACCATACTCCGCCCCAGATCAAAAGGACAAAGGAACGTCATTGAGGCGGACTCTAGCCAACAGTACGCAAGAGCTGACTACACGGTCGGCTCACGTGGACCACTAGACTCCGGCACAGTAGCTGAGGTGTTCCCAACCTCTAGCTAACGTGTATGATGATGATGATGAGACTCCTGACTTTCGAATCAAGTGATCAATAATCACTTGGATCTGTAAGTGGTCCGCATAAATCGCACTGATGATGTCGTCTAGCCTAACGATGAAACGTTTGCAGCCAAATCAGCCAGCTCGGAGAACACCCGCATACCCTTAGAGCAGGGTTTCCCAACCTGGGGGTAATTACCCCCAAGGGGGTAAAATGGCATTTTCCGAGGGGTAAATACCGATAATTGGATTTGGTCACAAATCAGTCGCGAAATAAGCTTAATAACGAAATCACACATCGCAACTAGCTCAGCATTTTTAGTTAGCCATCAGTCAATGCAGCTACTACGGCATGGCGCCTTTGTCGACTGCCACAACTACTGCCGTGTTTTCGAATAAGCCAGTCGTTCACCGGGTCGAATAACGGGGTGGATAGCAAACTATCGTTTCAGCACTGGTCAAAGTACCAGTTTTGTTCACAGGTGAATGTTTGACAGTAGGAACGGCGAGAAAGGGTGATTAGTGTTCACAAGGTATGGATACAGAATGGTGTCGGGAAAATGTCGAGGAATAACGTGGAACGGAGGAATGAAACACATGTTCATGTTTGATTAGGAATCAGACACGATGTGGTCAAGAGAGGGCCTGAATCGGGATAACGGTAGGCGTTTGGAAGGGCAGAGAAACGATACAATTGGGGTCACAACCAACATAGAATCAGCAGATTGGACGCCAGTGACCATTAGGTGTTATGTTGATCACTTTCATGAGCAGTTGTTTTTGACGAGAAGTCATGGCAGGTGAGCATTTTCATTCAGTGGCTTTGATGCCGACAAAAATATATTTGTCTGCGAACGTTTGCGATAATGTCACCTGCATGGAATAACGAGATTAATTTCTATAAATGATATATATCTATAACATCTACTTACTTAATTGTTTGCAGGGAATACGTCTTGCAGAAAAAAGCGGTCCTACAAAGAAGCATTTCTGCAGTGGGGCTTCACTAACTTCGCTGATAAAAATGTTGAGAAACCGCAATGCGTTTTGTGCAGCAAAGTGCTCACGGCGGAGAGTATGAAACCTAGTAAATTGAAACAGCACTTCGAACGAAGCCATGCCCATTTGATAGGAAAAGATATTACATTCTTTAGAAGGAAAGAAGCTGCGCTAAAACTTTCGCGCCTGGATTCATCGAGCTTCTTTTCTCGGGCAAATGAGGCTGGCCTTGAAGCTTCGTATCGCTTTGCGCTTCGAATCGCCAAAAACAAGAAGCTGCATACCATAGGAGAGGACCTCTTCAAACCTTGCATAATGGATGCGGTTAAGCTCGTTCTTGGAGAACATCATGCGGAGAAGATTAATATGATATCACTTCCGAACAACACCATCAAAAGTCGTATCGAGGACATGAGCAAACCAATTTTGAACACGGTGCTCAACGAAATAAGATCAAGTCCCTTCTTTGCAATCCAGTTAGATGAGTCGACCGACGTAGCGTCCTGTACCCAACTACTTGTGTATGTTCGGTACCTAAAAAGTGATAGCTTCAAAGAAGAGTACTTGTTCTCAGAATCCTTGAGCACGACTACGCGTGGCGAAGATGTCTTCCGAATAGTAAAGAAGTTCCTCGAGGAAAACATGCTACTGTGGTCGAATTTAGTGGGTGTCTGTACAGATGGAGCACCAGCCATGTTGGGCGTCCGTTCCGGATTCCAAACATTGGTCAAAAATGTTGCTCCGCACGCTACCTTTAGTCACCGCATCGTACATCGTTACGCTTTAGCAGTGAGCACTCTTCCACCTGCTTTACTTGACGTGTTAACCAAAGTAGTAAAGATAGTAAATGTCATCCGCGGTAGTGCGACCCACACAAGAATGTTCAAAGAGTTGTGCAATGAATTTGGAAGCAAATTCGACGTGCTACTATTGCACACAGAAGTGCGTTGGTTGTCACGAAGCAGGGTGTTGCACCGAGTGCTTCAGCTTCGAGAGGAAATTGCAATCTTTCTTCGAAGAAAAGAGATGCATAAGGGTAAGGGAAACGAGTTACACGTTATTATAACGGACAGGGTGTTTATTTCGAAACTTGCTTATCTTGCTGATTTCTTTGGAGAAATCAATGCGCTTAACCTCAGCATGCAAGTGAATATGATGAACATTTTAGTCGCTCAGGATAGAGTAGCCGGTTTACTTCGCAAACTGCAGCTTTACCAGTGCTTGGTTGATGCTGACGACTGGGCGATATTTCCAGAACTAACGACGGTGCTCGTTGAAAGAAATGAAAAATGCGCATTCACGAATGAAATATCTTGCCACTTGTCATCAGTGATGAATTCCATCAGCAAATATTTTCCTGACTTGGAAACTTGTCAATTAAGTGCCTGGGTGCTAAGACCGTTTACAGTAGCTGAAGGAATATTTCCAGATACTGAATTCGAAATCAAGGTACAATTCCTAGGAATGCGCGAGGACAGCGGATTGAAGGTAGATTTCCAAAGCACGCAACTAGTAACATTTTGGGCAAAGATAGGTGAAGAGTATCCATTACTGTCGGAAAGCGCATTGAGAATATTGATCCCATTTGCAACAACTTATAAATGTGAAAGTGCATTTTCGACAATGATGGTAATGAAAACAAAAGCAAGGAATCGAATGAACTTGGAGCACGACTTGCGATGTGCATTGGCCGAAACTTCACCAAATATACCAGAAATTGTTACCACCAAACAATACCAACCGTCTCATTGATGTATATCGCCTCTTGTTTGCATAGAATTTTGAATTAAAAGTACTGTTTTCTTTCGTTTATTTGTCGAGGAAGATTCCGGATACCGATCACTTCTCGTACTTAAGTCGGATAATTAGGTAGTGAGAAGGGGTGTTTCCTTCAATTGCATGAGCACGTGAAACTACATATGACATTTGTTTTTGAACTTTAGAGCGAAATGTGCAATAGTTATTCCGTAGTAGTCTTTCGAAAGTTTTGGGGTAAAAGTCTGGTGGGCAACCCCCTTTGTGGGTAACGGAGTCTAAAAGGTTGGGAACCACTGCCTTAGAGGCATAAGCTTAGTCCTCCGTCGTTTGCAAACTGCTGGTGTCCATGATACTTTGCAGCATATCCCTAACGCGCAAATTGTTGCAGCGGGAAGAAGAAGCGGGGTTTCGCCCTGATCGGGGCTGTATCGATCAACGCTTCAGACACCGCCAGATCTTTGAGCTCCGCCATGTGTATCGGAGGCCAACGATTACTGCGTTCTTGGATATCCGTGCAGCCTTCGATGATGTCGATCGGACGGTACTGTGGTACTGCTTGCTGAGGAATGGCGTCCCCGAGAAGTTCGTCTCCATACTGTGCGCACTCTATAGTCTGACCTCGGGCAGGGTTAGGGCTTATGGAAAGCTTTCGCCTTCCTTTGTGATCTCCAGTGGAGTTCAACAAGGATGCCCTATCTATTCGTTCCTATTCAACTTTGCCACTGAGGATGTCCTAAAGTACACTCTGGGCGATTCGTTGAACGCTGGCGTTCAGCTCCTCCCAGGTAGTCAAGTTGTTGATTTGGATTATGCTGATGATATCGTTTTCCTCGGTGATATTCCACACACCGCTTGGCTAATGAAGCCTCAAAGTACGGTATGTACTTTTTGCCATCCAAATGCAAAGGCTCTCTTTCAAGACTGGCAGGCGCCTGTGCCTGCGCTCACCCTTGGTTGTGAGACACTGGAAATTGTGGAGAGCGTAGTCTACTGGGGAAGTTGCATCACTGCTGTCAGGGCTGTTGGAGACGAGATTTCGATGCGCTTCTCAAGAGCACGCCTCGCTTTTATAGACAGAGGCAGTTGTGGTGTCGCCACGACATCCGTCTCTCCATCAAAGGGAGGGTCCATTGTGCAACTGTTCATGCTGTACTGTTGTACGGATGCGAGACTTGGCCAATTCGTGAAGGTGAGTTGAGCAAACTATCCGCTTTGGAGCATTGTTGTCTTCGGTCCACTGCCAAAATGTGGTGGAGGCACCAAGTAAGCAATGTGGAAGTAAGACAGTGTGTCTTGGGACGAGGAAGCAACTCGCACGAGGGGCTCGTCTCACTGCATCAACTGCGGTGACAGGGACACGTACTGTGCATGCCTGTTCAGCGTTACCTGCGGCGTGAGTTGTTTCGGGTTGCTGGACAGGGCTGGAAGAGACGGTCTGGAGGACGGACTGCAACTAGGAGAAACCGCATGAAAAAGCTGAAGAAACAGTTGGCTTCGGCCGGTTGTTTTAGACTACCCGGTTGGGATCTGAGAGATGTGGATACTTGCTGGTTGAAGGCATTGCAAGCCATGGCCCAAGATCGATGAGCTGCACCCTCGCCCGCATACCACTCTACAGACATACAATTACACTTACAAACTTATTCGGACAAGCAAACTCACCCAACACCAACCACAATGCCTTGCGGTTCAGCGTATCAAATCTTTGTGAAATCAACAAAAAGCGAGTACAACGCTGGGGTCGTTCTCTACAGTTCTCCTGCAACTGACGAGCCGCAAGCACCATAGCTATGGTGCTCCGACCATATATATATATATATATATATATATATATATATATATACATATATACATATATAAGTATATATATACATATATATATAAATATATATATATAAAGTTGAATGAAGCATGCGCTGGCTACACATGCTACTAGGTGGGCAACGCCGCCTCAGCACCACGTGATCATGGGGTCTGATTTACAATATCCGATCGCCTCTATCGCCAGCTCGTGGGTGAACCAACAGGTATCAGCAAGCGACTGATGACTGTTCGCCTACGACTCGGAAGAGGTAAGTTTGCCACTTTTATAAGCACGTACGGTCCGACCATGTGTTATCCTGATGACACGCGTGATCAGTTCTACACTGAGCTATCCTCCGTGATACGGTCTGTGCCGAGAAGCGACCGACTATTTCTCTTGGGTGATTTCAACGCGCGCGTTGGGCGTGATGCATCACTGTGGACAGACGTTATCGATCCGCATGGCATTGGTTCAGCGAATGCGAACGGTGACAGGTTGCTCTCATTGTGAGCTACTCACGGCCTGACGATCACGAACACTCGGTTTGCACTGAGTGCCAGTGTGATAGCAACTTGCACGCTCCCACGGAGTGGTCACGCTCACCTGCTCGACTATGTCATCGTACTTCAGCGTGATATGCGTGAAGTGCGCATGACACGTGTACTGCGTGGAGCTGAGTGTGGCACTGATCACAAATTGGTGCGGACTAAACTGTACATATATCGTCGTAAATCTATGTATTGCACTCCCGCCGTGAATCGGTGTCAAATTAACATTCTCTTCCTCGGTACTGTGGCGAAACGTATTGAGTTGGAGAAAGCGATGGCTACACGGCTGTGTGATGTGGAATGCATAGCCATCGTGGGCAACCTGTGACGCCACATTTGCGACCAGGTGACAGCTGCTGCCGAGGAGACCATCGGGCGCGCAAACTGTAACCGGCCTGATTGGTTTGATGAGAACAATGCACCAATCGGCGCATTGGTGTGTGAGAAGAATGCAGCATTTGCTACACATGTGGCAGACCCCAGTGACTTGCGGAAGAATAGTCAGTTTCGCAAACTACCACGACGACTGACTCGAGAGCTCCGTCGCATTAAAAATGCATGGTTGACGGAGAAGGCGCAGCAGATGGAATGCTACGCCGAACGCCGACAACATAAGGAATTCTTTAACTCCTTGAAGGCGGTGTATGGACCGAGAATGCAACCGCTGAGGACGTTAATCGATGGTAGCCCAGGCGTTACCTGCATACAGACTGCAGACATAATGCAGGTCTGGCGAAAACACTTTGACTGTCTCTTGAACAACCGTTCAGAGATCGACTGGCCTACATTGAACGGCCTGAAGCAGCACGATGTGAAGACGAGTCTGGCGGACACGCCGACACTGGATGAGACGCAGAGAGCACTTGCTCAGCTGCGAAACGGCAAATGTGCCGGAGGTGACGGGATCCCACCTGAAGTATTGAAACACGGTGGACCCGCGTTGTTGACTGCGCTGCACCACTTGGTGCAACGCGTGTGGATTGAGGAGGAGGTTCCTGCTGAGCTGAAGGATGCCCTTGTGCTACCACTGTACAAGGGCAAAGGTAGCAAGCAATGTTGCACGAATTATCGTGGCATCAACTTACTGAGTTGTATGGGCAAGATGATTACCCGATTCCTGCTCAACCGACTCGTCAGTCAGGTTGTGGAACCTAACGTGGCGGAAGAGCAATGTGGATTCCGTTCGGGTCGCAGCACTATAGATATGGTGTTTGCGGCTCGTCAGTTGCAGGAGAAGTGCGGAGAACAGCACCAGCCAATGTATTTGCTTTTTGTTGATTTCACCAAGGCATTTGATACGGTGAACCGAGAGGCATTGTGGCTGGTGTTGGGTAAGTTTGGTTGCCCGCGTAAGTTTGTAAGTTTAATTGAATGTCTGCACAGTGGTATGCGGGCGAGGTTGCAGCTGAGTGGATAGACCTCGGATGACTTTGCAGTTGTCTCTGTTGTGAAACAAGGCAGTGTCTTAGCTCCTGCCCTGATTAATATTTATCTTTGTGCAATGATGTTTTGTGCTTTTAACGCGGCTTGTGCTTACGGTGTTCGTGTGCAGCACCGAACTGATAGCGGGTTGCTGAACATTCGTCGTTTCGGTGCGAGAACTCTAGTCTGTGAGGCAACTATCCGTACGTTGCTGTTTGCTGACGATTGTGCGTTGTTTGCACACAGCACAGATGAGTTGCAGCACATGACTAGTGCTCTGGCTTCGACAGCGGCCAAATTCTGGCTCACCATCAACACAAGCAAACCTGTCTGTCTCCTTCAGCCTTCACCAGAGGGGCAATCTACAATATTACTGAAAATCAGCATTGGTGCTGACGTATTGTAAATCACCTCCCGCTTCTGCTACCCTGGGAGTGTGATGTCAACTGACCAGGAGCTTCACAGTGAGCTTTGTATCCGGGTCTCGAGAGCAGCGGTGGCATTGGAGGAAGCTTGAGTACCGAGTGTGGAACAACCATCAGCTTACCGTTGGCACGAAGCTGACGGTGTACAAATCCATGGTGCTGTCCGTTCTTCTATACGGCAGCGAAGCGTGGACGATGTACCGGTGGGATGTGCGATACCTCGAGCGGTTCCATCAAGTGTTTGCGGAGGATTCTGCACGTCGGTTGGGGCGACAGAGTTGCGGACACGGAAGTGTTGTGCTGAAGTGGAATGTACGCAGTGGACTGCATACTTCTGCTGAGACACCTGAGGTGGCTCGGTCATGTGAGCCGTATGGATTCGACGCGGGTACCGAAATAACTCTTATATGGTCAACTGAGTATTGGAAAGTGGCATGTGGGGAAACCGTAGTTACGTTAGGAGGACATGATTAAAGTGAGTCACGTTCTAATCTTGATTGCAGATCATGGGAATCGAAGACGTTTGATTGGCGTGCATGGCGCGATTTAATCACGAAAGCCGTTGCCAAGGTGCAAGGGAAAGCCCTCGTGCATGCAGAGAAGAAGCGGCAAGTGCGGAAGCGGCAATCACCGATGGGTTGTTCTCTATCGACATCAAGCGCATGGTGCTGTAGCACATGCGGTCGCGAGTGCCTGAGTCAGGCAGGTCTAGTGAGTCATGAGCGAGGCCACTCAGGGCCACCACTGAATCGACGACGGGTCATGCAGGGAACGTAGGTAGAACCGGCGTAACGTTTGTAGGTGTATCCGATTTACTAACCGCGTGCTTACATGCTGAGCCTCTTTATTTCAGGTGGTGGGTTTGCTATATTGTCCTATTGCCTTGTTATCTCATATTAATGTGTACCTAAACTCTCTTCTACAAAATTGCACACATCGCTTAAGCTAATTGTAGTTAATTTCTATAATATTTTCGCGGTTGTGGCATTTTCTTAAAAGATATTTTCTGACGTATTGGATCCTCCGCGGTCTTTTTTGCCACCACGTTATTTCATACGTTCATTTAGTGAAGAGTCATGTCTCCTTATACGTATGCATTATCCGCTTTATTTTATTTGATAACGTCGCTTCAAGTTATTGGTTGTTGTCTGACAACCCCGGTGTGGCTCCGCTTGATGTGGTTGTTGAGAAGGTACCTACCTGTCTATTACCCACTACTTCCTCCATACTGGCTCTAGGAGAGAGTTGGTCGTTGCTGGAGGGGACGGGGTGCACGGTCCTTGTGGCCGTGCTAGGCTCGAAGAGCGGTTCTATGCACTCTGTGGAGCGGACTACGGTCCAGCCACCGCCTTGTGTGTGCGTTTGATTCCCAAATACAGCATGCTTGTGTTTGACTGTGAAGGAGTGTGGGCCGGCTCCGTTGATGAAACGTGGCTCCCATCCACATGCCTCCCGGTTTTATTGCTTCGGGTTCACATTGGATATGGGGTGTGGTTGGAGCTGTGGGTGGTGCAGCGCAAGCCATCTATGGTCCCTCTGTAGGCTCGGGCGTCCTGTGGCTGGCCACAGTGACAAGTAAAACCAAAACCGGATGCCGCGAACCATATACTTGAGCCAAGATTTGTGGGACTGGACAGAGGGAAGGAGCGCGCGGCCTGCCGGACGAGTGCCCAAGCGAGTCAACCGTACAATGCACCAATAAAATCAAGGTAATTTTAGATAGAATACAGATAACAAGGATGAGCCATAGTAGCTCACTGTTGCAAATGGCGTATACACTCTTTAAGTATACAAGCGCAATCTTAATAAAGGACTTGGTGATCGCGGACGTCTTCTTGCTTCCCAAAGTGCTACACGAAAGTTTGGATCTAGCGTGTCTGGGTTCGCGAGGTCCTGTTTTACAGAAGCGAGTTCTGGCCGGATCGCGTAAAGGGTTTGAGCAGAGTTCAGCCTTTGACAACGGTTGTCTACGCAGGATAGTTTGTGTGTGGTGGGAACAGCATGTTAGCAACGTCGGTGTTAGACGTCGCGTCCTTGGTAATACGGGCCTACCTCACGGCAAGCTAATATCGCGGCGCCAACTTAGCTAGGTCATGTTCTAGGCATGCCGTTCGCGTGTTTATAACGGCGCGCTCTGCTCGCTAGCGCAGAGCCGCAATGGGACTCGCGCGGTGCCCTACCTACCAAATGGCGACAAAAGGTCAAAGCGCTGACATTCAGTCTAGCTGTAGTCGGTCCCGTCCGTTTTCCGGGCTGGGGAGTTAGATAAAGAACCGCTAGTTGGAGACTTGAGGACGGTGCGTAATCGCAGACAATGAAAAGGTTGAATGAGTCTTTACATTGATTCTATATATAAAAACCGCAATCATTAGACTGACAAAAAAGGAAAACATAGTGTAAAAAACACAGAAAACGCATCGTGTACCATGGTATTTTATCTTTGTACTTATTGTACACATTCATTCTATGGTTACTCAATGGCTCAACGTCAATTATATAGACTACCAATACTTTACGTATATATACATTTGCATAAGGAGTACCACGAAAATTTCCTTGGCTGTCCGATATGCAACTGAATAATGTCTAGACTCAGATATGGCGCTAATTGGTAGCCAGCCGGGAAATGATTGGACGCCAATCGGACACTCGTACAGAATGTGCATAAACTACATAGCAAGGTTCGACAGGCAAACGTATTATCAGAGATGACAAAGTACAAACCTACCAACCCGGGAGAAATGTCATAGGTCTTTTGTCCCGATGAATCTTCAACAAAAGGCTGGATTCGTATGAACTGTACGGCTTGACAGGTAAAGACTGTCCGGGCACCAATATCACGCCAGATCGATAGAAGGCCGGCATGCAAGCTTTAGTTCCAGACTCCAGAAATGTTCGACCAGTGACTTCAACGAAGTCACCTCCCAAATACTGAATCAATTAGAGTGGAATATTATACACGAACCTTGTGAAGCCCCGGAAGAGCTCTATCAAAATTAATTTCATCATCAACTATATCTTCATCGACAATGGCTTCATTCTCCAAAGTAGCTGCATCATTTTCACCACCACCCCACATCACGCAAGAAATGATGGACAGGAAAGTCTCGAAAAACAGCTAACAAATGCGGAGTGCGCTAAAAACGGAAACATCACAGTAAAATGTGAGATTTACGAATGAGATCAGACTACGATTAATAGACCATATATAAATAATTATGAATTCATTGTTCATTAAGTTCCATGAGTAGTAGAGAGCAGAATGGAGGTCCCGTGTCATCTCTTTCACGTACTACGTATTTCACTCTGCCACTACCTTTTCATATATGTATTGAGTTCATTGAGTTGCAGAGAGCAGGAGGGAAATCCCTTATCAGCCCCATAGATTCCGTATCATGCTGGGTTTTCATTGGTTGGTAGAGAGTAAAAGGAAGTTCCTTTGTCAGCTCCGTCACTTCCCGAATGCTGCGAAGGTTGCTGGAATCATTGCGGAACAAGGTTCCGCGGAAGACCGCTATGGTTGTAGTGTGGACAGCAGAATCCCTGAGCACTCAGAGAGTGGGTATCTAACAGTCGTTTGAAACATTTCTCTGTCTCCGCATCGACGACAGCCTCTGACTACCCGGGTGGATAGGGCCAGATCGGACCGCACACGGAGTCGCCGCGGTTTGCAAAGTTTCCACTGGTGGCCTCGAGTTGCACACCTTGTGTTGAGACGAAAGAACGATTGCAGCTCATTCCCCAGCTCACCTCGTAGAATACGCCGTGTGAATATCATATCTCCGCGGCGATGACGATAATCCAAAGGGAACAGGTTCATCGGTTGAAGCCATAGGAGGTAAGATAAATCTCGCAATTCTGGAACGGATTTGGGTCCACGCCGTTGAACGTTCTCGATCATGCCACGTTCGGACTTTGTGAGAGGATACGCAGCAGGCAAACCGTACTCGAGAACTGGGCGCACATGCGAAGAACAGTAGTCTCAAGAGTGCTGGGGTCAGGCGTGAAAACGCTCTCCGTATAGCGTGAAGTATTCTGTAGGCGGATGCGACCCTCTTCCGGGTGTCCTCGATTGATTTGAGATCAGCAGACACAATCACCCCGAGATCCCTCTCTTGGTTGACATTTCTGAGCAAGAAAGCCCAGATATGGCAAGCCCCAAGAGGCTCAGGCGCACCGATTGCAAGGATAGCACATTTGTCACGGCTAATGGGCATCTGCTACTTTAGTGACCAATCGTGGAGCAGATCGAGTGTCGCTTGAAGTCTGTCTGCATCTTCCAGACTGGATACCTCAACCTACAGTTTCAGATCAATAGCGTAGATTAAGCTGTCGGTCTGCAGTTGGGATGGTAGATTGTTGATAAAGATATTGAAGAGTTCGAGGCCGAGTACAGAACCGTGGGAGACCCCATTGGCCATGAGAACTTGATCAGAAAGCGATCCATTAACTTTAACCTGCATGAAGCGACCGTCCAGGAAATCGGAGACCCAAGAAAGAAAATTGCCAGTGACGCCGCTTCCCCGGAGTTTGAAGAGGAGCCGCTCATGCGGGACCTTGTCAAAAGCCTTACTGAAATCAACAAACACAGCATCCAGACGCTTACCAGCATCGAAGGAACTTAACCGTTTTTCCCTAGCCACCAGCAAATTTGTGGAGCATGAACGCGTCCTTCGGAAACCATACTCGGCATGAGAGGAACTCCAACGCATCGAGATAAAGGCGAAGGGCCCGTTTCAGAATCCGTTCCATGACTTTGCACAAAATCGAAGTCAGATAGATGGGACGATAGCTGGCTGGATTCTGTCGGTTCCCTTCTTTTTAAATCGGTTTAACGATTCACACCTTCCAAGCAGTTGGAAGCCGCCCCACCTCAAGGGAACGACGGAAGACTTGACAGACAGGAGCGGCAACGTGCCAGCCACGGTTTTAAGGAACAATGGGTGTAAACCATCAGGACCAGGCGAGGAATACAGGTCTAGGTCAAGAAGAAGTTTCATTACAACGTCAGTGTTAACATTCACGTGCTCAAACAGGGAAGGAGTGGGCGCAACGCCACCTGGAAGTGGCATTTCGGTCGAGCAGACAGAGGAATATTGCTGGGCCAAAAGGCTAGCTTTCTCAACGTCTTCGTAAACTAGGTCCAAATGCTCACAGGGAGACAAGGCAGGGACACCACTGCCAGCCTTGGTGCTACGTTTGAGGTATGAGAAGTGTCTTGGAGTTTATAATAGAAAGTGTAACTAATGACAGCTCGTATTTTCGACGTTTCTCGCGTTTTTTTCATGCTGCAAGCAGTCCTGACAGCTTTGTAGTAGCAGTAGTCAAGCTCAAAACGGGTAATCCTGAAACGAGTCCAGAATTTACGCCTTCATTTCACCAATGATCGCATCATCATCATCATCATTACACGTTAGCTGGAGGTGGAAAACACCTCAGCAATTGTGCCGCAATAAAAAAGACAAGAAAAAGAAAACAAACAGTGGCACGCCCGCTGAGTCCCCAGTAACCGATGGACATCGTTCCGGAGAGCTAACAGCTGGCTGCCGTAAAAGAGGGTCATATTATACCTATCAAGTGAGATCATGATTGGAGGAAGATGCTAAGCAGGAGGTGGATGGACAAAGGAACTCACAACACAAACGCCATTGGGGTCGGCTCCTAGCCATATCAGCGAGTGTGTCCAACCAAACGTGTTCACCGTCCTTAGGACCCCAGCTAGGCAGTCGGGATGCACCAACCGACGCCAACTTCGAAGTGAGGGCTTTCATTTCTCTCAACCAAGTCATCACTTGACCACCCCTGCTCCTCTTCCAACCGCACCCACAACGCGCAAACAATGCACGTCGCGGGTGTCGGTGTGCTGGCTTGCGCAGCATGTGGCCCAGCCATCGGAGCCTGGTGCGTGATATAATGGTGCTGAGCGGTTCACTCGCTCTTCCTGCACCAAATACGCGACGTCGAACACGCTCATTGCTCACGCGGTGCTCCCACCAGACATGAGATAAGCTGCGAAGGCAGCGATGATCATCATCATCATCATACACGTTAGCTAGAGGTGGGGAACACCTCAGCTACTGTGCCGCAATACAGAGAAAAAAAGGAGAAAAAAAAGCAACTGGTGCAAGCTGGCTGAGCTACCGGTAACGGATGGGCATCGTTCCGGTAAGCTACCAGCCGGCTGCTTTGCACCCAAAAAAAATTAATATGCAAAATTATATAAGGCTAAATAATGAGATCGTGGTTGGAGGGGGAGGCTAAGAGGGATGGGGTGGGACAAAGAAACTCATAGCACGAACGCCACTGAGGTCGGCTCCTAGCCATATCAGCAAGTGTGTCCAAACAAACGTGTTCATCGTCTTTCGGACCCCAACCAGGGAGCCGAGACGCTCCAACCGAGGCCAGCTCAGAAGTAAGGGCCTTCATTCCTCTCGACCAAGTCATCGCTTGGCCACCCCTCCTCTTCTTCCATCCACACCCCCGGCGCGCAAACAACACACGTCGCGGAAGTCGGTGGGCTGGCATGCGTAACACGTGGCCGAGCCATCGGAGCCTGATGCGTGAAATAACGGTGCTGAGCGGTTCATTTCCTTTTCCTGTGCCATAAACAAGGCGTCGAACACGCTCGTTGCTCACGCGGTGTTCCCACCAAATGTGAGCTAAATTACGAAGGCACCGGTGGTCGAACGTAACTAGCCTCTTCAGGTCCGCTGCTTTAAGCGGCCAGGTTTCACAACCGTACAGTAGGGTCGAACGTACTGCTGCATTGTACACTCTACCCTTCAGGGTGAGAGTGATGTCGCGCCGGCGCCATAAGTGGCGAAGGTTAGCAAAAGCGCCCCGAGCTTTTGCTATACGATTCGTGATCTCATCTTCAATCCCACGGGCGCTGATACAACTTCCCAGGTAGTTGAATTTTTGAACGACTTCTAGCTGATCCCCACCAAGGGTCAGCGAAGGAGGCGGTCCAGACCAATCTTGGAGAAACGCTTTGCACTTCGAGGGTGCGAAGCAAAGCCCGAAGTGACGGACAGCTAGTGCTAATCTGTCCAGTGCCGCTTGACACGTTTGTGAGCTGTCACAGATCAGGGCAATATCATCAGCATACTCTAAGTCAAGAAGTCGTTCTCCTGGGAGTAGCTCCACACCTTCTAAGTCGTGCCCTGTGAACGCGATTTCCATGACTTCGTCAACAGCGAAGTTGAAGAGGAAAGGTGACAGCGGGCATCCTTGTCTCACGCCGCTGGATATAAAAGGGCGACGACAACTTGCCGTAAGCCCTCACTCTGCCCGAGCTACGCGCATATAATGCTCGGATAATATTCACATATTTCTCGGGCACACCTTTCCTGAGTAGACAGTCCCAAAGTGCATGTCTATCCACCGAATCGAATGCACCTTTGATATCGAGGAACACGACAATGGTGGGCCGCCAATATATGTGACGGTGCTCCAACAACTGACGCAAGGTGAAGATGTGATCAATGCAGCCACGACCTCGACGAAATCCAGCTTGCTCTTCGCGAATCTGGCTTTCACGAGTGCCAGTCAGTCTGTGAAGGATGACAGAGGCAAGCAATTTGGAGGTGATGGAGATCAGACTGATTCCTCTATGGCTGCCGCATTCCGATCGTGAGCCTCCTTTGAAAATTGGGACTATGATGGAGCGGCTCCAATCGGTAGGGACAGTTTCCTGCTCCCATATTTTGTCTAGTAACTTTTGTAAATCATCCACAAGAGCAGGTCCCCCGAATTTGAAGAGGGCTGGAGGAAGGTCACCAGGTCCCGCGGCTTTATTTAACTTCAACAGTTTGATCTCATGTTCGACTTCTGAGCGAGAGGGTGGGTCCAAAGGAACAGCCCACGGAGCAGGGCGATCACTGGTCGGCGAGAAATCTAACAATTCCGACCGATTAAATTGCCTTTCAAAGTGCTCAGCCCAACGTTCCAGGCGTTTTGATAAGTTGTGAATAGGCTGTCCACTCTCGTCACGTATAGTTTCACTAACACCAGGTCTCCTGCTGCCCGTTTCCCGTATCAGACGGAATAACTCACGATGGTTACTAAGGGCAGCGGTCATTTCCATCTCTGTTGCACGACGAGACCACCAGAATTCGCAGTCTCTCTTCAGGCTAGCACGGAGTTTCGCCCGGAGCACTTTGCGAGTTTCATTGTGTTCGCTTCCAGCCGGAATATGCCGGCGAGCATCTATAAGTTCTAGAGACTGTGAAGAGACCCAATGTTCATGTTGGCGATTAGACATACCACGAGGATTTGCCTGCTGCTAGTAAGGCCTGTTGCATATGAGACCAGTGAGCTTCAATTGCATTCAGTGAGCGTTTATCCAACTCGGATGACAGCGTAATTTGCTAGGCGTTCAGAACAGCTGGCTTCACCAGTCTGCCGGTGTCAATGCGCTCACAACATCGTCGCGGGCGTCCGCCAAAGCGCATCCGCAGGTCAGCACATACAAGTGCATGATCGGTGTCAACACCTGTGCTCCAAATCGAGCGACAGTTCTGGACGCAGCCTCTCCATCGGTAACTGATAGCAATGTGATCGATTTGCGTCCAAGGCTGGTTCGAGGCTGGTGGGCACCAAGTCACCCTCCGGCGGGTGCTGTGTCGGAAATTAGTGCTCGCAAGAAATAAGCGAGCATCCTCATACAAATGAAGTTACCGCTCACCGTTATCATTACGGGAGCCTATACCATGTTGGCAGCCCAGATGCAGCTCATCTGTGGATAATTTTCCAACTTGAGCGTTCAGATCCCCGGCCAGCACTACAGTGTCCGAGCTTCTTCTGTGGCGAAGGAGTTCGTTCAGTTGGCGATAGAAGTCGTCTTTTACCGAGTCATCGCTACAGTTTGTCGGTGCATAGGCAGCGATAACGAATAGACACCTGTTAGTCCCGCGCGACTTCGAAGCTTTCAACGAGCCAGCCAATCGGACCGCACACATCCGGCTACTGATTGGAATCCAATCAACCAGAGCAGCTTCAGCCCGGGGACTCAGGGTAATACCAACACCGGCTTGGCCGGTGCTCGAAGCTGCATCGTCACCGGATAGACGCAATGAGAAAGTGCTGCTAGTGTCACCAGAAGGGGATCGCAGAATAAGTACAGAACTCGAGTCTTGCAGGCGGGTCTCCGATAAGCAGCAGATATCGATTGAGAGGGTCTCTAATGTTCGGGCAGGTGCTGTCTGTTGACCGATCTGAAGCAATGTGCGAACACTGAGGCATGCCAGTCTGAAGGAGGATCGAGGGCTTCAAATGGGAGCCGATGAACTGGAATGGGCCGCTTGCTTGGACATGGGCCTGTTGACAGTGCAGGAATGACGCTCTGCGTTCACCTGTGAGTTGAAACTAAAAGACAAGCGACTATTGAAGCAAGGTGAGGGAGGGCCGAGAATTGGGGGTTGAAAACAGGGGGGATACAAGTGAAGCTGGAACAGGACGATAAGGGTGAAAAAGCGCAAGAAGGGGAATAAGAAGATGGGAATGCTTGAGCAGTAGCATCGATGATCGAATATGACGAGCCTCTTTATGTCTGTCGACCTGATGGGCCAGGTTCCACAGCCACATAAGAGAGTTGAACGGACGGCTGCGTTGTAAACTCTGCCCTTCAGGGCGAGAGTACTGTCACGTCTGCGCCACAGGTGGCGGAGATTGGCAAAAGCACCTCGAGCTTTTGCTATACGATTCGTAACCTCATCAATCCCACGGGTGCTAATATAGCTGCCCAGGTACTTGAATCCCTAAACGACTTCTAGAAAATCACCACCAAACGTTAGCGCAGGGTTGGGTCCCTGCCAACCTTGGAGAAGTACTTTGCATTTCGACGGAGCAAAGCATAGCCCAAAACGATTGACAGCCAGTGCTAATCGGTCCAGTGCTATTTGGCATGTTTGGGAGCTGTCAATTCGTGATCGATCGATGGAAGGCCTTTGGAGAAGAGTCTACTTTTGGAGAAAGGGATGACCTGTTCAATGAGTAACGTCAACTTGGCGTACAAGTGATTCCACGGTTCGTCAACATTGAGGTGTTCAGAGATATTCCAATCGACAACGCTTGTGGCCGTTTTCAGACGAAGTGTATCGGCACGCCAGAAATTCCGGCAGTCGGCACATTGGCTTGCACAGCGAAGCAAGGTGTCCACTGTAATGAGACAGTACAGTGATCACTGCTGCCAATGGGCTGTAGAACTGAAAGGTTCGTGATGTCTGATTGTGCTGGGGAGAGCACGAGATCCAAGATATGCGGCGTCTGATGTGGAGGAATACGAGTTAGTGTAGTGACATGGAGCAAAGTACAATGAAGAATGGTCCCCAGTAAGTTGGCCTAGAAGGACCCTGTAGGTCGGTCACAAAGAAGCAGGTTCCAGTCAACAGAAGGAGCATTGAAATCCCCGACGATAAGACAATCCTTTCGTGCACCATGTCTCCTGATCGAGTCCATCAAACGGACTCCGGATTCTGAAGGCGCTCTGTATACGACACCAAATGTGAGAGAACTCCGTCCATCATGAACGACACCAAAGGGCATCAAACTCATCGTCTTTGTCACTGAAAGCTTCAAGTACGTACACTTTGATATCAGTTTTCCAATAGACCATTACGCCACAGCCGGACCTCCCCCCTTGTCGCTCGGATCGGGAGAGGTGCCAACCGGGGATAGGCACCTCTGAATCCGTGATGTTGGTGAATAGCCGGGTTTCAGTGAAGGTCATCAGGTCTGGACGGGTCTCTAAGGCAATTAACTGAATCTCATCTAATTTATTGCTTAGACTGCGCACATTGGCGGTTAACATGCGTAGTCCATTGGCGTGCTTTATTGTCCCGGGATGAGGAGAATGGGTCTCCAACGGGCTCTCAGGGTCTACCGAACCACGCAAAAATTCACGATATGGAGGTCAGTTTCACCATTTCCTCGAAGTGCTCGTAGCTGCTCGACAGCCTTTTTGATTTTTATCCGATCCTCTGGAGAAAGATCACGTAGTACGTAATACGGCTCACCTTTGAGACGCGGGGTCCGTGGGAGGATACGCCGGAATTCCTCTTCCGTTTGACACACTACTTTGAAGGGGGCGAACGTTGAGTGGATCCTCTTGCTTCCTGCCGAGCCGGAATGCAGAGACGATGTTAATTCCCTGTTCCCCTTCATCAAATAACAAAGAGACCAAGCGCTCGAGAAGTATTTGGTCATCCAAAATTCTTTCCGCTGGGGTGGCTTTGTTCGATTCGACTGCGTTCATAATGATGAGGCAACGGTCCCGAGAAGGTGGAGTGCGCTCAGGGACTTGCGGTCTGCGAGAGGACGGATTATCTTTGATCACTTTCTCTAGCTCAGAAAGTCTACTGAGAACTAGCTTCATTTGCGACTGAGATGCTGAGAGCTTAGAATTGGGTTTATCCCCGGATTTGGGATTAAACTTAGCGGCATTGGTGGCTGGGCTTTGACTGATTAAGGTTGAGGTCACATTTCCCTTCACTAGGGAAGAGTTATCCCAGGTGTTGGATTTCGCCTTGGGCTTAGAGACCAGCTTCCGTGGGGGCATGCTTTCAGCTGGGCACAGGCTGGTTGTTGTTGGAGCGGTGGCGCTCGCCACGACAGCATACGTCTTGGGCTTATTTTCCGGTCGACACAATCTTACTGGAAGGTAATGACTCGGCCGACGTAGCGGAGAGAGTGCGGCTTCGATTTGGTTTGGGTGTAGCAGACCCAGATGCAGGTAGGGAAATCGATGATGCGGGTGACTCATCTTCCGTATTGTACATGGCCAGGGCTGCATATATTGTGAGGACGATGGTTAGCCAGAAGGCGTTTGTCATTCACTATTACTCGACATGAGTCACAATGGGAGCTCACGACCTCAGAGGCAGTGCGTTGAAGGCATTCATATAGGGCGTCATCGATGTTACAGCACGAAGTGTGCAGCCACCCTTCGCACAGAGCGCATTGAACAGCTTTTGAGCGGGAGGTGACGCGTTTGCTACAACCTATGCACTTGGATGTCATAGTGGTTTGCCGTATTGATACAAAAAACTGAAAAATGCATAGCAAAATCCTCGACGGGGGGTCGTTATCCGCAGAGCAAGTTTGATGCGTGTCGTTGCATTACGACGTTCCTCGAGGGTACTTCGGAATTGCAGTGACAGCCGCAAGATTTCAGCATTCTCAGCGAACGTTTGTCTAGCAGCCGCTTGAAACTTTCCTCGGATGATGCGTCTGCAACTTCTTCCAGTAGGTTGTTCCGATCATTCACCACTCTAGTGGATAGGGGGTGACGTCCATGCGAATCTGTCTTCTTTGCTTAAATAGTTTCCATGTGTGACCTCGTGTGGAACAGTCAGTGTTGGGCCGGAAGAATTGTTGTAACTCACTTCCAAGTTCCCCTCGGAGGATGCGCCTGGTGAAGATGAGATCACCCCGGCGACGGCGGAGTTCGAAGGAGAACAGATTTAGCTGCTGGAGTCGAATGGGGTACGGGAGATCACGAAGCCCCAGAACAGCTTTCGATGCTCGTCCCTGAACCTTTTCCAGTAGAGCGCATTCAATGTTCGAAAGCGGATGGATAGCTGGTAGGCCATATGCTAAGACTGGACGGTTGAAATCTCAGGAGTCAGTTGAGCGAATGATCTTCTTAAGACACCACCAGTCTCCTTCCAGTGGCCACCTTCAACGTGTCCTGCGCCGTCCTAAGGTCAGAAGTCACGATAGCCCCGAGATCTCTTTCGTGGGTGGTATTTTTGAGGAGAAAACCACCAAGGTGGTATGCACCGTACGGTTCAGTCTACCCATTGGGAGAACAGCGCCTTTAGCTCGGTTTACCGGCACTTCCCACTTGATGGACTATTCGTGTAGCTGGTCTAGAGACCCTTGTAATCTGTCCGCATGCTCAAGGCTGGATACTGTTGACCATAACTTGAGGTCATCAGTGTAGATCAAGCAGTCGGTTTGAAGTGTAGTCGGCAGAGCGTTAATGTACCGTTTGAAGAGCTCCGGTCTAAGTACTGATCCTTGGGGAATGCCACTAGTCATAGGCACTGGAACAGAGAGGGTTTGGTTCACTTGTACGCGCATTGTCCTACCTCTCAAGAAATCGGCAATCCAGGAGAGATTTCCTGTAATGACAATTCGCTGGAGTTTATGTAGTAGTCGTACGTGTGGAACCTTATCACAAAGGCTTTGCTGAAGGCAATGAATATTATGTCAACCTGTTTTCGGGCATCTATGGATTCTGCCCATGTTTCCCTGGCGATGAGTAAGTTAGTGATGTATGAGCGTGCTTTCCGGAAGCCATGTTGTGCAGGTGAGTTGAGGTTCAGATTCACACAGTGTAGCTGGAAAGCGCACATGACTATTCGCTTCATGGTTTTGCATACAACTGATGTCAGACATATTGGCTGGTAGTTGGTTGGGTCTTGTTGGTTTCCCCCCTTGTATTTGGCCAGGAAGGTACCTGCCTTCCAGCCTGTGGGTAAGCAGCCGACTTCGAGGGATTCCCGAAACACTTGGCAGAGAGGGGCGGCGACGCACTCAGCAATCGTTTTGAGGAAGCTGGGATTCAATCCGTCCTGGCCTGGGGTGGAGTTCGGGTTCAGTTCGATGAGTAGCTTAGTGACTACTTCGGGGTTAATTTCAACTTAGTCCATAGAGGAGTAGTGTGTAGGCAAACCGTTGTTGAGCAGCGGAGACTCCACTGAGTAGACCGAGGAACATTGCGCAGCCAACAGGTTTGCTTTTTCATCATCGACGTAGAGAACGGTACCTCGCTTAGAAGAGGATAGAGCGGGGATTCCACTACCCGTTTCGGCATTTCGCTTCAAGCTGGTAAAAAGTTTCTTGGGACAGTTTTGAGATTCCATGGCCAGTCCATGTTCATACTGTAGTCTTTTGTCTCGTTTTTTCAGGGTGCATAGGTTTCTGACCGTTTTGTATTCGAAGTAGCTTGATATCAGTTCTATGCTCTTGAAATGATCTCATAGTTTTAGTCGTTTTTTCATTAGGGATGTCACTTCATTATCAATCAAAGGGAGTCCTTCGGATAGTGATCTGTTCTTGCAGTTTGGAACAAACTGCAAAAATAAATGTTTATATAGATAGGCAAATTTCTCCATGCATATACATAATTTAGCTTTAGATTCAAATAAATTTGGCTTCACGTCCAGTTGCGTAATTATAAAAAGATATAAAAGTTTAAAAAAATTATGTACTTAGGAGAAACAGGTCTCGAAAAGAGAACGATTCACCGCAACTTGAGCTGGAACTTACAAGTATAATTTGGTGTTCATTGGAATAGTAGAGAGCAGAGGGAAATCTTGTGTCAGCTCCTCACTTTCTGTTCAAATTCAAATGGGACAAGTACAAATGGAAATTCCCATGTTCGTTCCATTCTGTATGCGTTGTTGATTCACATTAGAATGCGGTGACAAGATCGGCCAGTTGCGGAGCCATTGGATCATTGGATGATAGAGAGCAGAAGGTAGGTCTTTTTCAGCTCCGTCACTTGCGGAGGTAGTCTGGGTCATTCCGGAAGAATGTCCCACAGAGAACCACAAGCTGCATTGGGAACAACTGGATTCCCGTAAACTAAAATTAGCCAAATCAGCACGTACAAAGCAAATCATGGTCAACCAATCAAAACCCACGTGCTTTGTGCTAGCAGTCTCCGCTGCACCGGAAGCGGGAAATAAGGAAAAATGCAGACTAGATTTAAGCGAAAGAGTATGAAAGAAGACAATGAAGGGGAAATTAGTAAAAGTGAATTAAAAGGAAGATAGCTGGAGAGCAAACAGAAAGTAAATTAAGAGGAGAAGGGTAAGCTTCGGAGCTGCAAGTTGAGGGCATCGAGGTGACTTTTAAACTCTGTCACCGTGGATGACAAGACTACGTCCTCAGGTAACGCGTTCCAAGAATCGACCAATCGGCGTTACAAACGAGTGGCGGCCCGAACCCGATCAGGTCTAAGTTTGTGTAATTTCGTCGAATGCCTGCAGAGAGTAGGTAACCGTGTAGGATGAAAAAGCCAAGAGGGGTCTGGACCTATCTGCCGTCAGTATACCATAAGAGAATCAGGTCGCCACGACGACGACGATAATGTAACGTAAACACGCTTAGCTTGAGCAACCTGTCAAGATAGGGCAGGTGCCGCAACTCGTGAACCAAAGCTGAGATGACGCGGATCCTTGCGAAACGTCGTTCCACAGGGGATCATCACCATGGTAGCGGAACCAACACGATCCTTGCTTGCGCAGCAGCTAGGAGTTAAAACGTTGTTTAAAACTTTCCTCACTCTGTGCGCTGAATACTGTCTCAGGTAAATTGTTCCGGTTATTCACCACACGCGTGGACAACATTGAAATGGACTAGGAGCCACTTCGTCTTAACCAGGTTTCATGTGTGACCCCTTGGCGAACTAGCAACTATGAGTTGAAAGAACTCCATCCGTCAATTTCCCAGCATCCTATGCTGTATGCGTCTGGTGTATGTCAGATCGCCAAGACGATGGCGATAACCCAAAAAAACATATTCATCGTTCGAACTCGTTGAATGTAGGACAAATTCCGGACCGTTGAGTTTGTGTTTAATCCTCGGCTCTGGATTCTCTCTATGAGAACAAATTCGGTCTTTGTGAGAGGCTAGACCGCAGCTGAACCTTATTAGAGAAAGGGCACACGAGAAATAAAATGGAATCGCAACGTCCTAGCAGTCAAGAGGGAAACATCTCCTTATGGTACAGAACCGCCCATTTGCATCCGCTACCCTCCTCAAGGTGTGCTGGGTTGCGCGCAAATCAGAAGACACAAATACACCAAGGTCTTTCACGCAAGCTGCGTTCACGAGAAAAAACCAACTCCATGATAAAGCCCAAGGGATACTGGGACGGGCACGATAAGCTGATCTAGTGAGTGTCCTTCAAAGGATCGTAGAAGCGGGAGTTGAAGGGATTTGAAATGCGAACGGATCTAAATCAAAAAGAGTATCACGATTTGAGTAAAAAAAGCACTACCTGTATATTCTGTCTACTTAACATATGCCATTCAGCTATAATCTATCACGGCTCTCGCATCAATCGCGTTTACGATTCCAATTCTTGACACACATTCTTGTGCGTGCCCTCTTTCGAAGCAGTTTGATCAATGCTACTCAACGCTTTCACCCATTGGATAGAAGCTGTGCAGCTTATACTAATGCTTCAATTAACATCCTTGTCACATTTGCCAAGTTCTACAGTGTCGTGTAGCCCTCCGGGAAGCAAAAACACTGGTCCGCGATCAACAAGTCCTTTATTAAGATTGCGCTCGCATGTGTAGAGTATAGACCCTATTTGCAACAGTCCACTGCAATGGCTCATCCTCGTTGTTTGCATTCTGTCGCTGGCTTCTTCTCCATTGATTGCGCTTGATCGGCACGTTCATTCTGTCTAAAATGACCTTGACTTTTTTGGTGGACTGTACGATTGGCTCGATGGGGCACTCGTCCGGCAGGCCGCGCGCTTCTTCCTTCTGTCAAATCCCACAAACCTTGGCATGAGTGCGCATTACTAAGCTCCCCACGAGTACGCATTACTTCGCTTATGTTTTTGGAACCTGTTGGCGCCAGATTGGTCACTTGTACATTCAGTGGGGGATTGATGGCTTGCTTGCAGAGCTCGACGCGGCTGTGCGTAAACCATTTGCCGCATGACTGACCAGCCTGCTTCCGACGACATGCTCACTCGCTGTCGGACTGGACTGCACCTGCCTGGTACTGCTCGAGAATCCCGGTGGCGTTTGATTGGCCATCTTCTTATCGACACCACACTATTTCCAGTCAGCAGCTTTTCCAACCCCTATCACCTCCTTTCCTTTTTTAGAATGGCGTTAGTGTATTCAGTAGTGCCTTCCATTTCGCGTGCGTTTCATGTCTTGGGCTTGGATAGCAGTAGTTCTCTGCGGTTTTTGTTACTGATCCTCTCTTTTCCGTGTCCACCCATGACGCACCCTTTTCAGTTGCACCTGATTCCTTTGACTGATATTGCCTCAATCTTGACTTCATAGCTCCTCTCTTCCTTTCCTCATTCGATCACTCCCTTTCGTCAGTATCCTTCGAATTCTGGTACTGGTTGCACCCATACATCTTCTCCTGTAGCTAGTGGTGGGTGGCTTTTCTATTCGCGATCATAGTACGGATTTTGCCGTAGCATTCTGTTCCGTAGTCAATCGTACTGCGGTCGGTGGTATCTCGGGCTACAGTAAGTTGTAGCGCTCGGTATTAGCGTTCTTCTTAGGCGACTGAATAGACACTGTGCGGGACTCGCTCCGATATTAGTAGACGGTGTGTTCCTTCAATCCAGTAGCATTATGTAGAGAATTTCCTGGGTCTTCCTGGCTTTTGTTCGCACTCTCTTCCCCTCCATCACTACGGACTCGGCCTTACCGTTTGAGATGCTATTGGATAGGCCGGTTAACTGGTGACGAAAATCCCACCTTTTGCTGAATGCACGAAACTCTGTACTATTAAAGTGCGGTCCGTTGTCGGAAATCACCACCACAGATATTCCATGCCGAGTGAATCGGCACCGCAACTTGTTCGCCACGGCCTGTGTACTTGTCGTCGTAAGAGCATCTAGCTCAAAGTAGTCATTAAAATAATCCACCACAATCAAGCAGTTCCTCTTTTGCGAGCAAAAATTGTCCGGGGCAACCATCTGCCCGGGTCTGTCAGGAACGTCATGGAACATCACTAGCTTTTTGGCTTGCCTACGTCGTGTGTCCTGCATGCCACACAATTAGAGACATGGGCACGTATTTCACTGGTCATTCCGAGCTAGAAGAACAGCTCTCTAGTTCTTTCCAAGTAGTTGCTGGTTCATAACTGGACACCATGTAGCAGCTTAAGCATCGAATTTTGCAGTGCCTTTGGAACTGCTGTCCTGTTGCCTTTGTATATTAATCCATCCTGGAGAATAAGTTCGTCGCGAAAATGGCAGAGTAGAGTTAGCTACGTAGGTAGCATTTTCTTGTTTTCAGGCATGCGTTGACTATGACTGCTTCAGTAGTCGGCAAAGTTCGTCTTCTTTAATGGACCTTTGAAGCGATTGCAAGCGTTCCTCAGTGACAACGATCAACTGCGTTGCACAGACAAAGTCTGTATTTTCTTCTTTTCCGGGCGTGCCTGACAAGTGCGCTCTTGAAAGCGTGTCCGTAACGTGCATCTGAGATCCTGGCCGGTAGACACTCTCTAGGTCAGACGAATAAGCATTCTTTGCAGAGGACGTGGAGCAACATGGAGTGGCTTACTGTCGATCGATACCAGGGGCTTATGGTCGGTCAAGACGGTGGATTTGCGGCCAAACTTATAGTCACTGAAACGCTCCACGGGGTCAAAAGCTGCAAGCATTGCTTCTATTTGCGCCTAACGACGCTCGGTCTCCGTCAGCGTCCGGCTGCGAAAGTCGACAGGCATAGTTTTCTGCATGAATATGGCTCCGACACCAAAGTAACTGCTGTCACAATAGAGCTCGAGCAGGAGTTCTGGGTTATAGTAAGCGAGAACGGAAGCTCGTGCTTGTCTTTTATTTTCTGACATGCTCTCTTCCGCTCCGCGTCCTAATGCTACTTTTCACCCTTATGCGCCAGTTTCCGTATCTGCACCATTACCTCGGCTAATCTGGGTAAGAAAGGACCATCCCAAACAACCTGCCAAAGGCTTTCACCTCAGTAACAGTAAGCATATTTTGATGGCTCTGATTTTCTCTGGGTCTGGGTTCATTCTGTCGGGTCTTAGCATGGGCCCATGAAACAACGCTTCCGTCCTGTGCAACCAGATCTTCCCTCGCTTTAGCTTGATGTTCCTTTCAAAACAGCGCTGTAAAAATCGGTCGAGGTTCTGGCCGTGCTCCTCTCGCGTAGCGCCAAAACTAAAATGTTGTATGCTAGTCTAAAGTTGTAGCTAGTCTAAAGCATGTATCCGTCATTTACGGATTATCTCACTAGATTCTTTCAGCTCAAAGGGTGGACGAAGCCAGCGGAAACGCCTGAACGGTGTCTTAAATGTGGTCCCGTAGCTTGACCCTTCGTCAAGTAATACGTGCCAAATCACCGAAGCAAGATAGACTCTAGTAAATATTCTAGGTCCGGATGGCAAATAAATAGGTATATTTCTAGACTGGCTAGAGGCTGCACCCTTAAGGGTTCAGATCAATCTTTACATTAATCCTATGCTCTTTCATGGAAGTAGGTAAAATAGGAGTATGTTCCTAGTTGGCAATTACAAATGCATTGGCATTGTTTGGTGTACAGCTGATGGGGTAGTAGGCGCCCACCATGCAATTCTTCTGGTTCCTTCGGGCGATATTGAGTTCCTTGTTCTTTTGTTGTGAAAGTTGCGCAGGGCCGTAGTCGTGCCGGCTTTTTTGGAACAGGATCCAATTCAGCACAACTTCTCTTTAAATTCATTGGACTTTTTGGCCCGCTCAGTTGCCACAATTATTGGTGCGCACATGAAAGAAATAAAAGTGGTGGAATTATAAGGGATACGAAGTTAAAAAAAATAATTTCGAGAAATGCAGATGAAAATATAAAGGATTTGTTAAGAGACATACTAAGGCGGCGTGCTTGGCTAGAAAAATACAAATGCACCGGAGTTAAGGTGTCTAGCGTCGGTAGCGTATAACGTTTCCTTCTGATCGCGGCGTTAAGTGGTTTTGGATCAATGCAGACGCGTAGTTCTCCAGAGTTATTAGCGACCACCGTAACCTGGCTAACCCAAATGGTCGGCTCCTCAACCTTGAATATTGCACCCGGATTGGCATGAAGCTGTAGCTTGTCTAAACACTTCTCACGCAAGGCGAGAGGCACCTTTCTGGTCGGCAACACTACCAAATTAGCGGATTCGACTAAGATCAATGAGTACAACTTTCGAATCTCTATACGACCCCGTCAAACACGCTTGGGTACTTGTCAACCATATATATGCTAGCTTTACACGAATGGACAAAACTCAAGGTTAAAAGAAACAAAACCGAGACTTTGAATAGAAGCAATGCTCAAAATGGGCATAAGGTATCCTGAGACTATCAGTTGGTGTTCTGTGCCGTTTCTCGGATGGATGACCTTCAACGTAGCGGTACCTTCCCGTCGCAACTTTGAACTGTTCTACATTCCGACGCAATTCTGTGTTCTGTCACTTGTCACTCCTAGACAATGCTTCTCGGGCAGGATGCTGACAGTAGACTCTGAGCCCAGTTGGAAATGCACCGGTCGTCCCCAAAGCAAAAGCGTCTCGAAAACACACGTTATCCACGAGTTTCCAAGTTGGTTAACGAAAATTCCTGTATCTGTTCGTTGACAGTCTCGACCACTGAGCTTACCTTGGCGGGTCTGCAACAGCCAGCAAAGTGATTCTCCTTGGAAGGCTTTGTACACCTTCGACTAAAAGCTGAGCAACGCTCCTTTCTTCTTGGATGTGTGCAACCGCAAAACCGACAACTCAGACCCTGTCCTTCGGGTATCTAAGGCGGACTATTGCTGGTTGAGGATGCCGCACACAGATCGGGGTTTATTTCCGCTCTTACATGCTCGAACTGCTGCGCCGTCTTTGCTTTACTCAAGATGTCCACACATTGTTCAAAAGACAGGTTCCTATGTCTCAGAAGACACCATGTGATATCATCAACCTTTGCACCGATGAAAAAGTGCTCACGTATCAATGACGCGCTTATGCGGTTACAGAAACTGCGGTTACGCGCCAACCGTTTCAGTTCTGTGATGTAAGTCTCGAACGGTACATTTGGGGACAAATTGCGACCAAAAGATGAATACCTCTGATAGATTTCATTTGACTGTCCTTTACAAGACGCTGCAAATCTGTTTAGCACTTCCGAAAGCTTGACTTCCTCACTTGCCTCGCTCAGCACCAGTGTCCCGTGCGCCCACCTGGCTTCATCACACAGCGTACCTGAACATCGTCAACTGGTACGCCATCGGTTGAGTATCCAAGGGGATCAACTTCACGAAATCCATTTACCGCTTTCCACATCCTCCAGTCCTCGGGAAGCGTGCCTTCAGTCATCTGTAGAGCGGTCAGCAGTGTGATCGGTGGCTGTCCACCAAAAACGAGGGTTTCCGGCGCGTTTGCTTATTCTCCGCTGTTGCTATGTCATGTAGCCCCCGGGAAGCAAGAAGACTGGTCCGCGATCAACAATTCCTTCATTAAGATTGCGCTCGCATATGTGTAGAGTATATACCCTATTTGCAACAGTCCACTGCAATGGCTCATCCTCGTTATTTGCATTCCGTCGTTGGCTCCTTTTCCATTGATTGCGCTTGATCGCCACGTTCATTCTGTCTAAAATTATCTTGACTTTTTTGGTGGACTGTACGATTGGCTCGATAAGGAACTCGTCCGGCAGGCCGCGCGCTTCTTTCTTCTGTCAAATCCCACGAGCCTTGGCACGAGTGCGCATTACTAAGCTCCCCACGAGTATGCGTTTCTTCGCTTGTGTTTTTGGGACCTGCTGGCGCCAGATTGGTCACTTGCACATGCAGTGGATGATTGATGGCTGTGCTTGCAGAGCTCGACGTTGCTGTGCGTAAACCATTTGCCGCATGGCTAACCAGTCTTTTTCCGACGATATGCTCACTCGCTGTCGGACTGGGCTGCACTTGTCTGGTTCTACGCGAGATTCCCGGTGGCATTCGATTGGCCATCTTTTTATTGGTATCGCAGTATTTCCCGTCACCAGCGTTTTCAGCCCCATCACATGCAGATGCAATTACATCACACTTGTGTTGTTCCGGAAAGGTTTATATTTCACTTGGAAAGAGTAGATGAGGACTCGTAAATGAATCTGCAATCATCGCGGCAGTCTGCAGCATAAGCATCTTCAGGACATTTTGCGTCGCGCATCCACCAAGTATCGCGTCCTAGGCATTAGAAATGCTTACCAGTGCCACGCTTGTATCGTCGCGTATCACGAGTCAATCGAAATATGCGGGGTCTTCGTATGGGTGTTTGCCACAACCGTGGGACAACCGAGTGCTAAATCCGGTCATCTGCACGCAGCTGCAACATAGCGAGTGAGGAAGCACCTGCCTCCACGAACTTATTTAAGTGGCGGAAACATCAAGCTAGTGTCCGGGGCGGACTGGCCACCAAAAATAAATGCACTTGGCTGGATGGACGCGATTGACCAACCTGCAGTGTCTGAAGGCGCAGGGGGAATGTGCAATTCATTTGCCAAACTAAGGCTATGTCCGAACTGCTCCACCTAATTTCATGCACAATGTGAGAATATCAATCTAAGCGAGTTTATGTCACTCAGCAGCATTGTAGTCACATTTTGGTTCTGCGTGAAGTGTAATACCGTCCCATTAGTTTAGATCATAAGTGCACTAGCACAGAAGTGTGATAGGCTACCAGTAGTGGTTAAGCATGTTTCGAACACCGAAATATCCCCAGTAGGATTAAGCTTCTCAGAATATCTGACGCGGGTATTTTCACCGAAATCCACTGCAAGCCAATTCCAAAGCGCCACGTGCTACAATAAAAAATGACTCGTGCAACCGTCGCCACTATACTAAGTCGTCTAACGGACACCGCATACCTCATTTCTAGATCAAATGCAACAATTTAACCCAAACCAATTTCCATCCACCATTCTTCGCCATAACGCGCGGAAAGCTGGATAGCA
>OX104065.1:132656355-132762153 GCA_944474145.2 Dicrocoelium dendriticum | reverse complement strand
CTTTGGTATGTGAAGTGTAGAAGTCCACCTCCGGCTGTGTGAGTTTAGCACAGCGCCCATGGTACTGTCGCTTGCAACAAAGACAGCGAACATGTGGTAGCGACTCGGAGTGACAAACGTAGCATGTACTGTTACGTGCAACTGTTGGCATCGGAACGTTGATCTGATGGTGATTAGAGTGAATACAGTAAACAATGTAGATGACAAGATGGGAAAACGACTTAGGGGATTCAAGAAAAATTACACACGAGGTACTATAAACGGTTATGTACAAGCAAAACGGCAAGCGATAATGACCTAATACAATCAGAACAGCAGGTACGGATGGAAACAGAGAAAAAAAACCCGGAACGGACTCACAGCGGATTCCACTCCACTTCAGGTCTTGATGACAGCGATCAAGAAGCGTTTTCAGTGTAATATCTTTTGCACTCTGTACATCATACTGTCTCAAGTCTAAATGTCTTAAGGTAGGGTTTTCACACTGCTTGGTTTCGAAACCAAGCAGTCATGATCATGACTGATCTTTTCGGTCTTCTGTCAACCTGTTACTCTCTTATTTCGCTGCTGTCGGGTACTTTATAAAGATCAGGGATTGGACTGAGGAACTGCCTTCGTCTGAGATGGGAAGAAATAACCCACATGGACTCATCTGGACCATGACCTTATACCAAAACCAACCAACTGCACCTAACGCGACTGATGTCCAGTGAGGATAGATGGACACGGATTCCTCACACGCCAGCAAGTATACAAAAGCAAAGTGAGACCCCAGATACCGAAAATGTAGCATACCTGCACAATTATTCATCCTGCTCGGTTGGCGTCAATCTCTACGGGGGGCATTGAACATTGTATTTAATGGGAATAAAAGCTGGAGCTTTACATGACCCATAGGGTAAAAAGAGTACGGGTCGGGTTTAATGAAAGGCCAAGCAACCTTATAGCGGGTTGGACTCGCGTGTTAGCCGTATCTTCATCGGGCTTATGTGGCATTTAAACAGAATGCACGCAGGCTCAAAGCGAAACATCCCACCACGCCCTCCGAAACGGCTTTGGAAAAGAAGGTGGAAGAGAAAAAAGAAAGAAATTCCGTCCAGTAGAATGTAGTTAAATTAGGGAATATCGCGGTGTAGCTCGGCCAGATGACATTGACTTTAACGGATCACATGGAGACCCAGAAACTGCTCTCTGATTGCCAGCACGGTTTCCGGCGTCAACGGTCTTGCCTGAGTAACCTGCTACTTGCCAGGGACAGCTGGACGACTGCAGCCGACTCTGGCCAAGAAACGCATTGACTTAGCCCTCTGATAAGCTAACAAAGGGATCATTCGACTGCGCATAACTGTGAACAAATGGTTGATAAGAGGCTTCGCCAGATGTACATCGTTCAAATCAATCAACAGCATTGTTCCAAGACGTAGTGGGTTTTCGCCTGGTAAGCGTCCTCCCTATAAAAAGCCACAGAGGTGCGTTTATCAACACTGCGTCGTGGCGGAGGAGATTCGCCACTGAGTAAATTCACTGCCCAAAATTACATTCTGGCATTTAGACTAAAGGAAAAGTTTCATTATTTTATTACCAAATGCTGGATCGCGTGCTGCTGCCGGACGGTTCACATAATTTCAATAATCCAACCAATAGCTATCCACCAAGAGGTGCCCAACACTCCCTACTTCATCCCACTCCGACGCTTTTAGTAAGATGGGGATCCATAATAGGCTTCTGATCAACCCCAGGTATATTACTCAAATGAATCACCTCCTGGGTCCGCTTGTTACTATGTCCCAAGCACAGCAGGTCCTAAGCACAGAAACTTGACACTGCCAGTTCGTCTGACTCACTCATCCAAATACCAAGCTACTCTTCATTCTGCAGTGGACGGGATAAGCGATGGGGCGGGGGATGCCTCAATGACGTCAGCGAAGCCTTTCATGCATCCGCCTTCCAAGTCATGGCCTTGGGTAACCCGCAGGCTCTATATGGATTCAAGCTGATGGCGAACACCTTGACTTCCTCATTGGCTGCGTCTACGTGCGACCAAATATCTCAACGGCTGAAAGAAACAAATTGGTTGAGCCCTTCACCGATGTTTCGCTGTTACCTGCACGTCTAAAGATAATCGGCGGGGACTTTAATATGCCCACATATCTTGGTCTACTCAGTCTTTACCTCACAAATATAGAGCGGTTGTCGACCTTACCTTGGCACGCGAATGGACTCAACCGGTTAACGCATCTACCAGGAAATTTAACGTCCTTGACTTAGTATCCACGAAAGGCATCAACCACGCACAATTCTGTGTGCTTGACAACCTTCTTGTTAGTGATCATAAGGCAGTGCAGCTGATAGGCAGACGGCCCACTACTAAACATTACGACCTCTCCCCCAGTGGCTTCTTCCGTCCTCTTCAAAACGTTGATTGGCAAAGATTCACCACTCTTTTACGTGCTTTTAAATGGGACGTCTTCTTTCTGCCAGCAGAAAACGATATGAAGACCAGGAGCTATATAAGAACCTTTTGTTCTGTCATGATGTGTTCGCTCCCAAGCGGAACATGAGGAAACCAGCGAAACCGAGGTGAGTAGCAGATACACATAGTGTCCTAAACAAACTGAGAAAATTGCGCTCCAGTCACAACAAGACAAAGGCTTTCCACATACTAATGCGCACGAACGACACGCTAACAACGTGCAGAAACCAAGCCGCTTCTGCCACATCTGCGGAGCACGCTGCACCCAGCATTAACAACAAAGTTAAAGCACTCACCCAAATGGTGAAACGCAGAACAAACAGCAGGGTGCCAACAATTGCCTCCCTATCGCTTTCTAATGGCAATCTCATTACTGACCCGTCCGACTTTGTGATTATATCAACAAACATTTCGGCGCCTCTTTTTAGGTCACCAAATCGGCGACCCCAACCAAAACCCTCTGCTCACCGACGATAGGCTAAACAGCATCGAATTCAAACTACGCGCAATCGTGCGCAGCCTCCGTACACTCAAAGTGTCACCATACCCCGGTCTCGATGGCATTCCTTCCGTCGAGCTGATTCTAGGAGGTCCAGACATACATGTTCTCCTCCTTAACCTATTTACACTCGCCATGACAACAAATACCTACCCCACTGCGTGGAAGCATGCTGTAGTTCTACCACAAAATAAAAGAGGATCCCGTCTCGCTCTAGACAAGCGTCGTCCTCTCAGCCCCACATTCATCGCGTCAGGAGTAATGCAGCGACTGGTAAAAGCAGCAATGCTCAACATTTTGTTGTCTCGAAATCACATTAATATGTCTCAACACGGGTTCCTTCCCTAGAAACCATACCAGACATGTATGTTTGAGTTTTTAAACAAGGTCACAGACGCAATGAAGTTAGAGCATAAATTGGTCGCCATCTTCATCGACTTGAAGAAAGCATTCGATCGCGTTCCACACCTCTAACCACTGACCAAACTCGTTTCTTTTAACATTGCCGGGAGGCTGCTCTCGTGGTGTAAATCCTACTTATCAAATCGAACATAATCTATGTGCCTTGGCGGCATACATAAAACCGGTCTCCAGTGGAGTCTATCAAAGAGGCGTCCCGGGCCCTATGGTCTTTTTACTTACGTTATTGACGTCATCCAACTCTTCCACAGAGTACGTTATACTTACTCGCGGAAGGCATCAAGTCGTAGTTTCGGTTCCCTTGGAAAATATGAGATTATCCCATCCCCTTAGAGTCTCCACTTATATTATTTTGATTAACACGTATCGTGGTAACACTTTTAAGTTTGCGGAGTTCCTGGACTAAAAACCCGCCATGCTTGGCTGTAAAAAGCGATTTAAAACGTGTATTTTCTGATTTTGTTATTGAGGCGCCCAGATGTTGTACACTAGGCGGTCTAGAGTCAGTCGGCGATTCAAAAAAGGGCAGTTGGTCGAGCATGAAGTGTAGGTGTTGGAAAGAATAGTCGATACAGCTAATGATGTTATCAGCTGACCGGAATGTTGTGTAGTAAAATGTAAAAGGTACACTACGTACCTCCCCATCAGAGCGCTAGTCGCACGATGTTCAAGTGAGCAGGAGTAAAATATCCGGTGGTAATATCCGGTAAAACGGCGCTTTACCTGGTACAGTGTCGCATGAAATACCCGAGGCTGAGGTATGGGAGGCATGCAGGCTAACATGCTGTGTGTACGTTACATTGCATGATTTTGGACGCAGTGCAGGATGGTAAATGCACGGTGGTTTGATTTGTCTAGACTGGATGATCCGCTTCTTCTTTGTGCGAGATGTTCAGTTGCATCCTGGCGGAATCTGGAGATCAACCAACAGGAGGAGACTGGCAGCAAGCGGTACTAGCATGTCTTCAGCAGAACAAGATGGTATTTTCACGATGTGTAATACAGTACGCGGTCTGGAATATGGGCTAGCCTTCCGGACCGTGTCTGCCGCGTATTAAGTTCTCCTTGTGGTTTAGCTGTAGTTGTTGCAAGAGGCGGATCATCTTGAACGAGCTGTGGTGTCCGCTGCGTACAAGGTGTCTTGTGAAAATCAGTAGATTGTTGTTTACATGGTTTTTCAAGGTACGCTGGTTTAACACGAGCCACGGAAACCGCATCGACGTTACCATTCTTGTTGACCATATGATGCTTTTCGGTCCTAGCGAGCACTTCGAATGGTCCTTCGTAGGGTGGTTGTAATGGCTTGCGGACTGCAGCATTTGGTACCCACAAGCGTGAACAAGTTTCGAGATCCTTCGGTATGTAACACTTGTTGGTGTATGCGCCTGTGGGAATAAAGTGCAGTTCACGCATAGGTGAACGTAGCCGATGGACAATGTTTGAGGGGTCTATAGCGTCGATGTCGGTCGGTTGAACGAGATCAGCCGGCAGCTTTAACTTGGTACCATATACCAGCTCCGCGGTGGCACAAACGAGATCAGCTTTAGGTGTTTTTCGAAGACCTAATAAAACCAGCGGTAAGGTTTCTGTCTAACGGGTAGTGTCGGAAAATGCCGAACTACCAGGCAGCGGAATGACTTTCACTTGAAGATTGGTTTGTTGCAGCTGTTGAAGAAACTGCTTATCCTGATGCTGCGCTGTGGCTTGTTCTTGGAAGTCAATGCGGGAATGTTCGAATAGAGCGTTGAGTTCCGCTCTTGGAAAGGCATCTGCTACGGCGTTATTCGCGAGGGACGAATGCCGTAGGTCAGAGGTAAATGGGGAACTGTGATCTAATTGTCTAGTTTCTCGTGGGGAAAGACGGTCAGAAGCAGAACGTAGTACATACGTTAACGGCTTAAATAAATAAATAAATAAATAGTTTATTCTCGAATTTGTCGAGAAACACCAAGCAAGGCATGATCAATATTTGCATGCAATATTGCTTCGCAACAAACACGTTGCCATGAGTGTAGTCGGCAGTAAGCCGAAGGTTGTACAGGTTGCCGAAATTGTGTAAGTAGTCATGAGGGATAGAGTCTACACTGAATGACGAAACGTTGAATTCTAGCGTGCGTTGCGTAAACAGTCAGAGCACTACATGTGTAATGAAAACGATACATATAGGCACAGTGTAACTTATTATTGAAAGTGTCAGGGCAATATTGAATAATGATTCTGGTCGACTTGCCACTAGGCAGTGCTGGGCGGTGACTTTATTCGGTGGCGAGTCACATCCGCCACGTCACAGTGTTGTTACACGGACATTTGTGGCTTTTTTTAGGGAGAACGCTTGCCAGGCGAAAACCCACCACGTCCTGGAACACTGTCAGAAATTTGTTTGTGCACTAATATACAACTGGCAGACCAGGTTGTCGACTGATTTCACACTCAGGTATCCGCAGTCAAATGACCTTCAATTTCCTCCGTTATTTGATCAGGGATCTTGGGCAAGGCCGCCATAATGGCTGAGGCGAATCGAGGATGGGGGCTTCAAGAAGAATCGTCTTTGTGGGTATCCAGGTGGGCGAAACGTCAGTTTCTTGTGTCTGGATTTTTCAGGAGTATGTATTCTTTTCAGGATTGTGAAGTTCTCTAGTCCAGCTATCATCACTGGACAATGGTCAAGGTAGTGAGTGCAGTTGTATCCGTTTGTTGTACAGCCGTGTGCTTCATAGGTCGTTATTGGTTATCCTGTCCCGGACAAAATCGGTTTCTCTGTCCAATCCCAGATCCCCAAGATGTTCCGGACTTCGGAGAAAAGGGAAGGTGAGAGACAACCAAGGCCGCAACGAACATGCGTGGAAACATTGTTAAAATCCCATGTTATAACACTTAGAGTGAAGACAAATGATGTACAATGTGCAGCAATGATTGTGTTGAAAGTGTCTTTTGAATGTTTTTCGAAAGCAGTGCCCCTATAAGTTGGTTGCTACTATCTACATGGAATACAGAGCGTTGCGCTATTAAGCAGAAACGCAGTATCGGTTTACTATGATGCGACTATTGGGTGGAAAGACAAAGCAGAGTTCAGGGACCAGCGGCGTTTGAATGGTGGATGGACGGCTGGTGGCCAGCCTACCTCCAAAGAGATTCAAAGGCAAAAATAGGCGATGAGGTGGCGATGCGCATATAATAAATAAATAAATAATTAATAAATAAATATTTTATTCTCGACAAAGCGAGACACGCCTTTTAGGCATGATCAGCACATTGCATTATTGTACATGATAGCGGAATAAGCAGCACCAACAGTGGGAGTAGTGAAGTTGGAGACAGTAGTGTGGGCCCATAGAGCCCAAAGGTTGTATGTAGTCTAGGTACACAGAATGCGAGAGGTAAAAATAGTGATCAGATCACTTATATGGTATGTTGATGAGGAACTAGTCCGATGAGGTCCCGTAAGCAATGTAGGTCAGTGAGTGAAGTATGAGGAAACGGGTGGAAAATACTTAAGAATAGTGGTATGTCACTAGTCAGATATGTAGGCGTGTTCATGCGAGAGCCGATATATGCACAGAACTTGTAAATGTGGTGTCAATCAACTTGCCAATGTGTTGGTGCTAAAGGAATACAACTAGTGAAGACTGAGCCAGGAGAAGCCAGTGAGAATGTTGAACTACTGTTAATTAGGTGTCATAGACGAATGACAGCTGTGCATCTAGCGGGGAGCAGCTGTGCACTGACCGGATAAGGTAAAGAAGGTCGCCAGACGAGAGCAAAGAAGGTCGAATAAAGAAAGGACAACAGACAGGAAGAATACAAGCGTACAGTGAGTTCATTGAGGGAGTCATATCATATAATGCTGAACCACGGCGGAGTATAAGTTCACAATTCATGCTATGGTGCTGGGATATTACTACTTTGGAATGAGCCTGGTAAAGCTAGTCCAATAGCTGGATGATTACAGGTGAAAAAGTCGAAGACATTACAACAATTAAGAGATTTGAGGACGTCTAGACTAGACAGGCTAAGGAGCGGCTGAGCACCGACTTGAAGAGTCGGAAGGAGTGCCAGAGAAAGCTAAAAAGTTTATATGGAAGGACATCAAACAGTCGGAGTGCATGCATAAATTAAGTCTGCTGAGGACATCGCAGCATAAGAGTCAGAGGCGCGCAGATACTGAGTCCTGTTATGGTGCTAAGATTTTAGTTCTAAGGTAGACTGGGCTGGAAAATGCCAGTGAAAAATCTGGAATCCCACATGATCAGGCGTCACGGATACTGCAGCAAGCAACGGATAAATGGATGTTTAGAAGGGAGAGGCAATGCAGCAACTGTGCGCAGGCCACCTGCATTATGTTTGGTTCACAGAAGAGAATTAAGAAAGGTTTTATGTAGAGAGGACAGCGAACGGATGAAGCGCAAGCTTACGATATGGTTGTTAACTGTACGTCCTTCCAAATAATGTCGGAAATGATGCACATTGAGGTAAATAGCTAGGAGTTCTCTGCTGAACGTTCTATAACGTCGTTGGGCAGGTTGCAAGTTCTTAGAGAAAAAGGCAATTGGATACAATGTGCCTCTGTTTTGTTGAAGCACACCACCTACAGCTGCATCTGAGGCATCACCCGTTAACGGTAACGGGAACTTAGGACCCAAATGCACAAGAAGAGTGGCAGTTGCTACCTGGCGTTTTAGCTTGCTGAATGCGTGGTTAGCTGCTTCGGTAGGGCTGAAGGTCTTGGCATCTAATCTGCGTAGCTCGGCAGGTGGCTGGGCTGATTCTGAACAGTGCCGAATGTACTTTCTGTAGAAGTTAACTATGCCAACGAACCGGCGTAACTTTTTGATGGAATCGTGTATGGGATACTCAGTGATGGCTGTCACTCAGTCCGGTAGGGGCGCAATTCCAGCGGAGGAACTACGGGGACCAAGAACGTCCACCATATCAACTCATAACTGACTTGGCGGCGTTGTTAACCACCCCATAATGCGCAAGTCATTCGAAAAGCTGTCGCAGATGACGCCAATGTTCGTCATGATTTCGACTTGCAACTAAGACATCGACGATGTACACGAAAACGAAGTCCAGCTCGCGACTAACCTGATCCATAAAACGCTGAAACGTCTGGGCTGCATTTCGAAGACTAACTGGCATTCGCAAGAACTCAAACAAGCCAAGGGTGTAGTGAAGGCAGTCTTAGGTACATCTTGAGGATGCACGGGAATTGGTGGTATTCCCATACTAAATCTATCTTACTGAACAACTTCTTTCGGTACAGCAAGGATGAGCAATCCTAGAGATGCGGCATGGGTTATCTGTCTGGGACGATGATGGCGTTCAGTCCCCTATACTGCCCACATGGCCTCCAGTCTCCGGGTTTATGCCTCGGGACCATATGTAGGGGCGATGCCCACATACTGCTGGATGGACGTATTATTCCCAATCGTAACATATGATCGGACAACGTCTCCGCTACGGAAAGTTCATCGGGCGTTAGTCGCCGAGGACGATGGAATTCTAGCCGGCCTGCTGTCGTTATCCTGTGAACGCCCTCATTTTTTATGTCACCAGGAAGATATCCGGGCTTCGCTATTCTGGCAAATTCGCACAACTGATCCACATACATCGAAGAAGCTTGCGGCTGGACAAGCTGCGGACTCATAGACATTCCGGAACTTTTAAACCCAGCCTGTGATAGTTGAGTTAGGCCATCTATGACCTGACAGCTTTTTGGATCTACGAAAGCGCCATAGTGCTGAAAGAAGTCGAGGCCTAGTATTGCAGTAGGCACTTTGATGACAATCCAAGGAACGGATCTACAGAGACCGAGATTGATAGTGATAGAAAGTTCTCCACAGGATCGGATTTGTGTGCCATTTACTGCTTAGAGGCTGTACACCGAGCAGTGTTTCAGGTATTCTGGAGGTAAAGGAACTACACTGACTTGGGCACCCGTGTCTACGAGGAATCGCATGCCGGCTGTTACGTCCCGCAATAAGAATAGGCGACCTGGCGCGCGTTTGTCAGCTTGTGCCGCCGCCCTTACGTGCTGGCGTGGTCGTTTCCTGAATCAGAAAACCGACAAATTCACGCTCTTTTTTACATTGTTGCCGAACGTATGGTGGTACCAGCGTATGCCACGGAGACGACTAACACTCCTAGTACGCCGTTGATCAGATCGAGAGTTGCTTCTTCGTCTGGTGATAGTACTGGTAGCCAGTTGTTGTTGCAAGGAGCGTACTGCTTTAACTAGTTCGTCGCCAGACGTACAAGGGGATAAGTTTAAGACCCTTGGCGTTTGTATCTTCATTATCTTATTAGCCTTAAGGGCTTAATCTTTTAGTTCGGTACCATGGTGGGCGTTAGCCAGTATCTGTTCTACATGTATAGGGAGCCGTTGCATAAATAGCTGCTTAAAAATAGAATTCTCTGGAGGGTTTTCACCTACCAAAGCTTGCATGGCTCGTAATATTTGCGTAGGTGTGCGATCGTCTAACTGCTGTCCATTAAGTAGACGCTGCACTCTTTCACGCTCACTAAGGCTAAGCTCACGAAGCAACAAGTCCCTTAACTGTTGGTATGTAATGCTCGTTTTTGGGATATCCTGTGACAAGGAGCAGCATTTCAGGTGGGAGTCGGGAAATAACGTGATGAACCTTAAAAGCATCCTTATGTATGCAGTTGATTTAAACAAATGACCCGGCCTGCATAAATCACAGCTGAGGATACTGTATCCAAAATGTTGGTAAACAACTAGTAGATGCGGTGTTAATTTCCCCTGGTTGCTGGTCAGTCATATTAGCATACATGAACTGGTGGAAGTTTGACGAAATTGGATACGACTCACCAGATGGGGTCTACTGAGTAGAAATATACGAACTCACGTCCGGTCAAACACTTATCATGGGGATCACCACTTATTGACTCCCCTTATCGTCCCCGCTTATAGTATTTTGGCCAACACGTATTGTGGCAACGTTCTTTAGGTTGCGGAGTTCCTGGATTAATAACCCTTCTTTCTTGGCTGCCAAAAGAGATTGAAGACGTGTACTCCCCTGGTTGTATTTTGGGGCTCCCAGATGTTGTACACGATGCGGTCTAGAGTCAGTCGGCGATTAAAAAAGACTGTTGGTTGAGGGTGAGGCGTAGGTGTTTGAAAGAACAGTCGATACAGCTGATGATGTTATCGGCTGACCGGAATGTTGTGTAGTAAAATGTAAAAGGTACATTACAAGTTGACATATCCACAATACAAAGAGACCTTATGGCGCTAGAAAACATGCGTTATTTGCAACCTGGAATTTTCTCCAGGAAATAGCAACATTCTCGCTTATAGCTGCAGCGTGTCACCGAATATCCACACTCTGAGCTGCGCTGCTGTCACTGTCAGCCACTCTGTTCGTGATCTGGGGGTACACTACTCTAGCTCCTTCAACTTTAGGGAAAAAGTAAGCTATAGTGCAGCTAAAGCTAGGTCGTTACTGGGCTGTCGTTAAATCCATGCGGCTTTTGGAATCTCGCTTAGCACTGCATAAAACGTGCTCTAGACATATTCCGGAATTCTGCGCCATAGTCCTTACGAACCCACGCCACGGCGACAGGATTGCAATGGAATGCGTACTGCATTTCAGCATACGTCTACTAGGCTGACACACGCTGAACTACCGTAGTCGGTGTAAACAACTGGGATCGGAACCGCTGTGGTTACAAAGGTTAAAGCTAAACCTTAACCCTCTATACGAGATTACAAAAACCGGAAATGAACCTGATGCGCCACTTTCGAACGGCAGGGAATACCCGACTTCATCAGCGCAACGCCACGTATTCATTCAGCCTGTCGGCTGGTCGTTGCGGCATACGGCATACTTTCTTCTTTTATAGATACAGGGACACATGAAACAAGTTACTTTACCAAACTGAGCATCTGTGGCACATACCCACTTCAACAATGTTACAAGAAGGTTCCTTGACTTAACCCCAGCTTCGAAACAATAGAGCCTCAGAGTGCTGGAAGACGAGCTATTGGATACAGAACTAAACACTCTCTAGCGAAAAAGCCTACTTTCCCTTTTATATTATTCACCTCCACACGTCTTCTATCACATTGTAACCTTGTATCACAACTGTTTCTGATATCTTAGCCATCGCATGCCTTCTCTCGTTTGGCCTTCCTAGCTCCACTTAAACGAGACTGCCTCAGGCTTCTGTCCCTTTGACCCAACTATTTCACTTACTGTTGTTTCCAGAACGTTGAACTGTGACCTCCTCCTCCTCATCAGTACCTCTGGTATAGCCTATATGGCTCCACTCCATTACCGCTCCTTGACTACACCGTACTCCGCAATATGCACATCAAGGTCTATCGGACCAACGTCACCCATACTCCACCAGCACTAGCTTCTGACCAATTTATCTTCGCATGTCCCATCCACACATTTGCTTAACCTTACGCATCTGTTTATTGTATTCGACGCCACTTCTGGTCAATAGCTCAACCCTTTAACAGTGGTCTAGGTACCCTAGCGCCACGCCTACAACCCAGCTGCACTTCACTACTGGCCCTCGTCTTCTTAATACTTATGGACCAGTCCGGCGTATGAGGCTGAAAATGCCCATAGTTCTCCAACCAATTCCTCTTCTTTTGAGCATCAGGTACCATTAACCATGGTGCTCCTTCATTTAAACAACAGCATCGATGGCCCTAGGTTCCAATAAAAAAATAAATAAATAGTTTATTCGCGCATTTGTCGAGACACACCAAACCAGGCGTGATCAACAGTTACATACAAATCGGTTTCGAAACGAACACGTTGCTATGTATGTAGTCAGCAGTAATCCGAAATTTGTACAGGCTGCGGAAATTGTAAAAGTAATCACGAAGAATAAAGTCGTCAATGGATGAGGATAAGTTGGGTCCTGGCGTGCGTAGTGTGAACAGTCAGGGCACTATAAGTGTAGTGAAAACGATACATGTAGGCAGGGAGTACCTTATTCTTGAACGTGTCAGGAAACTATTGTATTATGATGCTAGTCAACTTACCCGTATCTATTTGTGGGCAGTGACGTTATTCATTTGCGAGTCACATCCGCCACGTCGCAGTGTTTTTAAACGGACATTTGTGGCTTTTTATAGGGAGAACGCTTGTCTTTCGGAAACCTACCACGTCCTGCAACACTGTCAGAAATCCGTTTGTACACTAATGTGCAACTTACAGCGCAACTTACCGACTGGTTTCAGACCTGGTTATCCGCAGTCAAATGACTTCCAATTTCCTCTGGTAGTTGAGCAAGTATCTTAGTCAGGGCCGCCATATGGGCAAAGGCCAAACGAGGATGAATGCTTCACGAAGGATCGTCTTTGTGAGTGTCCAGGTGAGCAAAACGTCAGTTTCTGGTGTATAAATAAATAAATAAATAAATAAATAGTATATTCTCGAATTTCCGAGACACACCTGACCAGGCATGATCAACGTTTACAAGCAATTTATGTTTCGCAACAAACACGTTGCTATGTATGTAATCGGCAGTAAGCCGAAAGTTGTCCAAGCTTTGGAAATTGTACAATTAATCTTGAGGTATAAATTCGTCAAAACATGACGACAAGTTGGGTTCTAATGGGCGTAGTGTAAACAGGCTGTGCATTCAGTTTGTAGAGAAAACTTGTCAGGAAAATATTTCATTAGGATTCAGGTCGGCTTGCCAGTATGTAGTTGTAGGCAGTGACTTTATTCAGTGGCGAGTCACATCCGCCATGTCGCAGTGTTGTTAAGCGGACATTTGTGGCTTTTTATAGGGAAAACGCTTGCCAGGCGAAAACCCACCACGTCCTGAAACACTGTCAGAAATCCGTTTGTACACTAATGTAAAACTGGCAGAGCAGCTCGTCGACTGATTTAACCCTCGGTTAACCGCCGTCAATTGCCTTCTAATTTCCTCTGTTAGCTGAACAGGTTATTTTTGGTCGGGGCGGCCATAAGGACTGAGGCCTATGGAGGGTTAGACCTTCGTCATCTTCGTGTCCAGGTGAGCAAAATTTCCGTTTCTTGCTTCTAGAATTTACAGGATTATGTATACTTCGCAGGAGTATAAAGGCGTCATGTCCAGCTACCATTACTGGACGACGGTCGTGGTAGTGAGTGCATTTTTATCCACTTGTTGTACAGCCGTGTTCTATGTAGGTCCTTGGGGGTTTCTATGTCCTGTTCCAGGCACAAGCTCTTTCACATTCCGATCCCAGATCCCCAAGAAGTTCCAGACCTCGGAGAAAGGGAAGGTTTATGTACACTTTTCAGGAAGATGCAGGCATCCTGTCCAGCTATTATTACCAGACAACGGTCATGGTAGTGAGTGCAGTTGTATCCGTTTGTTGTACAGCCATGCTTTTCATAGGTCCTTGTGTATTATTTCTTGTCCCGGGCAGAAACGGTTCTCAGTCCAACCCCAGATCTCCAAGAAGTTCCGGACCTCGGAGAAAGGGGAGGGAGGGACAACAAGGTCACAAAGGAAAGGCGTGGAAACAAACCTTGTTAAGGCACAGTTATTACATTTAGAGTGGAGAAAATTTATGTAAACTGTGAAACAATTTTTGTGCTGAAAGTCTTTTGAACGTTCTATGAAAAGCAATGGCCTTATAGATAGAGTGCTGCCATCTACATGGAGTACAGAGCGTCGCGCTGTTAAGCAAACCACGCAGTATCGGTTTACTATGATGCAACTATTGCGTGGGAAGACAGAAAGCAGAGTTCAAAGACCAGCGACGATTGACTGGTGGATGAACAACTGGTAGCCAGCCTAATTCGAAAAGAAGTGCAGAATAAGTAAGTAGAGATATACATAACCTGCGAAGAGAGAGATTCAAAGGTCTATTGGTGATAAATCAGCGGATAGCTAGGACGCAAGCGCTGAGTAAAAACGTTCGGGGGATAAAGACAGAAAGACGACACAAGGGTACTAAGAATACGTTGCTATGGCGGACTGAGATGAGAAAGGCCTGTGAGTGGGCTTACCTCCTACATAGTAATTGTCAATACCTTCGCTGGAAACACGGAAATAGAACACCTAAAAAGGAATGGGTACGAAGCGGATTACTGACTAGGTAAGAAATCATTGCTCGACAGCAGTGGAGTAATAAAGCTCAGTTAAAGGAAGGCGGACGTGTGGAACAAAGGTATACCTAATGTGGCGAGGAGAAACGAGTTATTCTAGGGTGCTAAGAAAATGGTACCAGGGTAGGCTGATCCAGGAAAAGCTGGTGAGTCTGTTGGACTCATACCTGAGTAAGCGTCGCAAACATAGCAGCGAATAATGGATAACTGGACACCTGGAAATGAGAGGCTAACGGACGCCTGTGTGCTGACCAGATGAAAGGAGTGCTGAACTAAAAAGCTAAGAAAGGTTAAATGACGGAATGGCAGTCAGTAGCCGGAATGCGTGCGTACATTAAGATTGATGAGGAAATCAGAACATGGGGTCCATCAACAACAGCTAGGGCGCTAAGATACTAGTACCAAGCAGGATAGGGTTAGGGAATGCTAGCCAGAGAGCTGGCGGATTGCAGGTAAAATGTTTCAGACGTTACAGCGAGTAAGGGATAACTGAACATCTAGAAATATGAGGCAAAACAGCGGCTTGCGTTGGATATATGGATTTGCTTGCATGATATAAGAAAACTAAGCGTGGTTTCTTGATGAAAGGGCAGCGGACGAGAGAAGCGCAAGCATCCAGTGAGGTTATTAAATAGTCCAGAGCATGCTGGAGTATGACGCGTCGAAGCGCAGGTAGTCAAATCAAGTTGGGGTTGAGCCGGGAGAAGCTAGTGATAGAGCTGAACTAGAAGTAATTAGGTATCGCAGACGAGTAAATGACAGCTGAGCACCTGGCAAGGAGCAGCTGTGCACTGACCGGATAAGATAAGGAAGGTTGCCAGAAGAGAGCTAAAAAGCTTGAATAAATATAGGACAGCGGACAGGAAGAATGCATGCATACATGAAGTTTACTTTGGGAGTCTTATCATATAAGGCTGAAGCACGGTGGTGCGTAGGTACACAATTCATGTTGGGGTGCTGGGATAATACTACTCTGGATAGAGCCAGAGAAAGTTAGTCCGAGAGCTGGACGCTTGCAGGTGAAAAATGGAAGGTGTTACAACCATTAAGATATACGAACGTCTAGAATAGAGAGGCTAAGGAGAGGCTGTGAGCCGACTTAAAGGGTTAGGAAAGAGTGCTAGGAGAAAGCTAAAATGTTTATATGAAGGAAGGACAGCAAACAGACAGAATACATGCATACATTAAGTTTACTGAAGACGTCGCAGCATATGAGTCAGAGGCGTGCAGATACAGGGTATTTTAGGGCGCTAACATATCAGCGCTAAGTAGACTGAGCCGGAAAATACCAGTGAAAGTTCTTGACTCTTACATGGGCAGGTATCACAGACTTTGCAGGGAGCAACGGCTAAATGAACGTTGAGAAAGGAGAGGATAAGGAGCAACTGTGCTCAAACCACATGAGTTAGGTTGGCTCCACTGAAGAGAGCTGAGAAAGGTTTCATGAAGAAAGGACAGCGAACTGGTGAAGCGCAAGCTACGATATGGTTGTTCAACAGTTCGGAACATGAAAGGCTAAGACGCCCGACGCGCAGGTAATGAATCCATGCTGTGGTGCTAATGGAATAAAACTAGGGAAGCTTGAGCAGAGAGAGGCCAGTGAGGGGCTGAAAGACAAGCAATTAGTTCGAGCCGTCGGGTAAGCGACGGCTGAGCATCAAGCAAGGAGCGATTAATGAATAAATGAACGTCTAGAAAAGGGAGGCTAAGGTACAGCTTTGTACAGACCATCTGCGTTATGTTTGCTCTACATAAGAGAGCTAAGAAAGGTTTCATGATGGAAGGACAGCGAACGGGAGGAGCGCAGGCATACCATAAGGTTGTTTAATAGTTCAGAGTATTAGAGGCTAAGACGCGTCGGCGCGCAGATAGTCAAAGCATGTTGGGGTGCTAATGAAATGTAACTAAGGAAGAATGAGCCGGGAGAAGCCAGTGAGAGAGCTGAACTACAAGTAATTAGTTGGCGCAGACGAGTAAGTGTCAGCTACGTATCTAGCAAGGAGCAGCTGTGCGCTGACTTATAGAGTTAAGAAGGGGTGGGAGGGGAAGGCTGAAAAGTTTATATGAAGGAAGGACATCAAACAGGCAGAATGCATGCATACATTAAGCTTACTGAGGACGTCGCAGCACACGAGTCAAATGCGCGCAGATACCGGGTCCTGTTAGGGTGCTAATATATCAGTGCTAAAGTAGACTGAGCCGGAAAATGCCAGTGAAAGTTCTTGACTATTACATGGTCAGTTATCACAGACCTTGCAGGGCGCAACAGCTAAATGAACGTTTAGAAAGGAGAGGATAAGGAGTAACTGTGCGCAGACCACATGCAGTTTGTTTGCCCCATAGAAGAGAGCTGAGAAAGGTTTCATGAAGAAAGTACCGTGAACGCATGAAGAGCAAGCATACAATACGGCTGTTAGATAGTTCAGTGCATAAGCGGATAAGACACAGCGACGCACAGCTACTCAAACCACACTGGGGGGCTAATGGATTATAACTAAGAAAGCCTGAGCCGGGAGAAGTCAGTGAGAGAGCTGAACTACCATTAAGTAGGTGTCACAGACCAGTACGTGAAAGATGAGTATTTAGCGAGGAGCGACTAATGGACAATTGAACATCTAGGAAGGAGGGATTAAGAGCTGTTCTGCACCGACCACATGAGTTATGTTTGTTCTGCAGATGCTAGCTAAGAAAGGTTTCAGGATGGAAGGACAGTGAGCGGAAGGAGCGCAAGCATACCATAAGACTGTTAAATAATTCAGAGGATAAGACGCAGCGACGTGGAGATAATCAAACCATGCTGAGGGACTAATGGAATAATACCAAGGAAGCGTGAGCCGGGAGAATTCAGTGAGAGAGCTGAACTACAAGTAATTAGGTGTCGCAGATGAGAAAGTGACAGCTGAGCATCTAGCAGGCAAGCCCCTGCCGGGGATCGCCGGTGAGAGAGCTGGACTACACTACGTAGACGTAGGGAGTAATAGATGGATGAACGTCTAGAAAGGAGTGGCTGTGCGCGGGCTACTTGTGTCATGTTTGCTGGACAGAAGAGAGCTAAGCAAGGTTTCACGCTGAAGGGACAACGAACAGGAGAAGCGCAGGCATGCAAAATGGCTGCTAAATAGTTCACAGCATAGAGGCTAAGACACAGCGACGCGCAGATGATCAATTATACTATGGTGCTAATGGGATATTGCAAAGGTAGCTGGGGCCGGAAAATGCCGGCGAGAGTGCTGAACTACAAATAAGTAGGTATTACAGATAAGTAAGTAACAGCTAAGCTTCTATCAAGGAGCGGCTGTGCGCTTCCCTGATGAGATAAGTTAGGTCGCCAGAAGAGAACCAAGCAAGTTTGAAGGAAGAAAGGAAATCAGCCAGGAAGAATGCAAGTAAGTTGCCTGCGGGGGTCACAACACCAGAAGAGAGCTAAAATTGCTTGAATAAGGAATGGAGAGAAAAGCAGGAAGAATGCATACTAAGGTAGACTGAGCCAGGAAAGCAGATGAGAGAAATGGACTAAAATATACGTAAGTGTCTTAGAGGTTGCAGCGGGTAACCGTTAAATGAACGTCTAATAAAGACGGGCTAAGGAGTGGCTGTGCGCAGACATCATAAGATATGCATGATTGCCATAAGAGATTTAAAAATGTCAGATGAAAGGACTACCAACGGGCGGAGCCCAAGCATACATTAAGCTTGTTAAATATGTCAGAGGATCAGACGCTAAATCGCAGAGGGGCGCAGATACTCAAATCCTTCTTGTGTGCTAAAGTAGACTGAGGCAGTAATAACTAGTGAGAGCTGGACGTATACATAGAAAGATGTCACAAATGTTGCATAATAAATGAATAGATGAAGGTCTAAAAGGAGAGGCTAGGGAGTGGCTGTGTGCAGGCTTATTATTTTCGACTTCCAGCTTCCGTCTGATGATACCGATCACTCTATAGTAAGTCTGTGTAGCTCTAGCGTGATTACTAGGACTTAAGGAGCCACCTAGCCTGCGGCCAATTCCCATTTCAGCTTCACATGTTTCCATTTGGATTGTGATGTCACAGCGCGCACAACCATGCGAAGTGACCACATATACCTTTCTTCAGCTTATGCTTGAAGGCTCTCAGGCGTTACATTCTTATAAATATCTAGTTTCGGATTCCGAACGTTGATGCCTGTCGCTCCCTAGCTCCGTCTTTTTATCTCTAGTATAACTGCCAGCCCCAACGTACCACCTAGCACGTGGCCCACTTCCATTTCATCTTAACAGACTTTCCTTACGGTTGGAATGACACATCACGCACAGCCATCCGACTTGCGAACCTTTTCATCACTTTACCTCATGTCTGATGATATTTCGGCCTTACATTCTTAGCAACATCTCCTATCGGATTCTGATGGTCATCCGCTGCAGCCTCTTATCCATTCTTTTCTCTCTAATATGTCTGCTAAGCTTTAGATAGCCTCCCAGCTCCCGCCTAACCAGTTCCACCATACATGCTTCCATTTGGATCGTGATGCCGCATCGCTCACAACCATCCGACTTGCCATCCTTTTCCTACCTCTACCTAATGCATGAGGTCTCTGCGGTCTTACGTTATACACATCATCTACTTCCGGATGCTGATCGTTACTGCTCGCTGCTCGCTAACTGCAACCTAACGCAAATATATCTGCTCGGTCTGGAGAGCCATCAAGCCTGTGGCCAATTACCATTTCATCCTACCCAGCTTCCATTTTCATCGCGTCTTATAACTCACAAACATCTCACCAACTGAGATTTCGGGTCCTCCCACCATATGCTTAAAGTCTCTTTGACCTTACTTGCTTATTATTATAAACAAGTAACTAAATAAATATTTTATTCTCGAATTCATCCAGGCATACCAACTCAGGTATGAGCAAACTTCCCAAGCAATGATGTGCTGCAACAAATGCGTGCCAACACACGTAGTTGGCTGTGGTCAAAAGTTGTACAATTGGCAAAAACCTTCGAAGCACTAATGAGGAGCATAGTCATCAGCGGAGGGCCCATAATATGGATGCATGTGTGAGTAGAGTAAATAAAAAGGCACAGTAGGTGGTGTGGGGACAATATATGAAGACTGTGTGTATCTTTTTGTACGTGTCAGCAAAATAGTGAAGAATGACTAGTCGATATTTCAGGGTCTATCAGTGGGCGGTGACCTTATATAGTGGCGAGTCACGTCCGCCGCGCCACAGTGTTGAGAAACGGACGTTTGTGGCTTTTTATAAAGAGCACTCTTAAAAGCCGAGTATCACAACCTCCGGGAACACTGTCGTCAACTAAACTGTGCGTTCATGTACATCTAGCAAAGCTTCTTAGGAAACATTTGTTCCATCGGTTATTCGCAGTCGAATAACTTCTCTGTTGGCTAAACAACTAGGATAATCAGGGCTCAACATGGTCGTTGAGGCTGCGACGTAGTCGCAGCACCGTTACCCCGCAAAACCTAGTGCGCAATAAATGGTTTCGTGTCATTTTATGGCATGATTTCCGGCTATCTTTCTGGCTTTGCAGTTTTATTTAAATCTGTGCAAATGTGATATTTCATTTGTTTGAATGTGTCGGAAACCAGATACGCGGTACGAACAGTGTTTTCGAATCCTTACACCATGGAGTCTGATTTCCGGAGAATCTTCCTTGTGCGTTCGTTTGACAGTTTTGACGAGTTTAATAGTTTGTTTTCAGGATTCATGCTTCTTCATTACGTCAATTTCGTATGCTACTGCAGCAGAAAGTGGAACCTGTCACGGATGAAATACGGCAGGGTCAGTTGTCGATGTGTCCGCTGCGCACGTCGGAAGTCAAAAAGTACAGGAGTGAGACGTGTTTAGTAGGAGTTCGCTTCTATTATTCTAAATCTTTCAGCTCACGTGATACTAACTGCCAAGCTCGCGTTAACCTCATTAGGACGGGACGCAAGCTGAAAGTCACAACACACGATCTGTCTCACAATCACCCAGTTAATCGCCTTCTTTTTGAGCGACACCCCATCAATCGCCGTCTGACGGACGATGAGTTCACTCAGTCCGTGGACCTTTTCCGCTACAACACCCCAACAAGCGACATCAAGCAGTTCGTCGAGGTTCGATTCGGAAAGCATATTACCAGCGATGGTGTCCGCAATGTTCGTCGTAAACTGAGACCTGGCGTTGAAGGTAAGCTTATTTTGATAGTTTTTACTTCCTGCAGTAAAATTGCATCAGGTTATCAAGTCCATGGAAGAAGACGGAGTTGCGCGAATTATTTCTGAGGAAGGCTTGTGCACACACGTATTATTCGCTCGGCATCAACAAATAGAACTTTTCCGCCGATTCTCGCATGTCGTTTGTGTAGACGCTACTCATGGTACTAACCGTTTGAAGTAAGAATTGGTAGCAGCGTTACTCGTTGCCTGCAGCTTCAAACTATACCAGTTTTTAATAACTGACGGCATGGGGTACGGCCGGCCAATATTTTAAGCGTTTCTGCTTCGGGAAGGTTATGCACCATTGCTTACGTTGTTCGAAGCGTTTCGGGATATCATGGATCATGCTATTCCCGTCCGCACGATAATGATGGACAGAATGGCCGCTCAAATAAGTGCGGCGCGCGCGGCTTTCAATGCGACATTTTGTTGTGTTACTTCCACATCCGCCAGGCCATCAGGAAGCATATAAGTGATTAATCTTCGTTACATTCTGTAGACAAACATTAACCGGTCGCGTTATCTTTTTCATCGCATGGCAACTTCTGACACGGAGACTGAGTATAATCTCTTTCTATATGTAATATTCTTGTTTTAGATTTCAACAAGATTTGAAGCTCCTTCAAAGAACAGACCCCCCGGTTTGTGCGCTACCTTACGTTGTATTGGGTGTAAATAAAACGCTGGTGGGCGAAACACGCCCAAGCTGGACTGGTGCATTTTGGCAATACAAAGAACAACCGAGTTGAGTATGCCAACTTGCGATTGAAGAAAGTTACCCATGCATAGAATGGCCTTGTTGCAGCCGTTCGCAAAGCCTGGGCTCGTTTGGAAGTTCTCTTGAAAGAGTCCCAGATGCATGCGGCGTTTTACTGCGACAGGCGTCAGCTGCTAGAAGGCAGCGCATATGTTCATGGCGTACGCATGCACGTACGCATGCAACTTAGTGATGCGCCATTTAGCACTACCCATGTTACAAGCAGTTTACTCGGATCTTGGAGATGGAGTGGTATGTGAATAACAATTTTTGACGCTTCCATAGTTTGAGATATCGCACCAGTGAAACCGCTTTACCATCGATTGCTCCTTGGGAACATGCACCTGTTCTTTTTATGAAACCACGTGGCTTCCGTTTGTGCATTTAATGACGGCATACAAGCAGCACGAGTACCCGACAAGTAAGTCGTTTCTGATATGTGCAGCCATTTACAGGCCAAATACCTATTTGCATCCGCTGGCTGGCGGACTACAACCTACCCACAGTCTTTGCCGTTGCGGAAGTTGAAAGTCCCCGTTACGAAATCATCCACGTCTGAAATTGCACACCTTGTACATCGTCTGAGAATTGCTGAAGAGGTTAATCCATCCGGATTTTCGAAACTGTATCAAGAGCTATTGCGAAGGACTAACGAAATATTTGGTGATTCATCAGACTTTCAACTTGCAAAGAAACAACCGCGTTGGCAGAAAATTATGGCGCCCACAGATTCGTGTTTCAATGCAAAGCCTGTTGTGGTTGACGCAGTTCGCTGTGCACACCATCAGGTGCTTTAAAATCGAAAGTGTTCTTGTGCAATCAGGAGCCCGTTGTACAATTTGTGTCAACGCTTCACAAACGGTATCTGTGCCCATGATTGCAGTGCAGTGCTGTATTACCGGTAAGTAAGCAACTTTTTACTTTGATATGTAGCTGTTGGCCTTTCACCCTCACCGGATTTCACAGTTGCCTCTACCCCATCAACCTGCCCCGCTTACGAAGGTAAGCGACAGCTTAGTATAATTATTTCCTGCGCAGGCAGTCAGGATGAGATTACCGCTGATCCGAGTACAAGTCAACAAACCGTACCCCATATTGCACGTGCACTTGGTACTGGGGATCTATTTCCTTACCTTTCATCGTTAGGTTTTCGAAAGGGAGCAGTCAAGTTTCCCTCAAACAGAGGTATTGTGCAGAATAGAGTGCCAAAGTAAGCTATTTGGTGCAATTTAAACCCATTTTCCCTTCATTGTAGCATCGACATGGATGCCAGCCCAGTAAAGAAAATGCAAAGAGGGAAAAAGCTTGTTCAGATAAAAACTTTCATTCAGTTACCCGACAGTAGGCTATATGTTCGCACTACTATTATATTTTAGCCGATGAATATGACTTTGTGTAATGATACCCTGCATGGGACATGTGCGTCCAAGGCACGAGTATAGTGAACAAGGCTTAATCTTCTCTCGCTGCCTTTTGTTAAATACAATGCACCGTTTTTATATCGGTTTCTGCGCTCATTTGGGCTTACAGCATTTTAAACAAAGAACTGGACTAGCGGCACATTTGGTGTCAACGTAATAGGAACCAATTGGGTTGTAATAGCATATGACTCGAAGTCTCGTGGTCGTTGTATACAGGCTCCATCAGTGGCACATGCAGTGTCAACGTAATAGGACCCAGTTAGGTTGTAATAGCATACGGCTTGAATTCTCGTGCTTGTTTTCTATAGGCTCCATCCGTGGCACAATTGGTGCCGATGTAATAGGACAGAAGTGGGTTGTAATAGCACACCGCTCCAAGTCTTGTAGTCGTTGTATTTGGGCTCCAACAATGACACATTTGGTGTCAACGTAATAGGACCCAGTTGGGTTATAATATCATACGGCTCGAATTCTCGTGGTCGTTGTATATATTCTCCATCATTGGCACGTTTGGTGCCGATGTAAAGGGACACAAGTGGGTTTTAATAATACCCCGCTCCAAGTCTCGTGCTCGTTGTATATAGGCTCCATCAGTAGCACATGCAGTGCCAATGTAATAGGACCCAGTTGGGTTGTAATATCATACGGCTCGAATTCTCGTGGTCGTTGTATATAGGCTCCATCAGTGGCACATTTGGTGTCAACGTAATAGGACCCAAGTGCGTTGTAATACCATTTGACTCCGAGGGTTGTGCTTGTAGTATACAGGCTCCGACAGTAGCGCACTCACGATAATGCTGTGGTGGCATCAGATAATACATACTGTTGGCTGAAAGTCATCCTAATTAAGTTTCGTTTGAACGAGAATTATTAATTCAAAATCATTTTAGGGTTTGGGTTTGCGGCTACTGCATTGCGTAATTATAATTAATATGTGGCTTTCCGCTTCATGTTTACGATATTTTTACCATGAAACTTTCGTTGCTGAGGTTCAATGGGAGTTGGAAGATATACTGGGTGACCATAAGGTCGTCCATAATGTGTACATTTGCACTGCTAAGGGCCAAAAGTCTGGTCATTTAGGGAGTTACAACACTCACACGGCGGCACACGCTTTCGCTGCTCGCGCTGAAGGGATGCATATTCCGTCAACGTTACGCGGTAATCGATTACAGACTGGTAAGTACGTACTATGCATATTTGATCATGCCTTTTAGAGGTGTGTCTCGTTTTACAGAGAATATACTATTTATTTATTTATTTATTTATTTACTACCACAGCGACGAATTATTCGTCACCTATGGCGCGCTAAAAGTCACTTGCGCTGACAGAAAGTACGGTTAACAAGAAGGATTTAACGCACTAAACAGCGCCGATAATTATTTAGAACATCAGTTAACAATATCCATGGACAAATAAAGACATTTATCTTCATCTCCTTTTGCTTCTCCACGAGTGGCCAAAAGCACGCTTCAGTGGGAGGGCGCGCTTTGCATATGTTTGAATAAAATGATAATTCATAGGTACAATAATGCTGCTTAAGCTTCCTATGATTTTACAAAATCTTCGCTGTTAAAGAAGCCACTTAATTACGTCTGCTATGATGTATCCACTGCTATGAAACTCACAAACCCCAAGTGTTACTTATATCATTATATTAATAATGCGTTTCACATTAAAATTCCGAGGCTAAAAATATCGGCACAATAGGAGACTAATAAAATAGTCCAGGAAGAAACTAAACTTGGACGGCAAGAAGTTTTTAATAAATGGGCTCAGAAACGGTATGCTTATCTTTTATACCTTGTGGTGAATAATTCCTACTTTAATTACCAATATTGCATTAGTGTTACGCATATTTAAGGCAAATATAGCTGCATGCATTGCACACTTCGATGTTTCCCCATCGATACGTATAAATATAGTAAAGCCAGTTGAATATTAGTAATTTTGCAACACAGCGTGCCCAGCTGATTGAGTGGACACCAGTTTGCGTTCATTTCAATACCGTTTTGCTGCACATCTCGTCTGTGTTCTATTTTGCGTCTAACAACATCTAGACAAGACGCCGAGAAGACGCATAAAGATAACCCAAGGACTATTAACGGACGCTGCTGCCAACAAGCTTGTCACAAAAGAAAGCTTTTACGGTACATGTTGCGGAAATCCAATGTTTTCAACGGACTTCCAGGACTACGAATTAGTTAAATACAGCATCCATGAAAAAAGGCAAGCTAATTTTGAGTTTTAGCATTACAGTGCGCTCACTGTGCAATATTGGACATAAGGGTGTGGAAATTTCTTTGTCTAATTAATTTACCAAATTTACAGCATTTGGTTAACCGTATTGCTTAGCATTCGAATCGGCGGCAAACGGTTGATAGCATTTTAGCACACCAAAACACAGTTTTAAGGTTACACCAGGTTAGGATGTCAGAGACTAGAGGTCAATTGCTTCACTCCCGTCCGACCAATCAACAAACGTCACCATCTTTAAAGTACCCTGCTAGGTCTGCGTCTACCGGGCAGCGTCGTTGAGACCAGTCGAGTGGGATGAATAATTGTGCAGGTAAGTAGCATTTCCAGTGTATGGGATCTCGCGTTCTCTGCTTATGTATACTTTCTGGGGTGGGAAGTATTGATGTCCAGCTGCCCTCACTGGACCTCCGTGGTTGAGGGTTGGGTGCAGATGGTAGGTTTGTAGTGAAGCCATGGTCCAGGTAAGTCCTGGTTGGTTATTTCGACCCATATCAGACTGAGTCAACTCCTCAGTTTACTCCCGGAGCTCTAAGATGGTCACGACCTTAGTGAAAAGGGAAAGAGGGCAACAGGCCGAGTGAAGACGAAAAAGGACAGTCATAGTACCAAGCATTGGGGAAATCCTAATTTGGGACACTTACTGAAGGCAGTCTGGTGTACAAGGTGTAACGGATACTACGCTGAAAAGGTTTTCTGTTATTTTACTTATGCAACAGAAAGCACGGTCCAATGGGTACATTAGTTTCATGTAAAGGAGGACGAAGAGCAGGGTTCCGGTAAGAAATTCACGAGGTATTAGGTTTCGTCGTTAGAATTCAAAGGTGTTCTAAACGCCATTATATGCTGCTTGCAACCTCTGTGTTCCATGCTAGTTTGAATGTTAAGCTTCGATGAACTACGGACCATGTGACAGCCCATTTCATCTTTACAGACCTCCTCTAGAATCGTGAAGCCGAATCGCCCACAACCATTTAAATTCCTACCAGCTTCCTTATTACATCTTATGCTTGAGGTTTGTGGCCTTACCTTCTTATTATTCTCAACTCCCAGCTTTCGCATGTCGATGCCTGTCGCTTTCTAGCTTGGTCTTTTTAACCCTAATACGACCGATAGGCCTGGAAGTACAACCTGGCCAGTGGCCCATTACCCTTTCACCTTAACAGACTATCCTCCGCATGGCGATGCAGCATAACTCACAAACACCCGACTTGCTGACCTTTGCACCTTTTCACCTCATGCTTGTTGAATCCTCGATCTTACACTTTTATCCTTATCTCCTTCCGGATTGCGACTGTCGTTGGCCACTAAGTTTATCTGGCTATCTCTAATATGACTTATATGCCTCGAAGAGCCAACTAGGCTATGACTCATGCACATCTCAACATCACAAGCTGCTAGTTCGCAAGACATCCAACTTGGAGTTGAACCTTTAGTACCTCGGCGCCGCTGCCCAACTTAAGCCACTACCCCTACTCGCTTTCAGTGCTCGCCTTGCAACCCATTTCTAAATGCACAATTAATCCGACTCCCGCCTTCCAGTCCTCTTTCGTCTATTTTACTTGCATTTTCTACTGCAGAACTCCCCGTTGGTGTTGAACACAATAGTTTTCGGTGATGCAGCCCATATCATCCTGCCACCTCACGTCTATTACAGAGCTGCCACCACAACCGTATTCTCCCTACAGCTGTAGTAGGCCATTCCATATCCTCTCGCTCCTGTCCTTAACATTAAAGGGCTATCAGCCCTTGCCTTCTTTTACGATAGCGAGCAACTTTGCTCTAGAATTAACCCGGCTCGTATCATTAGTCTTCTTAACCGTCTATTTGACAGTAATATTTCACTGTGGAAGACAACCTCAGAGGGGAACACTTAGTAGAGTTTGGCCTTACTGCCCGTCTCATCCTGTTAAATATAAACCCCGATAAGAGGTGTGACTGCAACCGCTGTTTCGCTACAGCTGTAGCATGAACTAGGTTCCATTCTTACTCCAGTGCTTAACTTTGATAGCCTATTATTTCATGTCTCATCTTACGATAACTTTTGGCTCCTGCTTCACAACACCGCTGGCTCCCTCCACCACTCTTCCATTTCGTCTGCTAGACTTATACTCACACTGTAAAGACCCACATTGGGGTGGAGCACTAAGATTCGATTGGCGCTTCAGCACTTATAACTGCGGTAGTCCACGTCCATTTCAGGGCTGGCCTTGCCGCCATATTCTCGCTACAGCTGCAGTACCTACTCACGCCTCTTCCCTCCCCAGTTTTCAACATTGAACTGCTATTTGTCTGTTCCTTACGTTACCATAGTAAGCGACTCCTGCCTGACAGCTAATCCGGCTCTGCTCCTCACTCTTCTCTGTCGTCTGTTTGGCTTGTATTTTCCCCGTGGTAACCAATCTTGGAGTAAAACACCTAGTACCTTCTTGCAACCCAGCCTATATCATTCCGCTGGCTCCCTTTTGCTAGTTAGCCGGCCCTTAAACCGCTTTATCGATACAGAGTTTCAACCTTTCAACCTTCGACACAGTATGTAACCTTGAATGCTTATTAGTTTGTGCCACATCCTACACTAACTATCGACTTCTGCTACACAATTAGCACGGCATGCAACCTTAGTTTTAGTTGCCGTCTATTTAAATTGGCCATGTCACTGTAGAAGTCCGCCTTAGAGTGGAACACTTAATATCATTTATCGCTGGTACGCAGCTTAATCCGGCACCTGTATTCACTTTCAGAGGTGGGTTTGTAACCGTCCACAGCTGTAGAAGGTGGTTCCTACCATCCTCACTTCTGTCCTTAACATTGAACGGCCATTAGTCCGTGCCTTACATTACAATATCCGGCGGCTACTGCTTCAAAGACAGTCAGCCCCTCCACCCTGTTCTATGCAGCACTAGGATCAGTAGGTTCTAATGTATAAGTCCACCTTGGGTTTTAACACTTAGTATAGTTTGGCGCCGATGCCCATCTCATCCGGCTACTTTAAGTCCAGTTTAAATAGGCGTCTACAACGGGTTTCTCACTACGGCGGTAGTATGCGCCGGCTTCCCTTCTCGCCATAGTCCTTAAACTTGATGGCCTATTAGTCCAGGCCTCATCTTACAATAGCCCCTGGCTCCTGCTTCACTATAAATCCGGCTTACACCACTACTCTTTACTACCGTGTTAGACTGGTATTCATCTCTGTTGTAGCCCACCTAGAGTGGAACACTTAGTAACTTTTGGCTCTGCAGCCCATACCATTCTGCTATTCCACGTCCTTTTCAGAGCTGCTCTGCAACCGTTTCCTCACTACGCATATAGTAGGTAGTCCCGTCTCTTACTCCAGGTTCCATCTTCGTATGCATATCATTATACGCCCCTTCTGCAGCTAGCGCGCAATTCCTGCTTTTCAACTAACCCGGCAAGCTCCCTTACTGTTCTCTATCGTCCAGCAGACTTATATGCTTCACGGTAGCAGTCCACCCCAAGTTTGAACAAAGTATTTCTGCCCCCTGCCCAACTTATTCCACTGCCCCAAGCCCGATTAATAGCCGGCTCTGCAAATGTTGTCTCGCCGTATCTGTATTATGTAGTCCCGGGTATTACCGTTCTTGGTTTCAGCTTCTGTTGCTTACTAGTACTTGCCACATCCCTAGATAACGCGCAGCTCCTGCATCCCAAGTAATCCGGCAAACCCCTATGCCCTTCTCTGCCGAGTTATTAAGGTTGTATGGCCCACTGTAGAAGCAAAACTTAGAGCGAAACCCTTAGCGCCTTCTGGTGCTGTCTATACTGTGCCCTTACCCTGGTCACTTCCAGAGAAAGCTCTACAACCCTTTACTCGCTACAGCTGTTGCGAGTATCGCTGTCTGTTCTCCCTCCCGTCTTCAACACTGTATAACTATTAGTCCATGCCTGAGCCTAAAATAGCCTGCCGCTCGTGGTTATTAATTAATCAGGCTGCCAGCTACGCACTCCTTTGCGTCTAGTTGAATTATATGTGTCACCGTGGATGTGCACCTTAGAGTGGAAAACCTGGTATCTTTCGGTGCTGTGGCACGCACCATGCCGATATTACTGGTTCTATTCAGAGCTGGCTCTGCAACCTTTGCTCGCTACAGCCGTAGTAAGTACTTACTTCTCTTCTCGCTCGTTTTCAATGTTTAAGGCCTACCAGTCCGTGCCTCGTCTTACGACAGCAGTTTGTTCCTCACAATTAAGCTGACTCCCAGTATCATTCTTTCCCGCCGTCTATTAGACTTGTATGCTGTATTAAATAAGCCCTAACTATTTTCGCTGCTTCAGGTCCATTTAGAGCAGACTTTCCATCGGTATACTTGCTAGAGCTGTAGTATATAGTCCCCTCTATTATCCTCGCAACCTCCACGACACTGTCTCACACCAGTACCCAGCCGATTCACTTGCATCCAGTTACTGAACTTGTTACGTTAGTATTGTCATGGGTCTATAACCCGGCGTAGCAAATACACTGGCTCTCACACATCTAGGAACGACGGTCCCTATCACTGTCGACTGATCGCACAACGTACATCTTTACATCATATCTCAATACTTACTAGTTCTTCAGATTCCCTCAACTCAAGCACCGGTTGAGAAAACTGATAATCCCGGCTTTCACACAGGATAACTTTTACATACGTTAGGCCAAAGCGGAGAACATTCTCTCAAGCTCGACGAATATTGGGTCTCCCAATTGCACACAAAGTAACGGACCAGCTCTGCAATATATCCGGCCATTCCAGTTCTTTTAACCAGCACGACATTCAAAAACATTTTGCATTTATGTACAAACTTAGTCCCGTTCAATTGCTTCGGCCGTATGCGCAGTCAGTTTTTCCTTTCTCTTGTTCTAAAGGATAAATTTATCTGCGCGAAACGCATTTGAGGACATACCTGCGACGCTCACCTCGCCACGGAACCAAAAGAGAACAATCAACTCATCCGCACTTCGCAAGCCTGTCACACTAAATGAATCCAGAAAACTAAGCAAATCAATGCAAGTCACCTGAGTCGTCTGACTTCCACATCCCTAACTACTTGCGGTCAACTCCAAAGGAGACAACTACACAACCTTAAGAAACACACTGGCGAAACATGACTGCTAATATCCGTAAGGATAATCGGTCAGATGCCATCTTGTCAAGGTCTTATCACCAGTCGGCAGTGTTACAAGACGTGGTGGGTTTCCGTATGGCAAGCGTTCACCCTACAAAAAGCCACAGGTGTCCGTTTAAAAACATTGCCACGTGGCGGATATGACTCGCCACTCAATAACGTCACTACCCCAACCGCTCAATGGCAAGTTCACCGATACCACATTTCACAAATTCGGTGCAAATATCTGCTCTCGTAAGACTACGCCTACATATTTTCTTAGTGCCATGCCACCATGCTTAACTTATATTTGCAGCTTTTGCCTCATGCTTCACTCACTTGACCCGCACTGTGTACACAACTTCATCGGATTAGTTCTTCATCAACATACAAACATTAATGATATATTACTTTTTTGATCATGCCTTTAGAGTTGTGTCTCGTTTTACAGAGAATATACCGTTCATTTATTTATTTATTTATTTACCTCTGCACCTAGCGCTCCGTGAAGATAGACTTCTTAAAAGCTTTGGGTCAATTGGACCCACACTGCTGACTCTATCTGTATTACTGCTGCTAGTGGCCCTGCTAATCATGCTATCATGTAAAATATTACAATACGCTGATCGTGCCCAACGGCGTGCCCTGCTTAATCAAGAATAAAATATTCATTTAATTACTTACAAAATTATACTTTCAACCTTTGCATACTGTCATCATTTTAGATACTGTGCTTTTCTTGTTTGCTCTACGTACACAGGATCCTTGTGCATCGTTGCACCGCTAACGCTTTTGCGCCTCAGGCGTACCACTTCCGTTACCACAACTTGCACGGCTTTTGGTTACAGCCAAATACTTTCATTGTAACATAAAGTTTGTACAGTGTACTTGCTTTTAAATGTTGATAATGCCTGAGTTGGCGTGCCTTGATTAATTTGAGAATAAAATACGTATTTATTTGTTTATATTACAGATACTTACCAGTTATAAACCGCGTATTTTGCGAACACTTATCTATGTTGTATGGTGTATATACGCGCAGTTTCTTCCTTTGGCGCTGACAAGCACTTGCTCATGCTTGTAGTTGTGTGTCCTCTCATCGAGAATAAAGCTATTTACTTATTTATTTAATCTAATGGAGCACCATAAGTAATCTACTTGATATTCCGACTAAGTCCACCACCTCCGGGATTACGAGTACTTTGGTGAATCCAGACTGCTTTGCGTTTTGCTATGCTCTGTCCATGAGGTGGAAGCAGCGTTGATTTCGATAGCTCAGCTCTGATACGGATCCTGCTTGACCCGCGACTTTTCCGGTGTTCATGGAGCGTGCGCCAGCGAAAGTCTCTCGATCACGTAAACACAATAACTAAGAAGCATAGGCGCAGGACCAGGAAAAGTTGAGCTAGGTTCGTCAGAGTGGGATCTTGGAGGACGTCGCAATTGTTTCGCTCGCCAAGCTGTTAAATAAATAAATAAACATTTCGTCCTCGACAAAGCGAGGCACGCCGTTGGGTACGATCAGCGTATTGTAATATTTTACATGATAGCATGATTAGCAGGGTCCCTAGCAGGAGTAATACAGATAGAGTCAGCAGTGTGGGTCCACCTGACCCAAAGCTTTTAAGAAGTCTATATTCACAGAACGCGAGGTGTAGAGATAAGCAATACATCATTAATGTTTGTATGTTGATGAAGAACTAATCCGATGAGGTTGTGTGCACAGTGCGGGTCAAGTGAGTGAAGCATGAGGCAAAAGCTGCAAAGATAATGTAAGAATGGTGGCATGGCACTAAGAAAATATGTAGGCATAGTCATACGAGAGCAGATATTTGCACCGAATTTGTGAAATGTGGTATCGGTGAACTTGCCATTGAGCGGTTGGGGTAGTGACGTTATTGAGTGTCGAGTCATATCCGGCAAGTCGCAATGCTGTTAAACAGACATTTGTGGCTGTTTGTAGGGAGTACGCTTGCCATACGGAAACCCAACACGTCCTGTAACACTGCCGACTGGTGATAAGACCTTGACAAGATTGCATCTTGCCGATTATCCTTACGGATATTAGCAGTCATGTTTCGCCAATGTGTTTCTTAAGGTTGTGTAGTTGTCTCCTTTGGAGTCGACCGCAAGTAGTTAGGGCCGTTGAAGTCAGACGACTCAGGCGACTTGCATTGATTTGCTTAGTTTTCTGGATTCATTTAGTGTGACAGGCTTGCGAAGTGCGGATGAGTTGATTGTTCTCTTTTGGTTCCGTGGCGAGGTGAGCGTCGCAAGTATGTCCTCAAATGTGTTTCGCGCAGATAAATTTATCCTTTAGAACAAAGGATAATAGAATAGGATCTTGTGGCCTAAGGACACTTACTATGTGCTTTAAACTAGTTAGTTGGCGCACAAGCTACTTGATAGCTTGCAGTAATTTTGTATTTGACTTCTAAATAAATCCCATTTCTATGTGGGGAGCAAAACTGTCGTCCGACCTGAAGTGGTGCCCAAGCAGCCAGAGGAATTAGGACCACTTTCTAGCCTCACACAACTGTATGTGTATAGTAGTGTATAATACTGCATGCTTTCCACTGTAAAACCAAACGCCATACAAGGAAGCTTCTCTGTCACCGGTTGAGCCAGCAGCAATACGCTTCCTCACGCTTATCCTCCTACTTTTTGTTACTCTGTATAGAAGACTATCCAGTTTCCGCTGCAACTTACCATTGCTGGTTGTATTTTATATGCAATTTTAAACAGATACCGTTCCTTAGGGCTCTGAACATATGTGTTCAGCTTGCCACAGGTTCACCTATACTTACCTGGTATTTTAACCTGGATACCACCTGCATCTCTAATTTACTAACTGACGGCGGATTTTCTTGCCTAACTGGGGTTTACGGACCTTTTTTCTTGAACAAGCATGGCAACTGCTTTCAGCCTTTATAACTGCTACAAGATCATGTTCCCCAGTTTCACGCAACAGTTCCATGGTTTTAAGCTGCAAGCACCACATAACCTTACGGTTTGCCTCGGCTGTTTCCAACCAATTTATAGTTTATCTTTACCAGGCTTCCGATTCGTTATTGGACAAAACGTCGCGCTGCTTCGCGGCTACAGCCCCTCTCTGGCCTACAACTTACTTCTGCATGGTAGCATCTCGGATCTCTCTTAATTCATTATTTGCTTCTACAAACGAACGATGCCACATTCCAAAGAACTCAATGGCCAGATCTCTACTTGTCTCTTAGGCAAACCCTTGAAATGAAGCAACTACAAGAGGTTGAAATGGAATACGCTTTGAAGGAGCCCCGGACCTACCTAGCTTTTAAGCGTAAACAGTTGTACCAACCCTAGTAAAGAAATAAATAACATTTTGTGCTCGGACAATGCAAGACAAGCTTATGTAGGTGTGTGAATACTAAAAGTAAACTATAGGTCGGGGAAGGTATAAAAGAGGTTGCAACTTAGCCATAAACATTGGAGCTGTGAGTTCATACATGTGGGAATTTGCGTAGGTGCCAATGCAAATGTGATTGATCGCGCGGATAGTGTGAGAAGATGGAGTGACGTCCGTGGTGGGGGCATGGTTGAATGGATAATCATGTAGCCGTGACGTTAGTTGAAGGCGCGTCGCACCCGCCCCGTCGCAATGCTGTTAAACAGGCATTAGTGGCTTTTTATAGAGAGAAGGCTTGCCAGGCAAACACCACCACGTCCTGGAGCACTGTAGCTACGCAGGTACTGGAACGGGCTAGGTCTGAACCATCCTGCCGATGCTACAGGGAAGTCATATTTGCGTTTTGGACTGAGGTTGCTGCCAAGCCATAAGCGACTGCTTGGACGCTTGACAGGCGGGACCACAGGTTAGATAGTTAAGCCTTGGTTCTGGTATGTTGTGGTAATCATTTGTTTTGAGAGCATTTTTGTAGGCAGGCCATGTTTGATCAATTTCCCTTGGTAAAGCCCTCCAGATCCAAATGACCAGCGTTAGTAGACCAGGATGGGGGTAAGTGTACCGGAGGTCTGATTTGATCCACTTTTGACTTTGTAGGCTTAAAAGAGTTAGTTCCCTTTAGTAACTTGAAAAGCACAATTCGAAGACGAAGCTCGGCAGATGCACACACTTCGTATTGTCTCATCAGTGCCAATAACGATAACCGGTAATTTTATATAAGCGTTTTTGGGTACAGACATACATACAAACGAAGGAGAGAAAAAAAGGGGTGTCTTTGTTCTACAACCAGGGCGGCCTGAGACTGACCGATGATAGTTTTTGAACACAAAGCTGTGGCCTTATCCGATTGATGGCAATAGCACAGGCAAACCGGAGGAGCCGGGAATTCGGTTTGTAGGTTTATTCGGTCGCAGACCCGCAAGCAAAGTGAGATCGTTAGTACGTGTTGCTTGACATCCTTAGACCTCGGGAAAGAGCAGAGAAAAGAAACAGAGAACAGCAATGATCACCAAGAAAACCTGTGATATCCTGTGGTGTGAATGTAAACGTCATACATGCTACAACGTTGCGAATATGATACATGAGGAGCAGCTAATATTCGGTATCTTTTTTTCTGCGCCCATCCAATAATGCTAGCCGGCGAAACTTGCCTAATAACGGGAAGCAGGAATGACAGGAGGAGTGACGACAAAGACAGGGGCAAAAGAGTAAAAATGAATAACTAAATGGGGAAGCCAGGAATTACGGTAAATTTAGATGTAACAGTTGCCCTGGACTTAAGCTTTCAAAGTTCTTGGTGTCTACAACAAAGGGATATGAAAACCGGCAGGTTACCGCAGTAAGGTAGAAGTGAGAAAAAGGATGGAAGCAGAGCTTTGATACGCAAAGTCAGCAACAATTTAGATAAACCCAGACAGTAAAAAGGGTGGATGCCAGGCTTCGTATAGCTAAGTGCAGAGCAGCTCTTAGCTCACAATAACCTCAGAGCAGTCCGAAGGTAGGAGAAGCAGGTTATACTGAGCTAATCAAAGACGGTATGCACAGATTCATATGTCAAGTTGCGGCGGGACCAAGAGTATAGTAAGCGGGTAGGCTAGTATAGCTTATTAATGAAAGGGCTTGGAAAGACAATAGGAAAGTGCCTTATCCAGGTAAAGGTTACAAAATCTAAGGGTGTCTGCTTTAAACCAACCGTTTAAGTTTCAACAGTCTAGCGGGATAAGGAAAAGGCAGGGAGAGATGAAACACGGCGAGACGAACGCAGCAGGCAGACCACAAGCTATCTAAGTGCTTTAAATTGGAAAAATGGCTCAACCAAATAAGCGAGTCCTCGGATTGTGATGGCTTTAGGTAAAAGAGAGAAGGAGCAACAATAAAGTGCAAGTTGCTAGATGATCGTAACCAGGGGCATTCCAGCTTCGATGCGACTGATATTCAGATTGACCCAACTTGTCTACGACATGGAGCGTGTCACCTAAATTCAGTGCACTACGGTGAAATTCGGTTACTTCTAGTATCCTTGAATTCAAAGGAGGAGACAGCGATTGTCCTACTCTCAGCAGTTCATATTCACAACTCATCGAGTAGGGCACGCATCCTGCCTGCTATTTCCTCGAAAGGACGGTCAAAAGAAAAGAAAACCGTGGAGGCGCTTTTACAAGCGAAAGCAACACACCGTATTTGTTCATGGTGTTCTTGAACTACTTGGCTCTTCTGAGCACGAAGAGTAGAAACATGACCAAAAGCAGGGCCACGCCAGCAAAGCACACTCACTGGACCACGTTATCGCTAAATCACTTACCAAAATTCCTGCGTTTCCAAACCACAAGCGCTGCGGTCCAAAGATATTCAAACTCGTGCTACACCTAGATGGAATGACCGAAGTCCTATGGAGTAGACGGTTGAAGCATGGCTACAGATTGCTTACCGAGCTTAGGCTAAAGCTAGCAAACAACGGCCCCTAGTTCTCAGCACCTCATTGGAAATTGCAACAGTAAATATATGCCTTTATTATCCTGCAGAGTTGTAGGTAACGTGGCCTTAGCGACTCGGGAGGGGCCAAGGTGACATAGGAGGGAACATCTTGAACTGAGATACTCATGCTACCATGCAACCTGCTTTAAATTTAAGAACCAACCGACTATTGGCTGACGAATGTACGGTCGGCTTAACACTACAAACAAATTTGTTGTCCACCTACACATTTATAACAGCAAAACCACTATAAGTTTGCATACTAACTCCCAAGCACTTCTTGGTAAGTTGGCCCAACATAGAGAACGCCGAACGTCAAAACCGCAGGATCTCAGTATGATTAAGGATACCTGGTTAAGCCTTGAGATAGCAGACCTTGAAGTCAATTTACCGGGTATGTTACTACTTCGGAATGACAGAGCTGAAGACGTGGTGGCGTAATTATGTGTTCCAAGGCCAACCTTCGATGCTAAGCTATTGTGCACTCAGAGACCTGTGCCGCAGATTGGCTTTGGTGCCGGTTAGGACTACGGAAAGAAGACGCATGTCTTATAGCTGTGATTTACCTTCCATCAAACTCTACGTGTGAAATCGATTCCAACCTAAAACATGTTCTTCAGGTTGCGTTGAGCAAGCCGTACAGTCACATACTCATCGAAGGCGACTTTAATGTGTACGAGCTGGAAATAGCGCCGTCGGAAAGCATAATTTGAAAACTTGTTTACATGTGGTAACTTACGGCGACCTTCTGCACAACCACGTGGCCCACCAGGTTCCGAACTGCTAACAAGCAGCCGAGCCTTGATCTGGTTCTAAGGAACGACGAACTCGTGGTAGACGAAATACCTACAGGCACAACACTGGGGCGCAATGACCACGTGCCTCTACTGTTTAACTAGGTGTCTTATGTAGAAAATCCCAACGAAGAGGACGAGAAAGTATTTACGGATAAGCACCACAACGTGCTTTCCGCGCTTGGTAATGAGGTAGCTTGAAACTTCATAACAGAAAGCCTTCAAAAGTCGCATGGGACGCTTTTACAAGGCCACTCACTACGCTGGTAACGCACGCGTCTGATCAGAAATCATTCTCTTGTCAAAGGAGAAAGAAACTCCTTTTTGGGAGCAGAACATGCCACGGCATGTCCTTGAGGGTTTAACATGGAGAGCACACAAAGACCCCCAGAATTCCAAAGCCGGCTCTGCCTATGTGGTGCAGCGTAACTTCTGGGTACCTTTGGTCCACGAGGACGAGCTGACACATCAGCAGGCCTTAATGAAGAGATTCTGCACGAACCGCAACTGCTGATACATGCCTTTTAATGACCTTCCTTAGGTGCAACGCGGAATTCCAACGCTGCTCATGACTGATGGATGCACGCGATCAGCAACGGAAGCAGTTGGTCTCATACGGTTCCATGACTCACAACGTTCCAGTGAGTATCGTGCCCAAAGGTTATCCATGTTTCTATTTTCCCACCATCAGCTTTATCCAATATTACGTTCACTGCAGAACGTGTGCCGAGAAACTCCTTCCTGCGTATTCACGGCTCTCCGGGTATCACTAACTGTCGCCCTAAGACTTTACAGACCGCAGCCAGTAATCTGACGGTACCTCTGGTAACATACCATCAGCGCTGTATGGAGGGGGACCGTACTGCAACCATACGCGAGCGTGGGATAATCACTCATATTCACAAGGAAGGTAGTCGCCCTGACCCAACCATTTACCGTTCCATACTGCTACTCCCTGTGCTTTCCAATGTTGTGGAGTCTACCATCGCTGATGCACTCATGAAGTAACTAGAACATCAAAAGTTGATAGTACCAGAGCAACATGACTACCGACAAAAACGCCCAGGAACTATGAAACTTGTTACTTGCACGCTACAGCTGGACAGAAGCAGTTGACGGTGGAGCAGGTGTTGCTTTCCTTTACGTGGACTTCTCAAAAGCGATTAATCGCTAGAACCACCGAATGCTCCTCCAGAAACTTTAGCTGTAAACCACTGTTGACGCACTGCTGCGTTGAATAGGCAAATTCCTGCAAGAACCTCGGTTGGAAGTGAGATTGTGAGAACTTCTATCCGACACAAGTGAGGTTGAGGGTGGCGTCCCATAAGGCTCGGTGCTACGGCCCTGTGTATTCTTGATTTTCATAAACGCGCTGGCGAGGGAGCTTACTCCGATTTCATATGCTTCGCGGATGACCTCAAGTTATGGCGAGCGATCAAAGAACCTAAAGCTCAAAGGACCGTGCGGACACGAAAACCTCCAGCGTGACCTCAACACTATTTCAACCTGCTCAGTTTTGAGTACTCTACCGTTTAATGTAGGAAACTGTCACGCTGTGTAAATGCGCCATGCACATGACCATTGTATAGGCGTGGGGCTCACCTATTGAAAACCACTTCCTAAGAAAGCGACCTTAGTGTGCTCGTTCAGGGTGAGCTTCACTGGGCAAAACAGTCGGAAGCAAATGCAAAGCAAGCAAACCAGGTTGTCGGCATGCTGCGGTGAGCATTCGGAAGATTCGACCCATCCATCTTCCCCATGCTGCACAATTCTTACTTGCGCTCTCACATTGAATACGCCATCCAAGCTTGGCAATCTTTGTTTATGCGCGATGTAGAAGTACTAGAGGAACCACAACGTATGGTCACAATGAACGTCAAGGGCCTACAAAATCTGTCCTACCATCAAAGGCTGAAGTTACTGGGAATTTTCAGTGGCCGCTACCGAAGGCTGCGCAGCGATCTCATATTAGTCCATAAATACTGAGTGACTCTAATCACGCGTGCTGTTACTCGGTGCAACTCAGCCATAACATCAACCTCAAAGGTCACCCACTGAAATTGTGTGCACAATTTAGATACCTGGAAGGCCAGCGGAATTATGTTTGTCTTTAGGGTTGTAAACCCTGGAACTCTCTCCCAAACTTCGTTGTTTCTTCCACCATCTAGGGTATGATAAAAAACGATTGGACCTTGCACTTGCACCCATTACTTCGTTGCCTAAACCGTGCAACTTTGGAATTTACTAAGTATTCCTCCAAACCGTGTTAGTATGTTACCTAAACCTGCGAATGCGGGACAATAGTGCATATGATTGTTTTCAATTTTACATGTACTACATCAACTTTAACTGTCCCCCGGTTGCCACTTGTTCAAATTCGATGCCCGCATACACTACTATAATACAGCAGCAAAGCAGCAAGATAAACGCTCAACCAGGCAACTCACTTATCGTTCGATAATCGCAGTTGTACGCGCACCATCCGGTAGAATTTTCTATGCAACTGCTTTTTACCCGACATAAATCCTTGTTTATCGTCTAATGTTCAGTGCTCAAAGGAAGATAAAGATCAGTGGAAGTGCCAAGCATGGGTCAGTATACCGCAGTCGCCTAGCAGCTGTCAGCAAACAGGCGAGAGATTTCATATGAGACTGGGTTAAGCCATAGCAAGAGGCTTTGCGGCCCCGCAGCGTTAGGGGTGAAATTTGAGGAAGCAACTAGAGGTTAGGGACTCACAATATGAGACAAATTATAGGAACAGCCACATACGGAGGTAACCGTGAGGAAAGGTGTGATGAATCAGCCAAACTGACGCAGTTATCTCACTTTAGTATCACGGCAATCAGAAGGTAGGAGAAGCAGGTCACACTAAGTTTATCTAAGGCGGCGTGCATAGAGAAGGAGGACCATCTGAGGCGAGATCAATAATAGAGTAATCAGGCTTGTTGGCACAGGCTCAGGATGATAGGGCCGGCATAGGCAGCGTGAAAGCGCCGTAGCCCGGTAAAGGGTAAAACTCCACAGGTGAGCCTGAAGTAAAGAAGGTTTTTAAGATTCAGTCGTCTAAGCGTGGTAAAGAAGCAGCAACGCTAGGTGAGACAGTGCGGGACGAACGCATCAGACAGACAAAAGGAAGGTTAGTTAAGGTGAACTAGACAAGTGGCTCAAAGAAGTAAGCGTATCATCGGGTTGCAATAGCTTTAGGGGAATAATTAGGGAAGAGCAACAATCAAAGCAAAGAAGTATGAAAGATCAGTGGAAGAGTCAATCATGAGTCCGTATAACTCAGTCGTCAAGCAGCTGTCAGCAAGCAGGCGGGTGAGCCCAGACGAGACTGGATTATGCAGAACGCAGGGACTATTCGGCCCAGCGGATATAAGAGTGACAGTTTAGGACGCAAGCAGAGATTCGGGCGATAACGTCTAACATTGACAGGATGAGCAAGTTACGGAATATGGTAGATGGAAGTTGCATTGTATCTGCCGAAACTGACGCCGTTGTATCCAAGGTGTCTGAAAGCATTTAGCAAGTAATTGGAATTTCAGACTACACTGGGCTAGACGATGGTAGCATGCGGCGATTCAGACGTCAGGCAGAGGTAGGATCAAGAAAGGAATACTCAGACAGTTAAGCAAATGTTCAGTATGGTAGGGCTTGGAGAAGTGAAAAAGAAAGTAAGCCTGGTTAATGGTAGAAGCAAAACCCGCGGATGCGTCTGCTGTAAACGAGGTTTTTAAGTCTCAGTGGTCTAAATAAGATAAAGAAACGTGGTAGGTCTGCAATAAGTCAGACATCTAAGCCTCTATGGCCTTAGGCTGGTCACAAAACAGGCGAGTTATCTCGGGCAATATGACCAAAGGCGACAGGAATATAACAAGCAATCTAGATGAGCTAAGATTTGGATAATTGCCACCGGCAGAAAAGCAATTTAGTAGATTGAAATGGCTGTAAGTAAAAATGTGAGGAGGATGAACAATTGAAGTGGAGGAAGCTGAACTTTATCAATGGAAATGCGATACATATGACGTTATACTTCAGTCGCTTGGCTGTAATCAACAAGCCGGCGAGACAGATCAGACAAGGCTGGACTAGGTAACGGTGAAGTGATGTAAAAATCTGCATTATTAGGAGCAGATGCAGAGGGTAGTTAAAGAGAATACCCATGTGGCTGGGCGGAAAGGACAAAAGTGAGGGAGAAAGGTTGCGTTTAGTGACAGATGTACTTAGTTTAATTATGTTGTGTCACTATATTCGGGTCCGTCGCAACGCAACTGGACCTTAACGTGGTGCAACGGTTTACGGGCCTCATTGACCCATTGAGCTATACTTGGTGATGCCTCCGGGCATCTTGAGAGCTACTCCTGCCAGGTTGGTCGATCTTGAGAGGTCAGACAAACTCAGTCTCCTGGTCCTCCATGTTGGGGGTTTGAAATGGGATAGCGTCCATTTCTGTAAAACTAAATCATTACCACCTCTTCGCTGCCTTGCGGACCGACTTTTGAGCCAAAGGCTTTGGCTGAGGACCCTACCCGTTCTCCTGCTTAGATATGGGTGCCCTGGCAGTATCTCAGCCTACATACAACGATGACTCTTTCTTCAAACATCAATTCCATCCTGCACCGGCCGTCGCGCAGATTACCAAGGGTCGCCTTATCTGCTGCATACAACAGGGCGGATAAGCGAAAACATGCTACTGCTCGAGCCTTCCTTCTTTCTTTTCCACCTTTTTATCTAACGCCCATCCCGACCCATTACTAACCTTCCTTCTATAATTCCCAGCTTAATTGACAGAAACCAAAGTGCCGTTGGAGTAGAACCACCTGCATCTAGCATCACACCACAACCATCGGACGTCTATCGGCAAAAGTCTCTTATAAGACCACGCTATCCGGTTTCCATGGCAACGTTCAACGTTCGTAACCTAAGACAAACAGGTCAACTGACTGCCCTCGCACGCACCTTGGACACACTGGGTATTGATGTGTGTTGTGTGTCCGAACCTAGGATCAATGACTCTAATGGGGTTATTGAAGTAACTGCACCAGGCTTATCCTCTCGTTATTGGTTGCACGCATCCGGAGACGCCGATGCTGCCTTCACGGGTCAAGCTGGTGTAGGTATCATTCTAACCTCCAACGCTGTGCCATCGTGGGTTGATTGGATTCCGGTGAACAGCCTTTTATGCGCAGCCCGTTTGAGGACATCAGCTGAGGTTGATTCACGAAGTGGTACAAAGGGTTGTTTGTGTTTGATTTAATCTTATTCTCCCACCGACTGCAGTTCCAGTGCTGTCTAGGTCACATTCCAGTACAAAGTGAAGGCGCTGCTACGCAGTGCTACCAGTTCAGCTAGTATAGTGCTTGCAGGAGATTTTAATGCACAAGTAGGGTGTCTGAGCTCCTCCGAAGATCAGCAGGTGGTAATTGTAGGCTTAACGCCGAACGGACTGACTAAGGTGAGCTTCTGTTGCAACTGTGAGCGGAGCACCAGGTATTCCTTAGTAGCATTGCTTTTAGACATAGTGGGCGCCGAAGGACCGCTTGACGTCTTACTGTAGCTGGCCGGCGACGGACCCAAATTGACCACATAGCCATAAGTTACTGATGGCGTGGTTCCATCCTGGATTGCCACTCGTATTGGAGTATCTGTGTCGACTCTGATCATGCCTTGGTACGCTGTCGTTTCTCGGTGCACTTTCAAGGAGGCGCACAAAGCGTCTACTTCGATGGGCAAATGAGAAATTGTCTCAGCCCTCGGTCAGGCAAGCCTATCAAAACGCACTGAAATATCGCTGTCTTGTTCTAATGACACTGAGCCTCAGTGGAATAGGATCTCGACCGCCATGCACGACGCAGGAGCATCTGCTTGTGGCACTATCCATCGTCCCCGCACTAGTCACTGGATATCCGAGAGAGCGGTGAATCTGTAGGAATCTAGAAGAAACCTCCCGGCTGGCTCCGAACACAATGTGCCTAGACGGGCTATTAGGCATGGACTAAAGCAGAGCCTCCGTGCTGACAAGGAAGCCTGGTGGACTAGCAGGGCTCAAGAAATGGAGGAAGCAGGAGCAGTAGGCCAGTACCGAAAGCTCTTCCAGCTAAGCCGCACCACTGGTTTCAGGAAACTAGGCGTCAGTGAGACAATCGGAGACAGGGCGGGTGCGGTGATACATAATAAGGAGCGCAGTATGGCTCCTTGGGCGGAACGCGTTCAAGGTCATTTCAGCTGGCTCCCTGCTCCCGGACCACTTTCAACTCAGGTAGTGCAGGAGAAGCCATGGACGGTTAATTTAGAGGCTCCATTGGAGGCCGAGGTCCGAAACGTGATCACAGCCCTCAATCGTTTTCGGGCCGCTGGCCCGGATTCCCTCCTACCTGCACTGTTTAAGGATGGTGATGAGGTACTCTGCAAAGTACTGACCTCCTTATTCGAATCTATCTGGAAGGGAGAGAGGGTCCCGTCTAATTGGAGCGAATGGATTGTAGTAGCAATATATAAGAAGGGCAGTCGCACAGACTGTTCTAACCACAAGGGTATTAGCCTAACGCCAGTTGTGTCAGGCTCATTGGCATTGCTTACGGTTCATCGCCTCACTGCGGAACGGAAAGCTGGGATTAGGGAAGAGCAAGCCGGTTTCCGAATAGGACGTGGCTGTATAGACCATATATGTACTTTGCGGCAGCTGCTAGGGCAGCGCCACGCATACCGCAGACCGACAATAGCTGTTTTCCTCGATTTCAAGTGTGCGTTCGATTTAGTCGATCGATCGATTCTGTTCGAAATACTTGCGCGGAAAGGTGTTTCCACGAAATATGTGAACATCCTTGGTGCTCTATACTCTAACACTACAGGCCGCGTCAGAGTCTACGGTGTCTTATCGGATAGCTTTCCGACCACAAGTGGCGTTCGTCAAGATTGTGCGTTTCCCCATTTTTGTTCCATTTCATCGTGGATTTTATTATGGAGTGTGTCCTTGTGGAATCTCACGATGTAGACGTTGAAATGTTGTCTGGCAAAAGATTAGTTGAACTTGTTTATGCGGACGATATCGTCTTGCTTTTCGACTATGTTGCAACGGCACAATAAACCGTGGATATTCCGTTCGCGGTGGTCCCACTATTTGGTATGCACTTCGCACCTCCAAATTGCACATTGTTGCTGCAGGAACCCCAGCTACTTGAGGACCCCTTGACGCCTGCTAACGAGAAAGTCAAGGTGGTTGATGATTTCACTTATCTTGGCAGCTGAGTCAGCAATGATGGGCGTATAGAAACTGACGTCAGCTCACGCATTACAAAAGCCAGAGGTACCTTCTTGAACCTGCAGCCTCTTTGGCAACAGAAGGTTGTTTCACTCCGTCCGAATGGCCGGGTATACAAAGCCGTAGTCAGAGGCATGTTGCTCCAGGGTAGTGAGACTTGGCCCCTTTGATCACCGTTGTCTGAGAAGCACTGCTTTTATCGGATGGCACCAGCATGTCCGCAACGATGACATGCGTAGGCGAGTACCAAGTGGTGCTAATCATGCTAGCTCCCTAGAACAAGAGCTTGCCCCGAATATGGTGCGATGGCTCTGGCACGTGCTACGTATGCCTGGTAAGCGCTTACCTAGGAGGGTCTTGTGTAGTCTGCCAGGTGTAGGGTGGCGCAAGACTCGAGGTGGACAGAAGTTGACTTGGTAGGGGGAAATGAAAGCACTGATGACCAAACTGGGTGCCGTTGGCCCTTCTCGCCTTCCGCGCTGGAGTCCACGTGACTCGCCTTGTGTTTGGCTCGAGACCTTACAGGACGTGGCTCGCAACCGACATCAGTGGCGCGTCTGCTGCCGTCTCCTAATCGCATTGTCTGTTTAAAGTGTGTTTGGTGCTGAGTTATCTGCGGGATAATGGCTGATTATGACGCGTGGCAGTAAAAGCCGCAAGGTAGCTGTCTCGCCGATGTCGCCTTATCTTTGTATACAAGCCAGCTGTTTTTGACGGTATGTTGTCTACACAGGGTGTTGGCTCCTTGACCCTGAATGTTTGCTTAGGGCATTAAGGTTTTCAGGTAACTCCCTCTTCGCTCCCTCTTCTTATTCTTTGTTTCATCATTCCTCATGATTGTATGGCAGCCAGGTATCAGTTCAAATGGCTGATGTACTGCTGTTGATGATACTGATGATATATGGGTAAAGCCGTTTTCCCAGAACTCGTCTGCAGATCCGCAAGTGCCCAATAGTTTCACTACATTTGGAACAGTGCATAATCACTATAGTCGAGGAGTATAGTAGTGCACTTTTAGACCTCCTGATGGCCTCTGCAGACTTATTCCATACACCTGCGTATCTGTAGAGAAGAATTTAAACCGTATGAAACAATGCCCTTTAGGTAGGGAAAACGAACGCGGCCTTTTGCGTAAAGAGTATCGGGTATCGCCCAAAGTTTGGAAAAGGCCGCTAATACCTGAGTTAGAGCCTTTGACGAGCTTATAGAGGAAGAGGAATTTGGCTTTACGTCTGCGAAGCCAAAGTGGACCTAACTCGAGCTACTTACACTGATCATGATAACTGAGCGTGGCAATGCCCAGCAGGCGCTTAGACGACTTGCGCTGTACCTTCTCGAACACCAAGCTGTCGAAGTCGCCTGCCTTAGCAATGACTAACGAAAAGTATATCGGGATTGGTTGGCCACCTAAGTTCCCTTAAGCGCTTAGATTTGAATATAACTCTAATATTTACCCTAGCATTTGCAGCACTATATTTCAGTTGCTCAGCGAAATTAAGCAAGCTTGAGTAGTGCATACCGTGGCCACGAACGGCGGAGCGAATTCCTAGAGACATCGTTACGGATAAGCCTCTCATGTTGTCCAGGACATGTGTAGGATAGAACGTTGCACTATGCTGTGGAGAACTCAAATTTCCGTAAAGCGCTTTAGCTATTGGGTGCGGTGAGTTCATTTCGAATGAGGAAGAGGCTGGTTTGCAGGTCGATAGGATCAAATGAAGACACCACCTTTACATCTTCGGCGAACGGATATGGCGTGTCGTGACTGAAACCTCGAAAAATGTCATCTGTGTAAAGTAACAACTACAAGGGACCAAGGACGCTTCCCTGGAACCTCACGCTGGTTAAAGGAGACCTCTTCGAATTGGCGCTACTCAGTTGCACATATTGTGTTCGGTTGCAAAGGTAATATAAATACGAAAGTAAAGTATTTATTTATTTATTTAGGAATAGAAATTGTCCGAACTGCCAAAGGCGGCTAACCGTGAGTAGTCCCTTGTGTGAGACGCAGTCAACGGTCTTTTACAAGTTTAGGAAGACAATGACCGGTGCATGCCTTATGCCTACGGAGCGCGTTACTTTGTTTAGAAATTCAACCTGGCACGTTTGGCAGAGATTTGATGGTAGAAACCAGTGCCGTGACCTGTTAATGAGGTCACGATTCACTAGGAATGCCAGCATCCCCTCCCTAATTATTCTCTCCAAGACCCAGAGGAGATAAGCCTGTGGCTACTTGGACGGTATTTGTTGACTTTATGACGATTAGCTCGTTTGTGTAGTGAGCCAACCGTCGCGTGCTTCCAAATGTCTGGGTAGAAGCCGCTCTTTATACAAAATATGAAAACGCTAAGAAGGAGGATGGGGATTTCCTGACCCCCAAATGTAAGCAGTGTACAGCAGACACCATCTGGAGCAGAAAATGTGAAACACCACAGAGCAAAAGCACGCTAAACCTTGGCAAATGTCACCATAATCGTAAACTTCTATTGGCCGTGCACCAGCGCCGTTATGATGTGAGCACGGTAATGGCAGCTGTTGGTATTCCCATACACACCCAGAACAAAGCCGCGTGAGGACGCGCAATCGTTTATGCGCCGCCTGTCCAGCAGCAACGTCTGTGCGCGTGAGCAGCAGTCGCTTGGTAAGCTCGCAGAGCTAACTGGCTCGATCGATGAATATGGTGGGTTTCGTACAGACTCAGTCATTCAAAGAACTGTAAATCACAGTCGCAGTACGAAGCGCTGGTTGCCTTATAAAGGAAATGTTATTCAAAAATTCACACTGGCAAGGTAACTACAATCACATTTCACCATTTGTGTTCCATGCATTACATTAATAATTTCTTCGCCACACTTTCTGTTACCACTCTCAGGTCTTTACTACTGTGCAAGGTAACTACGTCCGTTTTGCACACTCTCAATTTGCTCAGGCTTTTAAAGGCGTTCCTTGTCCATTTAGTATCTTAGATCACGATATTCCCCTACACTTTGGCATTAAAATTACATTTCTGCCGCCCTTATCTTTTCTTTGTTATCATCATTTTTGCAGATGGGCCTTGAAATTCGTCTCAACCTCACCAAAACGCGTGTGAGAACGGTAGGGCGCACCCTGGACAAAGCTATACTAACAGACAACTTTTCTTTGCGTTACGAAATGGCCGCGATTCAGATTGCCGTAAAACTCAATGATCTGCGAAACATTAGAACTACTTACTGATAGACTGACAGTCAAAGCGACTATGGTTTACCCCGAGAACTTCATGGGGGTTTAGCAAGCGGAGTTGGGTGGGAGGTACCTCAACACGCTTTGCACCAAAGTTATGAAGCGGAAAACCACTCTTATTGAAATATTGGTGTATAATGTTCCAGCCCGCCTTAAATTACACACCATTAGCAAAATATTTATGAAGTATGTCGCTTGGTAAACTACCTTTTGTGTTGCACAAGGTTAAGAAAATTGGTTACAAAATGCCAGTGTTCTTCGTTAGTCACGCTTTTAATGAGTGATGGCCTCTTACGTTCGCTCTCATCAAGGCGAATTTGGCAACCACACGACGTTCTGTGACGTAGCTAGTACCAGTAACAACGGCTTTGCAACCTGGTTAGGATATACTGGGAGGGCTACGCACAGACGTGTAGTGTTCAAGCGAGCTGTGACAACCGTCCGGCGCATGCAAACTTAAGTGGCTCCCTTGCTGTGGCTTTAGGCATCTCGTCTGACATGGATATTGGATGCCTTGATACCTTTGACTTAGTTGCAACCCATGGGAGTAGCGCTATCCATAAAGCCACAATAAGCGTAACTCAAACCAGCCAACATAAGAACACTGCAGGAAACTTCTCAGTTAGTGCTACGTGCTTAGCTGCTTAACTTCTCGACCCGCTATACCTGAAGGGACAATGATTGACGAAACTCTACCACAACTTCTAAATAACCCTGTTGACAAGGACATGGTAGGAAAATTCTACGACCATCAAAGCTAGCCGATACTAACCTCCGTTCATAGAGCGGAGCCACCGGCGTCTCGAACCAAAAGTCCTTGTGCATGGACCACACCACATATTTCACCTGGGCCGCCGTGGTCCAGGACACCCAGGATATGACACACCATGGCTGGACCGCCATGGGATGTGGTCCAGTACTCAATAAAGACACAATGTACCGGCTTTCACATGTACGTCGGGAATGTGGAAGGCTTCTGGCCAAGCAGTGTATACGTCGATCGTGTACAAGGTGCATTCCATTCCTTCGAACGGTGCCAAGAGTCCAACCATATTAGGACGGACATGAGCGAAACTAGCTGAAACGGGCTGATAGTGACCAATTGGAATGGGCACTATCGATGTATATTGGTTGGCTGGCATGTGAGACAGCTGCATGCTTGGTGTATAAGACGGCGTTGCCTTCGGTGCCAAAGGTATCTCTCGATGAATTTAAGTGACTATAATGCCAAGGCAGACAATGTTATGAAGCATATCAAAAACATAGAGTCGAAAAGTTTCTGGAACGACTAGCCGACGTCAGTGGTCGAACCGTTGCATAAAATCGTGCCATCGGACGACGGCGGGGTGTGCAGAGATATCTTCAGTGAAGAATCAGGGAGTTCCGTTAAATTACGGTCAGTGGGTTATTCGGCGATGGCAGACAGACCGATTGTCTGCCCGGCAGGATTGACTGTAAATCTTCTAAACAGAGCATCAGAGACTACATTTCATTAGCCAGATATGTGTCGAATATCGGTGGAAAATGTGGAAACGAAATTCAGCGGACGAATTTCATGCGGTGAGTGTCGAACTGCCTGGTTTCAAAAAGCGAAAGTAGGGCCTTGTGGTCTGTAATGCTACCGACGTTAGTACCCTTGAGGAGATGTTGGATGTGCCAGGTGGTCGGGTAAAGAGCTAAGAATTCTAGGTTGAAGGTACTGTACTTGAGTTCCGCCAGTTGTAGGGTCTCGAATAGATGCAACTGGCTTCCAACTTACTTCATTATATAAATAAATAAATAAACAAAGAAACGGTATATTCCCGGTAAAACGAGACACACCTGTAAAGGCTTGGTCAAATATGCAAACAAGCATAGCTTCTTTGGAATGTTAAAACATTTCGTTTTAATGAAAGGTAGAAAAAGGTGTAGTTCATATGAGTGAGCATATTGTCAGGTAATAGTCAGACCAAGGAACATGATGGCGCTGTGGCGCGCAAAATTCCGTCAAGACACGAGTTGGGGGTAATTACGCCAGGTGGTGATCCGTGAGCGCAGGAGCCCAAGCAAGGTTTGGTGCAACCAACGACCATTACAAAATAGGGATGATTTGTGCTCCAGCAGAGCATTCTTCATAGTAGGATTGGTTGCACAAGTTGGATGTAGAAGACTGAGGACTGCGTCCGTGTGAAAGGTTTAGCAGTGACTTTATTTTGTGGCGAGTCACATCCGCCACGTTGCAGTGCTGTTAAACGGACATTTGTGGCTTTTTATAGGGAGAACGCTTGCCAGGCGAAAACCCACCACGTCCTGGAACACTGCAGGAAGGCAACGATGGTGGAGTACGATGCGTCGACAGCTATGCTAAGTATAGCTTTAGTTACATAATGATGAAGCATGACTGACGAAGCCAGGGCATCAGTACTAGCGTTAACAGCTTGGACAGCGACTGGTGTGAGTTCCACATTACCGATTTTGCAACCACGGGGTAAGTCTGTCAGTGGGTTAAGTTAATCAGTGCAATTAGGTAAGAATCATCGGTAGTAATTGCTCAGGCTGCTAAAGTGGCGAATGGCCGCTACCGTGTACGAAGGAGGCAATTAACTGATAGCTTGAACCTAGTCGTCCAAGTGCTGTATATCGGTTTGAGCAAGGTGATGACGCAGCAGGTCTACAGCTTGCTGCCGGAAAACACCTTAATCAGGATTAACGGTAATATTATTGGCTCCGATTCGTTTGAAGAAGATACTGAGGACTTTTAATGCGCTACCACGGTTGCAATAGCTAATACTCTGTCGTTATTGTAGGGGTAGACAAAGTCTAATCCACGAGTGACGCAGGCTATAAATCGCCAAAAGGTTTGCGCTGCGTTGCGTAAACCAAAAGGCATTGGTAACTGTTCAAATGAACCGAAAGGCGTAAGAACGGCGGCCGTTACCACGCCTTCGTCGACGACCGGGATGTGATTGTAAGCGCACCAGATCAATTTTCTAAAAAACACGGGTGCCACTTAGGCTAGCCGTGCTATTCTGAGTGGCAGGTATAGCGTACCGCTTTGGAAGGCTTAGGTTATTTGGAGTACGGTAGCTGCCACATGGAAGCCAGTCACCTGACTTTGTTTGTAACTTGTGAATCGGTGACGTTCGCGGGTGCTTCGAAGGTCAAACGATACCCAGTTGGCTCAGGTGCTAGATTCCGCTCTGGCGAACTGAAGCATTTCGGGATTAAGTTGTCTGGCCTTCGCGAACAGGTGGAACTTTCCTGTGTAGGTGGGGATTCACGGCACTGTTTGCGCCGGGTATCAAAGTAACAGCACGAAGCATGTTGGGAAGACGGTCTAGAAGCAGTTGCCATGTGGGTGGGCTTGCCAGAGTCGTGCACACATGGCTGATTGACTCGGCGTTTGTCAATGTCCCACTGACAACGATATTGGTTAAGCGATCGATAAGGCGGTGGGAATTAGCATCCACAAGTAAGTTCGAATGCTGCAGGAAGTAGTGATGGATGATTGGTGCCTCTACGTCAGCTACAAAAAGGTATACTCCAAGGATCGTCGTACATCATGGGATGACCACATACGCGAATGATGGCGCTGCCTGTTGCGCGCAGTGAACTAGTCGCCGCTTCAATGAAGTCCTTGGTATCATGTGGGATAACGCTTCCGTCTGGGCCGGTGTCAACGTGATAGCGTGCTTCCGTTCTCCTTTCGGTGACAAATAAATTGCTGCTGGGGCAGCCAGCAACATCCGTCCAGGAGGCAAAAATGGAACTTTGATTAAAAGTTTGTCACTATTCACGGCAGCCTGGGTCACGAAAGCCAGCGTATAGGTCGTAGGCGCATTCCACCACGGACAAAAGCGATACAAAGCTATTATGCTTTACTACTACTGCTAATAATAATAATAATGTAGTTTATCGATACATCCTTCACAGTAGTGTGAGAGTGGGTACGCAGAGAAGTAACACTGAGGACCGCTTATGAGCTTTGTGGGGACTTTGATGGTGTAACACTGACACTACACCACGAATTCAAGCCAATGAGCGTTAACGCGTCCCCGCCAACGGTTGGGGGTAACGACAACTGTGTTGTGTGTTAGTTCATCGCTCGCACCCCTTAATCGAAGAATTAATGTGTTATACCAGTCATTTTCTATAATCGGCAGTAAGTGCTTCTTTATGTAGCGCAATGCGGTGGCATCCTTATCCCTATTATAATGCTCCCCTAGCCTACCTTGCTACCGCTTGACTGTAGGTTGTTGACAAGTGGTTGACGCCTTGACCCTGGATACTTCGTAAGGCCTTAAAGAATTTCGGTAACTTATCCTTCGTTCCCTGTTATTAGTCTTTTTACCTAAGTCGTTACGGTTTTACGGTAAGTATGCATCAGTTAAAATGGCCAATGTACTGCCGTGGTTGATGTTGCTGTTGCTGACGATGACTGGCACTCAGTGTATTTCTGGACGTATGGTCGAAGTGCTTGTAGTACGACTATCTACACTGTGCTGCGATTGAGCCAGTGCAGTAATAACGCTACCTCAACGGCAGAAGAAATGAAACTGGGGTCTAAAACCGTAGACACGTTTTCTTTGACTGAAGCTACCAAACGAGGTGGAAATTCGTCACCAAGTGTATTGTAAAAAGAGATCGGGAACCGCCCAAAGTTGTTTAGGAGCAGAGTACGCGGTGTGCAAACGAACCTGGGTAATTAATAAGGACGCATTTTTAAATAAGTTTTGCGACAACCCAGCAAGGAAATGCACAGCGCTTTCATTTCGATCTCCGGAACTTCATACAAGGGTTTGAAGACACAAGACCGGCGGGGTGAAACCTGACAACTCGATGCTGACGATGCAGAAACAGACGACGATTTTACACTCCTTTTGCCTACCGTAACCTTCTGCGCCTGTTGTCCACCTTTTCTCCCCACACTTACTATACACTACCCCACTTCGTTGGCACCCTGGTCAATACCGTCAGTGATAGTTTAAAGCAAGCTTGGTTTTCTTTACCGTGCATCACCTTTACGTTATCTACAACGTTATTTCCGTCTTGTAAGAATTTTTGACAGCTTTGGTCAGGCTAATCTCAAAGGCACCGTAATCCTCCCACTCTACCTATAACTTTGAATACAACGACCGAGCTATTGTGGTTTATCAAACGCATGAAACGGCGGGAAACCGTTGCACTGGCTCTGTGGTGTGACACATTTACCGTGATAAAATTGATATATGTGGCATGCTGGTAAAAATAAACAGTAACTTCGTGAAAGTTCATTAGTATGAATTATTGGTAAAGGATGGGAAGTTATTTTTACTGATGTGGTTTGCCTCAGTGCAGTAGGGGATGAAGGTCAGGTCAGGTCAAAATCCGTGGACGATACTGGCTTCCGCCTAACGAGCGTCCAGCTTCTTGTACCGGTAAGCGAACCAGAGCCCCGGCACTTTTGATCGCCTCTCCTTGCCTCTGCAAAAAGAAATGAAGCAAAAGCGAGAGCAATCGTTGCTTTTACAAGGATCAACATCGGATATCAGTGCGAATAAATTGCATAGGATTATATTAATTCCGACAAAATACGCAGTTATCACCTGCGTTGGCCTGCTTTGAAGGCAACCACAGACTCACAATCCATTAGTTTCGAAGGCAAGTTATTCCAGTCGCGCACTACACGATTCGAGAAGAACTTAGCCTTGACTTTCAGTCTAGCCCTCTGCTGTTTGAGCTTCAAGCGATGTCCACGCAAGTGTTCAGGATCAGCCAGCTCAAATAAATCAGAGGGCACGATGGCACTGAGGCCCTTCATGATCTTAAATCTTTCTATCAAATCCCCTCTCAGTCTACGCCGTTCAAGGGAAAATAACCCCAGGCTCTTTAGGCGATCTTCGAACGGCTTCCCCCGTTGACCTTTAACCATCCTGGTTGCTAGTCTTTGAATCTTCTCCAGGCAAAGAACATCACCACGGAGATAAGGCGACCAAGCTTGAACACAATACTCTAAGTGTGGCCTAACCACTGCTTTGTATAGTGGCAGGAACACTTCTGGCTTGGTATTACACAGAGCCCTCCTGAGGCGAAACAATTCTTGTCGCGCTTTGTTGGCGGCGTATCGACATTGCGTCGAAGGCTTGAAGCTGCTCGTCATGATGACACCTAAATCGCGTGCCTGGGTAGAGCATTGTAAGGGGAAGGGCCCAAAGGAAGTCTGAACTGCAAGTACGTCTCTACTAGTGGTCAGAATTTGGCACTTGCTTGCATTCAAGGGCAAGTCCCATTGCTTCGACCAGGTTACCACACTGATGATATCCTTGGCCAGTGTTGCACGGTTGTCCCTGCTGACTAGCCTCAAGTCATCCGCAAAGATATAACAGGGGTCTTCTCAAAAGAGGAGCCAAGTCATTTATAAACATAAGAAACAAAAGTGGACCTAGCACCGATCCTTGGGGTACCCCACTGTAGGCCACGCCCACACTAGAACTCACATCACCGATTCTAACTCGAAACCTTCTCCCCCATAAGAATCCTGACACCCAAGACAGAAGTCTAGGATGTACTCCAAACCATGCTAATGTTTCACGTAGGAAACGGGGATTTACTAAGTCGATAGCCTTGCTAAAGTCAAGATAGCAGACCTCTACCGGAATCCAGTCGTCACGACATCGAGTAATCTTATCGAGGAAGCACAGTAGATTAGTGAGGCACAACTTCTTTTTAAATGAAACCATGCTGCTCTGCTCTAAGTAGACTGTGTTCCGCCAAATGTTCACAAATCCGGTTTCTTATAAGCTTCTCTAAACACTTGAGCAGGACACAGGTTAGACTGATAGGTCTGTAGTTGAGGGGCTCCGAGTTGGAGCCACCCATGTGAATCGCAACTATGGCTGCTTCCTTCCAGTCTCGTGGCAACTTGCATTCCTGGAGCGACAAGTTGAACAGCTCCAGAACAGGATGTTGAAGGATGTCAGCTAGTGGCTTGACTATTGCCGGATGTACATCGTCAGGACCGGCTGATTTGAAGGGATTCAAGTTAGTCATCACAGTAAAGACGTCTTGCGCAGTCAGCACGATGTCCTGCATTATATAACTGCTGACACAGTGTGGCTGCGATGGTGCAGCACATCCACTGTCGCTCCTATGCAACTTCTGAAAGACTCTTAGCAGCATTTCAGCTTTATCTCTGACTTCCACAGCCTGGCTGCCATCTTCCATAATTAGACACCCAACGTCCTCTCTTAGGGAGGCTTTAGACTGAACATAGCCGTAGTAACACTTTGGATTTGTTTTCGCATACCGGGCCAGCCGAAGCTCATAAGAGTATTTAGCCTGCCGTTGCATCTTGATAGCCGTATTCCGGCTTTTTGTGTACTGTAGCCATCGTCGATAGCCCCTGGCCTCATTGAATTTTTCCACTTCTCATTTCGTCTCTTTAGGGCTCTATCAATTCTCCTCCTCCACCACCGAGGCTTGCTGTAGTGTCTCGCAGGACGAAGAGGAGCAAACTCATTTAATAGTTGTACTAAACCAGTTTTAAACACAGACCACCTTTGTTACAAAGATGCCTGTTCCTGATCAGGGATCCAATTGACCTGGAGGGCTCTATCCCTCAATTTCATGTGGTCAATGCGGCCGAAATTTCTCACGAGGCGAGGATGTCATGCAGGCTTCAATGTATTTAGGCAGAAAGTGAGGACGCAGTGATCACTCCTACCTAAAGGTGCTTCCACTTGTAGCTCTGCGAAATGACCGTGTTTGGTGGTGGCAACATCCAACGTGGAGGGGCACTCCCGATTCGGCTCCTGCTCGGTATATTGACCTATTGTTCAAGTGCATTCTCATGCATCCAGTTAACCAGTTCCTGTTCCAAGGTATCCACTGTGTTTGCGGTTCCTTGCCAATCCGCATGAGGAAGGTTTAGATTACCAACTATTAGGAAATTAGGCGCAGCAACCACTGCGCTCCTCAACAGTGCACCGAGCTCTTTGTCCTCCTCTCGTGTGGACGATGGACTGCGGTAGACACATATAAAGATCTCCAACCTGCCCATCATCCTTAAGTAACAAGACACTACCTGAACGTTCTTATTACTCATCATAAACGGAGCCTCCCAATGACTATACTGGCGCATTATAAGCAATAGTGCTCCCCCGCCAGTGTGGTGATCAGACCTATCTACTCGGTAACTCACGAAATCTACCAGCAGGTTGCTAACCATGTCGCTCGGAGAAAGCCATGTCTCTGTCAAGGTAACAACATCAGCACATCCGCAGCGCTTCACCATCGCTCCCCATTTGTTCCTCACACTGCAGCAATTGGTATACCATACAATTAGTCCTGCTTGACGCGGTTGTTTCCCCTCGGGCGCAGCACCCGAAGGTCACGGTGGACTTCCAAGGCTGTAATAGAGGTAAGTGGGAGTAAAGCAGTTCTAAAATATGTAGCAATGTAAAGGTTTGGAAACGTCGTAATAAACAACCACAGGACGCCTGCGGCTAAGGACGGACCACGGAAGGCTTGCGCTGCACCACCAACAGATCCATCCACAAACCCCATATCAAGTGTAGCCCGAAGGAATAAGGCCGGGAGGCATGCGGATGAGAGCCACATTTCAGCAACGGAGCCGGCCCACACCTTTACAGACAAACACAAGCACGCCGTATTTGGGGAACCAAGGGCATACAAGGCAGTAACTGGACCGTAGTCCGCTCCGCACGGAGTGTATGGAACCACTCTTCGAGCCAAGCACGACCATAAACACCATGTACACCGTCCCCTCCAGAAACGACCCACTGTCTCCTGGAGCCAGTATAGATGAGGTAGTGAGCAAAAAGCATGTATTCACCTTGTCAACGTACATATCAAGCGCAGCCACACCTTGGATGTCAAACAGCAGCTAATCCTTAGAAGTGCCGATATCATATAACATGGATCATATGAAGTAAACCCAGATGAGGACATAAATGCTCGCTACATTGGCATACGGAGTATATTAGGTATAAGTGAATCTGTGAAAAGTACAAAATGTCCGAAAGTTAGTTAAAAAGTACCACGCGATAAGCTTACAATAGGTTACTGCAATTAGCATGAGCAACGTGTGAAGGTAGGAAAAAATTAGCAAGTACGCCGAAACACCAAAGCGTGGAATGAATTTTATCCACATAACCAAGACCTATTTTACATGTAAGTGGCTTTATCCCAGCTGGGGTGAAGAAGCATCATGAATACGACATATATATACACTTACACATATACATTTATACATATATATATATCGTAGGCATTTGCTTATATGCCTCATGATGAGGCTGAGGTTGCGTACATGATTCTTCTTCACTGCAGTTGGGCTAACTAACTGAAACTGTCAGTTTAAGCTGACTATATGACATTTCACGGTAATTGGTTTGTTCCGTCTGTCTGATTAATATTCTATTGACTTGCACATGTTGTTTAGGCTGATTGCATTTATCTTCCTTAAGTTTATTGCCTTTGTAGCATTTTTAGAGTAACTTGTAGACATTTTGTACTTATCGCTTACGCATTGATAACCAATTTAATGCATATGCTAATTTAGGAAAGAGATGTCGGCATTGCCGTATACCGTAACAGGTCTACGTTTTTGATAATGCCATTTCGAGTGCTTGGTTGTTACTTGATATACCCGGTGTTGGTGCGCTTGATGTGCATGTTGACAAGGTGCCTACCTGTATATTACCCATTACCTCGTCCATACTGGCTACAGGAGACAGTCGCTCGTTGCAGGAGGGGACAAGGTGCACGTTCCTTGTGGTCGTGCTAGGCTCGTAGGGTGGTTCCAGGCACTCAGTGTGGAGCGGACCGCGGTCCGATCACCACCCTGTGCACGCCTGATTCCTCAAACGCAGCCGGCTTGTGGTTGTCTGTGAAGGAGTGTGGGTCGACTCCGTTGCTTAAAAGTGGCTTCCATCCATTTGCCGCTCGGTCTTATTCCTTCCGGGTTTACCCTGGACATAGGGTGCGTGGTTGGAGCTGTAGGTGGTGCAGCGCGGGCCACTCATTGTCCATCTGTAGGTGCAGGCATCTTGTATCTCTCCATGTGGAGGTCCTAGGGACATGCAAATCCGAACCCGGAGGCCCCCAAAGATATATATGTTCCCATGGCTTTCTATACGTGTAGATATTCATGTATATATATGGACCTGTGTGAGGATTAGTACGGAACCTGGACTCTCAACAGGCGGGCATGGGTATGCATGCGTTTGTGAAACGGTACAGCCATGAGGCTTTAGCAAAGCAAATGCTAACTAAATAGTTACTAAGCTTTTAATAAGTCCCAATGCACGAATAGTGGTTTTTTGATATGAAATGTCATGGTATGTGTGTGCTGATATAGTTTACCATAAACACGGTAGCAGGTACCCGGAATATTCAAGGCTTTTATGGGTGTAAATGAGAAGTCTGTTAGCGAGCGAAAAGTGCGACTTTGCTATTCTAGTAAGAATGTTGTATATCTTTAGGTAGAATGCGAATAAAGTGATACTGCAAATGCCTAAAAAATAAAAAGCAGAACTAATTTACAATGTTTTCTATGTGGGTTCCCTTGGTCGTGTATTCCTTAGGTTGAACGGTTGTTGAGAAGAAAAATATCCAAGAACACAACGTTGCGAAGAGTACTCTTTTCGATAAATCTCCTCAGGCCTTTACAATTATAAAATGGAAAAGCACAAAGCAAACGGCTGATGAAGCCAAAGTGGTGGGAATAGTGGAATCACTACAAACAGAAATCCAAAAGTATTGATCAATAAAATCCGTTAACAACACATGTGACAAAGCACGTGTCAGTTGTTCGGTGGGATGACAAGTGTAGGCGCCTGGAGCGGTAAAATGTAGCGAGCTAACTAGGGTCAGGGTAGAAGAAGCCCTTGCAGCAAGGCCTTCTGCTTACATAATTCCGGTTGCAATATTCTAATCACAGTCGCTTCGGCCGTCCGTATGATTTGCTTTCTAAGCCTTTTAGTGTACCGTGGTTTTACTACCTAAAGTACTTGGAAGGCATCAGCGGTCCTAATTCGGTGTCCGCTTTCCACCAGATGTTCCAGAATGGAACTGTTGGGGCGACTGACGATGCCTTTCCGCAAAGCCGCTGGGCAGTGCTCCGCAACGCTTTTACACAGACGCCTGGTTGTGTGTCCCACGTACCTCGCACCTTTCCAAAATGCAATCCATTTTGCAAGATAAGAGTAAGTTCTTTTGTGAAACGGTACAGAAGGATAAAACCGCGCTGGATGAGTTTAAAATCACTCAAGTGTTGAAGCAGCTAAAGCGTATGAGCCAAATAGAAAGCGTGCTACTGGAACAGCTAACGCCAGTGGGTTCCCATCCTCCACGTCTTTATGGACTAACTAAAGTATATAAACCACAAGTCCCTCTGCGTCCGATAATCGACATGTCAGACTCAGCTACTCACTCAGTTGCGAAATGGCTTGCTGGTTTGCTCGAACCAGTAGGCAAGGAGTTATGCACACACGCCGTGAAAGACACATTGGAGTTTGTCAAAAGAGTAGAATGCATGAAAGTAAATGACAAATTGATGCTCTCGCTGGACGTTGAGTCACTTTTTACAAATGTTCCATTGATGGAAACTGTCAATTTTGTGTGTGATTACATGAATGAAAAGAACATAGATGTGGGTATTTCGGTGAGGAAACTGAAGGAATTAATTTTACGGTGTACCTTCAACAAACAATTTTTATTTAATGGAGTCTACTACAGACAGATTGACGGGGTCGCGATTGGGTCCCCTAGGACCACTCCTTGCTGATATTTTCCTCGCTATGATTGAGCGTGAAGCTATACGACCCATCATCGCTTCGTTTGATTTCTATTGTCGTAATATGGATGATAGGTTTATAATCTGCGATTCAAACACCAATGTCTCCAACCTGTTAAAACTGTTAAACCGTGTTCATCCATTGTTGAAGTTTACTATCGAAGCCGAAAGAGATGGTAAGCTAGCCTTTTTGGACGTATTGCTAAGCCGAAGAAATGATGGTTCATTAGAAAAAAGTGTATTCCGAAAGGCCACTTGGGTAGGCCAATATACACATTTTCTGAGCTTAGTACCCTTGAGGTACAAACGTAATCTTGTACGCTGCTTGTATTTTCGTGCTACGAAAATTTGCAGCCAAGAGACGCTGGAGGCCAAAAAGATCCGTATTCTCAAAACGCTGCAAGATAACGGTTGTCCAACCCCATTCATCAAAAAGTATGCGATGGTCCGCGATAGCCCTGAAGTGATTACTACTGTCCCTAAGAAGGACGAGTTTCAGTCAGTTCCCTTTAAAGGCGATGTTGCCTTTGATCTGTTGACCAGAAGGATTTCCACTGCAGTGGCTAGAACCTTCTCAGCCGCATGCCCACACGTCCATGCGGAAACGGCCCGCTTTATAGCCCAACGCATTAAAAAGAGACTTCCGGTTCAGTCCCAATCTTACATTTTATATCAGTTTACCTGCGCCTGTGGTGCAAGGTACGTGGGACACACAACCAGGCGTCTGTGTAAAAGCGTTGCGGAGCACTGCCCAGCAACTTTGCGGAAAGGCGTCGTCAGTCGCCCCAACAGTTCCATTCTGGAACATCTGGTGGAAAGCGGACGCCGAATTAGGACCGCTGATACCTTCCAACTACTTTATGTAGTAAAACCACGGTACAATAAAGGGCTTAGAAAGCAAATCTTACGGACGGCCGAAGCGATTGCCATTAGAATATTGCAACCGAAATTATGTAAGCAGAAGGCCTTGCTGCAAGGGCTTCTTCTACCCTGGCCCTAGTTAGCCCGCTAAACTTTACCACTCCAGGCGCCTACACTTGTCATCCCACCGATCAACTAACAGGTGCATTGTCACATGTGTTATTAACGGATTTTATTGACCAATACTTTTGAGTTTCTGTTTGTCGTGATTCCACTGTTCCCACCACTTTGGCTTCATCAGCCGTTTGCATTGTGCTTTTCCATTTTATAATTGTAAATGCCTGAGGAGATTTATCGAAAAGAGTACTCTTCGCAACATTGTGTTCTTGTATTTAAATAGGTGTAATCTACGAATAGAAACATATTCTTTGAAAGAAACTTCAGTAGCAGCAAAAATTAATATTTACTTAAATGGAAAGTGATTTTGCAGCTGTTGGTAAGAAAAAGTGAAGCAATCGATATTGATTTTATAAATGAGAACGGGTTATGGAATGCAGTTGTAAAGAAAAGCAATTGGTTACTGGGTTGACGGCTTGTAAATAAATAAATAATTTTTTTTATTCAGAATGTTGACAAGCGCCTGGGTAATTAAATTTACTTGGAAGAAAACAATGTTGACATGGACGTAAGTACTTCTCGGGCTTATTCCCTGGAGCGAAAAGTGATGAATACGGTATCTACATGCTGGACGAAATTTGTAAATTGTTGACGTGCCTATGAATGTAACGTACCTTGAGAAGAGTTGCAAGAATTTGTGCCTGACATCCAACATAATGATACGAACTATATTGTGCATTTACAACCCTTCTGTGGTTAGATGGAATCCCCAGCGTCTCATTTCTGCTCGTTGTCGTTCCTTCGCAGATGCGCTAACTAGTGCTGCAAGTGAAGTGCATGATGTAACGAGAGCTGTATGGGAAGTAGATAATGCATCCTTGGCACAGCTGTATATTGCTAAAAGGTAAATAGTTGTAAATCCCGCAGACTAAGGAGCACTTATAAGTGGTATGGGCACATGGAAGTAATGATTGGTCGGACTGCTGCTATGCAAATTGACGACGAACAGGGCTAACGTACTAAGAGAATCGGACAGCCCACTGAGGTTTATACATATAAATAAATGAATATTTTATTTTAGAATTCATCCAAGCATACCAACTCAGGTATGATCCAAATGCACAAGCAATAATGTGGTGCAACAGATACGTTACAACGCAGTAGTTGGCTGTGGCTAAAACTTGTACGATTTGCAGACACAATCGAAGAACTAATGAGGAGCAAAGTCATCAGTGGAGTGCCGCAAATATGGCTACGTGTATGCGTAGAACAAATAAACAAGCACAGTAGGTAGTGTGAGGACGATACATGGGGACTGGGAGTATCTTAGTTGTACGTGTCAGCAAAATAGTGGAGAATGACTAGTCGATATTTCAGAGTCTATCAGTGGGCGGTGACCTTACTTAGCGGCAAGGCACATCCGCCACGCCACAGTGTTGAGAAACGGACGTTTGTGGCTTTCTATAAAGAGCACTCTTAAAAGTCGAGTACCACAACGTCCGGGAACACTGTCGTCGATCGATTTGAACGGTCATGTACAACTAGCAAATCCTCTTATGAAATGTTTAGTTTTTCAGTTATTCTTGGTCGAATAACTCCTCTTTTGGCTAAACAAGTAGCATACGTAGGACCCAACCTGGTCGTTGAGGCCCGTCGAGTGGGATGAATAAATGTGCAGGTAAGTAGAATTTCCAGTGTATGGGGTCTCATGTTCTCTGCTTACGTATATTTTCCTAGGTGTACAGATTTCGCGTCCGGCTGCCCTCACTGGACATCGTTGGTTAAGTGGTTGGGTGCAGATGGTAGGTTTTGTATTGAAGCCATAGTCCCGGTAAGTCCTTGTTGATTATTTCGGTCCATCGCAGACGGAGGCAGTTCCTCAGTTTAATCCCTCAATTGCTGGAAGACGAGCTATGTGATACGGAACTAAACACTCTATAGCGATTAATGCCACTTGCCTTTTTGTATTTTTCACCTCCACACTTATTCTACTACATTTTACCCTCGCATCAGAGCTGTTTCTGTTATCTCAACCATGGCACGTCTTCTCTCGTTTGGCCTTCCTAGCCCCATCTAAACGAGACTGCCGCAGGACTTCCGTCCCTTTGACCCAACTATTTCACTTATTGTTGCTTTCAGAACGTTGCACTTTGACCTCCTCATCATCATCCTTGACTATACTATACCCTATATGGCTACACTCTACTATCGCTATTTGACTACACCGTACTCCGCAATATGCACATCCATGTCTATCGGACCGACGTCTCCCATACTCCACCAGCACTAGCTTCCGACCACTTTAGCTTCTCATGTCCCATCCGCACATTTGCTTAACCTTACGCATCTGTTTATTGTATTCGACGCCACTTCTGGTCAATAGCTCAACCCTTTAACAGTGGTCTAGGCACCCTAGTGCCAGGGCAACATCCCAGTCCTCGCTAGATGCACTTCACTACCGGCGCTCTCCTTCTTACTCCTTATGAACCAGTCCGGCCTATGAGGCTCCAAATGCCTATAGGTCTCCAACCAATGCCTCTTCCTTTGCGCATCGGCTGCCATTGACCATGGTGCTCATTGGTAAACGCACCAGCTCATAATACTTGCCTCTGCCTGATTCACTATCGGTATGATTTATCCTACCTGCGGTAATTGAAATCTCCGGTAGCTGACTGAGTGTTGCCTGTAGGCTCCTCTACCAAGACGTTTAGCTCACATTAACGTCTGCCTTTCTCATTCGCCTCCTTGCATATTCTATTATAAATATGGCTCCGTTCTACTACCACTCCTTGACTAAACCGTACTCCGTAGTGTTGACACCCCCAGCTATGGCTCCCATGTCTCCCTTATTCCCCCAGCACCAGATTCTGACCACTTAGACGTTTACCTGGTCTCAGCCCATCCTATGCTTAACCCTACTCCACTGTTTATGGTATTCAGGCCTTTCTAATGGCCAAGGTCGAAACTATTCAACAGTAGTCAAGGTAACAGCGCTAGCGCAACATCTCCGTCCACGCCTGATTCCCTTCCCTACTGTGCCTCTCCTTCATAATCCATATAGACTGTTCCGGCCGCTGAGGCTTTGAATGCTCATACGTCTCCAACCAATGCCTCTACTTTTGCGCATCGGGCAAATTGACCACGGTGCTTCTTGGTATAACCTACGGCCTCAGTGGCCCCACGTTCTTGTTATTGTCAAGTTCAGCTTCCGTCTGATGATATCGATCGCTCCATAGTAATTCTTGTAGCTCTAGCATGATTACTAGGACTTAAGGAGCCACCCAGCCTGTGGCCTATACCCATTTCATCTTCACAAGCTTCCATTTGGATTGTGATGTCACAGCGCGCACAACCATGCGAATTGACCACATATGCCTTTCTTCAGCTTATGCTTGAAGGCTCTCAGTCGTTACATTCTTATAAATATCTAGTTTCGGATTCCGAACGTTGATGCCTGTCGCTCCCTAGCTCCGTCTTTTTATCTCTAGTATGACTGCCAGGCCTTAAAGAACCAGCTAGCACGTGACCCACTTCCATTTCATCTTAACAGACTTTCATTACGACTGGGATGACGCATCACTCACAGCCATCCGACTTGCGAACGTTTTCATCCCTTCACCTCATGCCTGTTGATATTTCGGCCTTACGTTCTTAGCAACATCTCCTTTCGGAGTCCGATTGTCATCCGCTGCAGCCTCTTATCTCCATTCTTTTCTCACTAATATGTCTGCTAAGCTTTAGATAGCCACCCAGCTCCCGCCTAACCCATTTCACCATACATTCTTTCATTTGGATGGTGATGCCGCATCGCTCACAACCATCCGACTTGCCATCCTTTTCCTACCTCTACCTAATGCATGAGGTCTCTGCGGTCTTACGTTATCCATATCATCTACTTCCAGATTCTGATCGTTACTGCTCGCTGCTCGCTAACTGCAACCTAACACAAATATATCTGCTCGGTCTGGAGAGCCATCAAGCCTGTGACCCATTACCATTTCATCTTAACCGGCTTCAAATTGACTTGCCACGAGGTATAACTCACAAATATCCCAGCAAATGAGATTTCGGGTCCACCCACCATATGCTTAAAGTCTCTTTAACCTTACATACTTATTATTATAAAACGATAAATAAATATTTTATTCTCGAATTAATCCAGGCATACCAACTCAGGTATGATCAAAATTCACAGGCAATGATGTGGTGCAACAGATACGTTACAACGCACGTAGTTGGCTGCGGCCAAAATTTGTACAATTTGCAAAGACAGTCTAAGCACTAATGAGGAGCAAAGTCATCAGTGGAGGGCCGCTAATATGTTTACATGGGTGCGTAGAGTAAATAAAAAGCAGAGTAGGTGGTGTGGGGACAATATATGAAGACTGTGAGCATCAGTTGTACGCGGCAGTAAAATTGTTAAAAATGACTGCTGAATATTCCAGGGAGCAACAGTGGATTGATAGCTGGTGTTGCAACTCTGGTACAATACCTGCAATTAGAAAATCGATAAAGATAGATAGATGTGGATATATTTCTTATTGTTTTGTTTAAATGTCCATACACAAATACCTGGATGCTTACTTATAAATAAATACAGCCGTATATATATACATATATATACATATATATATATATATACTTGGCGGCATCCGGTTTCGGATTTGCCTGTGACAGTTTCCAGCCACCGGACGCCTGCACAGACCGAGGGACCATGGTTGTCGTGCATTGCGCCACCCACAGATCCATCCCCACACACATATCCAGCGTAAACCCGGAGCAATTATACCGGGTGGCATGTGGACGAGAGCCACGTTTCATCAATGGAACCGGCCCACACGCCTTCACGGGCAAACGCAGGCAAGCTGTATATAGGGAATTAAGCGCAGACAAGGCGGTGGATGGACCGTAGTCCGCTGCACAGTGAGTGCAATGAAACAATCGTTGAGCCTAACACGGCCAAAAAGATAGTGCACATCGCCCCCTCTATCAACGACCAACTGTCTCCTAAAGCCAGTATGGACGAGGAAGTTGGTTGGTTGGTTGGTTGGTAGGCACCTTGGCAACCTGCATCCCCAGCGCAGCAACACTGGGGATATCAAGCAAGAGCCGATCACTTGAAACGGCGATTTCAAATGAAATAATTTGTATAGTGCATATAGATATTGGAGCAAAATTCTTTACTAAACTGGCATATGAACTAAATTGGTTGCCAAAATTCCGCTATAGCTCCAAGTTATCAGCAAAAATATTGTAAGCAATTGCCACATACGCAAAATGGTTATCGAAGTTTACCGAAATTTTTAAGAGACGTGCGCAAGTTTATAGCAGGTAGTTCAGATACGCATTTATTTGATAAATAATAATGTATATAATAATAATCAACTAATAATATAATATAATACTAATTTAATAATAATAATATAATAATATACATATGATCATTTTGCTATATAAAATGTAGTACCACTAAGCACGTAACGCACCATTCCGAGACACGTAATCCCAGCAAGCAGAAGATGTCTAAACAGCGAGAGGTTTATCCATCAATTGAGAAGGTACAATGTCCACGGAAATGCGCAGCGAGACCTGGGTGTGTGTCAGATGATGGGTTAGCTGGTGTGAGTGGCACCCAATCCGCGCACGGCTAAATAAACGGATCGAAGTTATTCGCGTACGTGACCCTTCATCTCTTGAATCGTTTATACGCCTGGCACGAACCGGTCAACGGGTTTATGCGTACGTTGGGTTCTGCGAAGCCTTTGTGCATCTGACGATTGTACAGAATCCTGGGGATTTGCTTACATTTCCGGCTGAACGGAGGGTGATTCACCCAGGTGTTCATCTGCCGTTGTCGCAACAAAATGTGAGCGTATCTTGTCTGAGTGTCGCCGTACTATTTGACCATCTAGTTCAAGATCTGCTTGGGTACAGTCAGCTTTAATTACAGTTGCGGGTTGCCAGCAGTGCTTATGAGGACGTCGTGTGTACACGAGATCACCCAGCTGCCAACTAGTGTCGTGGGCATCTTGCGATGCGGCAGCCTTGTATTGTTTCCTCTCCAGTTGTGCTCTGTGCTTACGAAAGTGAAGGTCCAGTCTGGTACGGAGTGTTCGGCCAAACATCATCTCCGCAGGTGATTTACCAGTGGTTTCCGAGGGCGTTAGCCTGTAAGCAAACAGCAAGCGATCTAACCTCGTCTGAACAGTTCCTGGTGCTTTTTTGAGATACCTCTTTTAATTGTCTGTACCGCCCTTTCCGCTAGCCCATTAGAAGTAGGGTGATATGGAACTGTATAGACATGCCGGACACCATTGCTATTCATGAAGATTTCAAATTCTTTGTCAGTAAAACATGGCCCATTGTCTGGGCAGTGCCTCCGGTAGCCTAAATATTGCAAACGACGACCGCATTTTGGAGATATTTGTCTCTGTAGTAGGGTGGGCAACGGGCTAAACATCTAGCCATTTAGAATGAGCGTTAGTTAGCAGCAGGAAATATACACCAGTAATGGTTCCAACCTAATCCGCATGGATGCGCTGTCATGGCTTTACAGGCCAACGCCAATGGTTTACCGCACCAGGAGGTTTATTTGGCTGATGCTGCTGACAAACCACATGTTTTTACATAGTTCGCTATTTCTGTATCCAGGCCAGGCCACTAGTAATAACCGCGAGCCCAAGCTTTCATTCGGGTTACGCCTAGACGTGCGTTGTGGAGTTGGTTTACGATGAACAGCCGTGCCTTTAGCGGTGGAATCAGGCGAGATCCCCAAAAACAAACATCCATCGGGAAGGTTCAATTCATTTTCCCGTGGTGCGTAATGTTTAAGATCGACGGGAACTGTAGTAGGCCAGCCGCTTTTCGTACCTCGCACTATAGAAGATAGTGTTGGGTCACGATCGGTCCACTAACGTATGGTGTCACCTGTCAATGGAGTGGTGTCGAGGTGTTACATTAGATTTACAAACTCTACTGGTTCCTCCAGTATTTCATCTGGGATTGCACGTGGTAACCTGCATAATGCATCCGCTGTATGATTGTTCAACCCAGAGATATACGAGATTCGATACTTAAATGCACTTAATATTGATGCCTAGCGTTGCATTCTTGGTGAAAACATATGCTCGATTCCCTTTGACTCGCTCAGCAAGGATACCAGGGGTTTGTGGTCAGTTTGCATTTCGAAATACTTGCCCCAAATGTACTGGTGAAACCTCATGACGCCAAATATAACTTACAGTGTTACTTTATCCAGCTGGAACTAATTCCTTTCGGCGGGTTGTATAGTTCGTGAAGCAAACGCAATCGGGCGAATGACATCATTAGACATTTTGTGGCATAGAACTGCTCCGACTCCGTATGGAGAGGCGTCACACTGTAAGATTAACGGGATGTCACTCAGATGTTGTGGAGTTCTCCGAGCTAGGAACTTGGTTGCAGACGTTTCGCCACAATTCGAGGTGGCATCTTCAGTGCGGAATTGATGGTAGGTAAGTAGCATTAGCTGGTAGGAAGCAAACTTAATAATGGGTATGGTACGTCACTATCGTGATGGACCAAAACAGGTGCGAAAGGAAGACACTTCTTTGCACAAGTTAAAGCAGATTGATGCTCACCTTTCCACATCCACGGGATGCTTTTGTGTAGCAGTTAGTTTAATGGAGAAAGAATGGTCGAGGCATCAGGTAGGCAAAGAATATATTGGGACAACCTTCCTAGAAATGATGGTAGTTCATCGCTATTCTTGGGCTGAGGTGCATGCACAGTATGCGCTATTTTATCTTGCAGAACATGCAAACCGGTTTTGTCCAGTTTCTAAACAAGGTGACAAAGTGAATCGGCTAAGTACTCATATTTGGAATGTTATAATTTCAACCAACATTCTCCCGGACGCAGGAGAACAGTTCGCAATATGTCTAGGTAATCAGCGTCACTGCGACCAGTAACAAGGATATCGTCCAAGTAGGCACAGGTGAACGGTATACCTTTGAATATATGATCCACGATCCGTTGGAAAATGCTGGGTGCTGAATCATTTCAAACGGGAGACGAGTGTATTGGAATAGTCCCAGGTGGGTAGTTATTGTGGTCAGTTCCTGCGACTCATCATCAAGTTCGCTCTGCGAGTATGCTTGACTGAAATCTAGCTTGGAAAACTTTTGGCCGCCGGCTAAAGTCGCATACAAATCTTCAATACGTGGTAGGGGATATATTGCGCCTTTCGACTCTTGGTTGACTGTCTAATTGTAGTCTCCACAAATACAGATGGAGCCGTCAGGTTTGAGTACAGAAACAATCAGATTGCCCCAATCTGAATGTTGTACCGGAACTATGACTCCTTCTGATTGCAGACTTTGTATTTCTGCCTCAACGTTAGGGCCAATGCATAAGCTAATTATCTAGCTTTGTAAAACGTTGGTTTGGCTCCCTCTCGGAGTTCGATAGAAGAATTGAAATGATGCATGTTCCACAGTTCGTTTTCAAACACCGATGAGAACTCGTTCAATAAGCCATTCAAACTGCCGTCTGCAACATTGAGTTGGTTGAGCTGCACGGTCTCGGGAAAGAACTGTATTCAGTCTCGACCCATGAGATTTGGTTGGTTCCCAGGTAAAAAGATTAAGGATAAGGTGAATTCTCGCTCCCCGTGCCTGGCTGTAACGAAACCTCTGCCCAGCACCTGAATTGGTTCACCTGTGTACTTCTATAATCCCGAGTTGCACGGTAGCAAAGATGATAGCTTTTTCATTGAACCGCGGTTTACAATGGTGACCGCCGCCCCAATATCTAACTCCACGTCTATCTGTTCATCCTCTATCGTCAGCGTATAGTGTAATGAGGACAGCTGCTGTATGTCACACTGTTCAGGTGCACGGGGTTAAGCTCACTGTTCAAATTTTCTAGGACCTTATGTTCCCGTAGCTCTAGCTTGGTTTGCCGATTTGATGAGGCGATGTTCGTGGGGCGGGAACGTTCCGATCTGCAGACGCGTGCTGGATGACCTATCTTGGCTCATTTCCGACAGATATTTTCTCTGTGCCGGTAGTCGGAAGCGTGAGAATGTCGCAAATCGCAACAATAACACAAGTTGTTTTCGATGTTCACTGGTGTCTGATTTGCGGACCGCGTGCACATCATCAACTACCGGCCGACCAGGGAAATCGCGCAATTGGTGGGTAATGTTCTCTCGCTGGCGAAAGGTAAAACAAACTTTTCCCACGTGGCAGCCGACTTATCCAAGGATAATAACCTCTCTAGTACTTTCGTCCGTTACTCCCGCAAGTAAACATTGAATTTTCATTTGCTCTTCGATTTTTCCAAGTGGAATATTATTATATTTACAAGCAGGAATATAAATAAATAAATAAATATTTTATTCCCGACTATGCGAGACACGCCCATGGAGGCATGATCCGATATGTACATCTGTACAAACATTTTATGGCAACTGTAACAGTGAGAGTAGAAAATCGTTCATATGTCCATGACTGGAACAGTACAATAAATAAATAAATAAATAAATAAATAGTTTATCCTCAGTTTCATAGACACACCAACTCAGGCATGATCAAGGTTTGAAAACAGATGTGTATCACGATGATACATCGGGTTCAATCGTGTGTAGTTGAAACGGTGTCGGGAAGAGTTGATATGTGAGTCTAGTCGACTTGCCAGTTTGTAGTTTTGGGCTGTGACTTTATTCAGTGGCGAGTCAAATCCGCCACGTCGCAGTGTTGTTAAACAGACATTTGTGGCTTTTTATAGGGAGAACGCTTGCCAGGCGAAAACCTACCACGTCCTGCAACACTGCCGTAAAGTATTCTGAACATTAATGTTGAACTGGCAAAGTCGCTTGACGACTGGTTTTACCTTCGGTTTTTCGCGGAGTAATGGCTTCTAATTTCCTCTGTTAGTTGGACAGGTAACTTGATCGGGGTCGCCATGATGTTTGAGGTCGGTGGAGGAGAGGGACATCGCGATTATCCATCTTGTTGTATGTCCAGGTGAGCAAAAGGTTCAATTTTTCCGCTGTCCAGATTTTTCAGATGTATAATATATAGGAGTATGAGGATATGTCCAGTTCTCCATACTGGACAAGGGTTATGGTGATTGTAGTTCGATACTTTCGGAGTTCTACCATGCTCCATGTAAGTCCTTGTGGGTTGTTACGTCCGTCTTGGGTCAAAACTGTTCCTCAGTCCAATCCCAGATCTCCAAGGAGTCCCAGACCTCAGCGAAAAGGGAAAGTGAGAGACAACCGAGAGAAGACCGCAAGTACAGGCATGGAGTTGAATGTTGTTAATGTCTTGTGTTACAACATTTGGGCTTGAGACAAAAGCATGTACACTGTGCAACAATAATTATGCTGAAAATGTCTTTTGAATATGCTATAGAATCATTAGCCGTATGGGTGGATTGCTAACTCCTGCGTAGTGACAAGAGCGTTGTACCAGTAAGTAAAGTACGAAGCATCCGTTTAGTATGAGCCAATAATTGCGTAGGGATAGAGCAAAGAGGGTTAGAATATTGGTAGTGATTGTCAGATGCATGAACAGCACGTAGTTGACGTTATCCGAGAGGGAGGGCATAATAAGCGAAAATAAATAGGTTGCTGCGAGAGAGTCCAAAAGATCAATTGGTGGCACGGCAGCGGAAGGATTGGATGCAGATGTTCTAAAGGAATAAAGGTTATTGTGATACGGAGTGGCTCCTAACAAGCACTGGATCATGGTATATGCATGGTGTCAATGACCACTAGCTACTTCTGAACAGAGATGCCGAATTTACGACGACCGACAGATGGTGAATATTTGCAATACTATAAGTGCCGCTTTCGTTCGACTGTTGGACAAGTTTTGAAATGCAGTATCTGGCAGTGTAAACATTTTGTTTCAGTCCTATAACGTTGTATAAGCAGCCAAAACAGAATTGAGGGTGGCATAGTTTTCCAGTCGTAGGGCATCATAGTGCCGTGGACCTTCATCCTCAAGCACTTGCCTGAATAGTGTAATTTTGTGAGCCACGGAAAGAAAAACGCTCAGATTCAGTACAGGAAGTAATTCCACGCAGTTAGTAAATGATTTCCTCCATCTTATCCAGTTCCGTAAGTTGGTATTTCCTTAGCCGATGACTAAAATATATGTGGTGTATTCAACATTGGGTTCGTCATTTTCGTCGCCACTGAAAAGTGGTACCAGTAAGCATGTAACACGCGTTTCCGAGACACGTAATCCCAGCAAGCAGAGTACGTCTCAACAGCAGGAGGTTTATCAATCATTTGAGATGGTACACGGCTCAAGGAAACGCGCAGCGAGACCTGGGGTTTACGTCTGATGATTGGCTAGCTGGTGTGAGTGATAACCAATCCACGCACGGCTGAAGTAAACGGATCGAAGTCATTCGCGTACGTGACAGACAGTATACCAAACTCACCAACTGAAATAAATTGAGCCAGCATGCACGCACGCGGTAAGTAATTCGAGTGCAGCGCAAGCACCAGGGCTGCGCTGATTCTGCCTACGTTCTGTAGGCCCCACTGTAGGCCACTGTAGTGGCCCCACTTGACCCGCTCAAGGCTCACTAAACCTGCTTGACTCAGACACTCGTGACCGCATGTGTATCAGAACCATGCGCTCGATACATATACACACCCATGTACGTATGGCTGTAGATATTGCGGGAGGCGGGAGAGCCAATGGTGCCCTGAGGCTGATGATGGCTCGATCCTGAAAGATGGGCTGCCCACTGCCGCTGCTATTGTGCCGCAGGCTCACATCCTGGACGCCTCCTGGTGGCAACCGCTGCGTAGGAGTTAGGTTATGTACTTTTCCCCTGCTACGGTCTAGACAGGAGTCAGTGAACTGATCATGTGCCAGACCTGCCGGCTTTCGGGACTACGCCTAGTTGAAGACTAGCGGAGGGCCCAAGTTGTACTACTTAGTGTGTAAGCACCTTGTCGGTATTCTAGTTCATCCTTTTCAGAAGTTAAAAAGAGGTCCATGACCCTCTTCTTGTAAAACCTATCCACGAGAGGCAACAAGTCTACGTGTTATAAGCGCACAGCTCGATTGGCGTGGAGTACGCTCTCTAAGCATTGGCGCTGAAGGGGAGAGGGCAACTGCGGGCGTTTAATGGTTTGCTACTGCTCACCTCAATCCAGGCAGCCCCTGGTCAAATTTGTGCAAACCGGCCAAAACCCTCCTGCTTCTGGCCGTGGTAAAAGGTGTGTATCCTAGTAAAATGGTAAAACATATATGAACCGTTTCAGTACTACAATGTTTGCGAGTGACGGCCGTCAAACAGATCTCAATCTGTCTCTTCAAGCACACTCCCGAGCTGGATATGCTCCCCGCTGCCATGTGGGTCAGGCTACTGAGCCAAAGGATCCGGACTGAGTACCTCACGCAAAGCTCAAAATCACCCACTGCCTTGTGGGTCAGGCTATTAAGCCAAAGCCTCCGCGTGGAGCCCCTAACAAACCACCGAAGCACATCCGCCACCTCGCATGCGATTTCCCACCAGTGCAATGGTACGCCTGTGCGCAAAGCACTCATCAGCGAGTGTTGGAACGTGCGCACGCTACTGGACCGGAACTCGAGTGAACGCACCGAGTGACTCACTGCACTGGTCTCGAGGGAACTGGCGCACTACAACATTGATATTGCGGCGCTCATTAAGCCTCGGCTTGCCCACGACCCGGAGAAGGTAAGTGTGTCTATTGATAAGCACCTAGGTCCGACCGTGTTATCATGATGACATGGGTGATCAATTCTACACTCAGCTCTCCTCCATGTTACTTTCTGTGCCGAGGAGCGACCGACTATTGCTTCTGGGGCATTTCAAAGCTCGCGTTAAGCTGGATGTCTGACGTGGACGGATGTTATCGATTCGCATGGCATTGGTTCAGCGAAAGCAAAGGGTGACAGGTGGCACTCACTGTGTGCAACACACGGTCTGACGAGTACGGACACTCGGTTTGCACTATGCCCGCGTGACATAGTAGCTTGGACGCACCCACGGAGTGGGCACGCTAACCCACCCGACTATGTCATCGTACGTCGGCGTGATATGCATGAAGCGCGCATGAGAAGTATACCGCGTGAAGCTGAGTGTGATTCTACTCACAAATTGGTGCGGACCAAACTGTACATATATTATCGTAATTCCATGTATTGCACTCCCGCCGTGAATCGGTGTCAAATTAACGTTCCCTTCCTCGGTACTGTAGCAAAACGTATTGAGCTGCAGAAGGCCATGGCTGCATGCCTGTGGGAGGTGGAAGGCCTAGCCCCCGTGGGCGACCTGTGGCACTGCATTTGCTACCAGGTGACAGCCGCTGTCATGGCGACCATTGGACACGCAACCAATAAGTGACCTGACTAATGTGCTTGAACAGTGCAACGATTAGCGCATTAGTGTTGGAAAAATGCAGCACTTACTGCACATGTGGTAGACCCCAGGAACTTGAGGAAGGATGGAAAGTTTGCATGAATTCGACGAGGACTGACCCGAGAGCTCCGTCGCAATAAGCATGGATGGTATACGTAAACGGCACAGCAGTTAAAATGCTACATAGAACATCGTCAACCCAAGGAATTCTTTGACTCCCTGATGGCGGTGTGTGGATCGAGGTTGGAGCTGCTGTGGACGCTGATCGATGGTGGTTCAGGCACTCCCCATACACAGACTGCAGACATAATGCAGAGCTGGCAAAAACACTTTGACTATCTATCAAACAACCGTTCTGAGATCGACGCTTACGCTGAAAGGCCTCAAGCAGCACGATGTGAAGACGAGTCTGGCGGACACGCCGACACTGGATGCAACGCAGAGAGCACTTGCTCGGCTGTGAAACGGCAAGTGTGCCGGTGCCAACGGAATCCCGCCTGAACTATTGAAAAACGGCGGGCCCGCGATGGTGACTGCGCTGCACCACTTGGTACAACGTGTATGGATTGAGGAGGAGGTGCCTGCTGAGCTGAAGGATGCACTTGTGCTACCACTGTACAAGGGCAAATGGCGCAAGCATTACTGCACTAATTGTCGTAACATGAAGTTGCGGTTGTGTGGGAGAGATGATTACCCGAATCTGCTCAACCGCCTCGTCAGTCAGGTTGTGGCACCTAACGTGACGGAAGAACAGTGTGGAATACTTTCGGGACGTAGCACAATAACTGTGGTGTTTGCGGCTCGTCAGTTGAAGAAGAAGTGCAGAAAACTCTTTAACAATTACATGCTCAAGCAAGCCTGGTATATTTTTGCTTAGTCACTGCTAATGCACGCAAATTCGATAGCTTGGTGTTCGATAAGATACAGTGCTCGTTTACTAAGCGCCGACTAGGCCTTACTACACTCAGTTACCAAGACCGGTGTAAGCAACTCGGACTCTAGCCACGTTGGCTTCGCAGACGTAAAGCCAAATTTAGCTTCCTCTCTAAATCCGTCAAAGGCTATAACTCAGGTATTGCTGCCTTTTCCAAACGTTTGGCGTTACCCGACACCTTTTACGGAAAAGGCCCCACAAATTTTTCTACATATAGCGCATTGTTCCACACCATTAACATTTTTCTCTACAGGTACGCCGGAGTATGGAAGGAGTTGTCAGAAGCCTTCAGGACCTCTGAGGTTGTCATACTATGCTCCATGCCCATAAAAAATTCACTTACATTTCCCAAAGTGGCGGAAATATTAGGCACCTGCGGACTTGCAGGCGAGTTCTGGAGAAACAGACCTACCAACATATAGCTGCACAACAAACCTAATCTACGTCTACCCTCCATTAATACTATCTATCTACCTCACTTCAGCACTTTTCCTTCCATCCACGCGTGTACACTATTCAACTGACCAGTGCATCTTCCTCAACAGCTTGTTTATCGTCTTCACACGGTTACTTAAGCCATTTCAAGCTAAGCAGTTGCTTATCCGCCTGTGCCATTTCTTCCCTCGTAGCTAGCCTAGATTGCTTGTTAGTTGCTGGTCGCCTATGGTTCTGTTGCCTGGCAAAACTCTCCTGCTTCGTGCCCGCCTTAAAACAACAGAGGCTTAGATGTATGACTTGTTGCAGACCCACCAAGTTTCTTTAAGCATTTATACCACCGAGGCTTATATAAACGGTTTATAGCTGCCTCCTCCGTAGGTTTTTCTTCTACCCTTAGCCTTTCTTTCTCACCCCTCCAAGCACACCCATCCTGTAAATTTGCTTACCTGTCTGAGTATTCCTTTCTTGATCCCACCTCACCCTGACATCTGACTCTGCTTGCCACCATGGCCTAGCCCAGTATAGACGGAATATCCAACTACTATCTAACTGGTGTCAGACAATTTAGGTTAAATGGCGTCAGTTTCGGCAGATATACTGCACCAACCATCTGCCATACCTATGTAACTTGCTCATCCTGACAAGGTTAGATGTTATCACACAAGTCGCTGCTTGCGCCCCAAACGTTCTCCCATGTCTGCTAAGCGAATAGTCTCTGCTTTCTGCATAATTCCGTCTCCACTGTGCTCGCTCGCCAGCTTTGTAACAGCTGCTATTCGACTGAGGTATATTGACACAAGTTTGGCACTTCCACTGATACTTTATTTTCCCCTGCTTTGCTTGTTTTTCATCTCACTTTTTCTTAAAAAATCATCTCCATGCGCTTGTATGCTTATTTGTTTGAGCCACTTACCACGCTCTCACCTCAGCTGGCTTGCTGGTTGTCTGCTTTGTGCGTTCGGCTCGCAATTCCTTGTCTGTCTTTGCTGTTTCCTTGCCTCGCTCGGACGATTGTGGCTTAAAAACCACGTTTACAGCAGATTCACCCCTGGTATTTTTAACCTTAACCCGGCTAAGGCTCTTGCACCCCACCTTTCCAAGCCTTATTATTCTGAGCTTATACTAACCTGCCTATTTACTCTGTTTTGGACCTCATCTAACCCTGACCTTATGAACCCTTGCATGCTGCCCTGGATTAGCTCAGTACCGGCTGATTCATAACAGCATACGTCTCACTGACCTCTGTACGTGGCTCTTACTAAACTTCCTCTCAGCTGTTGTGTTCTGTATCTCTGCTTCCTCCCGTAATTCCCCCCTCACATTAGCTGGGCAGCCTAGTCTCTTCTTTCCTTCCAATCCAAGCTCCTATGAGCTACCTCGCCACTTTTCTTATAGCCACTAGGCGACTGAGTTATACCGATTCAGGTTTGACCCATACACTGAACTTTCAGCTTCCCCTGTTTTGATAGTTGCTCCTCCTCACTTTCTTCCCAATTGCCATTACGGACAGATGACAACCCTATTGATTTGAGCCACTTACCTCACGCTCAGCTCAGCCGGCTTGCTTGTGGTCTGCCTGCCGCGTTCGTCTCGCATTTCCTCAACTGTCTTTGGTGTTGCCCTACATCGTTTAGGCCATAAAGACTAAAAGCCTGGTTACAGCTGATTCACCAGTGAAAAGTTTTTTTTAACCTTAAGCAGGCTAAGGCTGTTCCACACTAACTTTCCAAGCCTCAACATAGCCTACGCCATCCTGCCTGCTTAGGCTGTTCCTGATAATGCCTTACTCTGACCCTATGAAGCTGCGCATGCCGCCTTGGATTAGCTCAGCAACACAGAATTCCTTATTTATTTCATCTTTTTGACCTCCTTATGCAGCTTTTGCTAAACTTTGTTTTGGACTTTTGTCCTGCGTCTCTGCTTCATTCCTCAAATGTCACCCCACTTCTGCTACGCCGAATAGTCTCTGTGCTTTGCGTAATTCCGTCACCTTTGTGCTCTCTCTCCAGCTTTCTGACAACTGCTATTCGGCAGGTATACTGTCGCAAGTTTGGCACTTCCACTGATACCTTATTTCCACTGCGTTGATTGTTTTTCTTCCCCACATTTTCTTATAAAACCATGTCAATGCGCTTATACGCTTATTTGCTTGAGCCACTTATCTAACGCTTGCCTCAGCTTGCTTGCTTGTAGTCCGCCTGTTACGTTCGTCTCGCATTTCCTTGCCTGTCTTCGCTGTTTCTTCTCCTCGGTTGGTCCATTGAGGCTTGAATCGTGGGGTACAGTAGCTGCACCTACGGTAAATATTTACTAACCTTACCCAGGCCAATTCTTTGGCAAGCTACCTTGTTAAGCCCTATTATTCTGTGTTTATGCTAAGCTGCCTGCTTATTCTGTTCTTGATCTTTCCTCACTGCGACTTCTGTATCTACGCTTGCCGCTTATGTGTAACTCAAATTAACATGCTTCCCTTACCTTCTGACTGTTCTGAGATTATCGAGCTCTAAGCTTTGCTCGGTTGCTGGATGCATGACAACTCACATTTAGCTTGTTAGTGTCTGGTGCTCTTTCGAAGCATGTTGCTGCTGGCTTTGAATTTTAAATCTCAGTTTGCGGCCTTTTTCATTCACTTCTACTTTGAGGTGACAACCTGCCGTTTTGGCATAGCGCTTTGCTATTAACACCAATAACCCTGAAGCGTAATTTCCGGGCAACTATTACATATAACTTTATTCCATTTTTCATCTTCCCTATTTAGCCGTGCAGGTTTACTTTGCTTGCCACCGTCTTCGCGTTGTCCTCACTCATTCTCTCCTTCCTGCTTCTGGTTAGTAAGCGAACGTTGCCCTCTTAGATTCTTCGGATGGTGACAGAACACAAAATACTGTATATTTTCTTTTAGTTTCGTGTAGCCCTTTCATCATATTGTAACATATATGACGCTTACATTCACACCACAGGATGTCACAGGTGCCCTTGGTGCTCTTTGCTGCTCACCCTTTCTTTAATATTCTCTGCTCCTTCCTGACGGCTGAAGTTATGAACAGAAAATTGGCAAGTGTCTCGTCCGATCTGTGGGACGGCGACCGAATGAACCTACAAAGACAAAATTGGATAGGGTCGGACCTTCAATACACTCACACCTTTCCTGGTCTACCAACAGTGGTCAACTGGAGCTGTATGCCCTTAGCCAAAAGTTTGGATCAGTTGTGACCTGCCTGCAAAAAGCCTTAACAACAACTGTGTAGCGCAACACGCCTGGATCAATACATAGCTTTCTATCCTGTTGTCTCGCCCGTCAAGCGTCCAACCACTCGCTTATGGCTTGTCAGCAATCTCAGGCTGCTCATACGACAACGAAAATGTGACTTCCGCGGGGTACGAGCTGTGTGGTTCGGATCTACACCGTTCCAGCAAATGTTTAGCGGCGGTACTCCAGAATGTGGTGGGTTTTCGCCTGGCAAGCCTTCACCCTATAAAAGGCCATCAAACTCGGTTTAACAACATTGCGATGAGCAAGAGGTGACTCTCTTCTAATTAAAACACGGCCCCTTGAATATAAAACTAACCACGCACCCATTTTGGAAGTCACTCAATCTTTCGCACGCTATCCACGCGATCGATCGCGCTTTCAGTAGCACATATTCAAACTCGTTTAACCGATAGACACAAGCACAACCACTTACACGTATGAACGCACAGCTACAACCTAGCTGGAGCACAAGCACATATTTTATTCCTTCTCCGACATTTAGTTGTACCTCTAACATGATCATGCCTACGTAGGTGTATCTCGCACTGAACTAGCATATAAAGTTTATCTACTTATTTGTTTACCTGGCAGACCGATAGGGTCCTTACAAACGGGTCCCCATAATTCGACAGCCCAATTATTATTTTCCACTTCCACCATCGTGCAGTTTCAAGCATGTATGTATGAACAATCTTCTACTGTCGCTAGTACAGTTGCCATAAACTATCGATGCAGTTACACCTACCTGATCATGCCTCCATGAGCTTGCTTTGCGTAGTCGAGAATAAAATATTTAGTTATTTATTTACACGCTCTCTATTGGTTTCACCAAGGCGTTTGCTAATGTGAACCGAGAGGCATTGTGGCTGGTGTTAGGAAAGTTTGGTTGCTCGCGTAATTGTAACTTGTTTGAATCGCTGCAAAATGGTATTCGGGTGAGAGTGCAGCTGAGTGAAGAGACCTCAGAAAAATTTGCAGGTGTCTCTGATATGAAGCAAGGCTGTGTCTTAGCTCCCGCCCAGTTTAAAATTTAGCACCTTGCCATGGTGTCTTGTGGTTTTGCTACGCTGATGATTACGGTGTTCGTTTAGTGAACTGTATTGACGGTGGATTGCTGTACGTCCGTCGTTCCGTTGCGAAAACTCTAAGCTGTGAGACCACTATCCGAATACTGTTGTTTGCTAACGACTGCGTTGGTTGCACGCTGCGCGGATGATTTGCAGCACAGGACTAGTGCTCTTGCTTCGACCGCAGCGAAATTCGTGCTCACCATCAACACAGGCAAATTGGCTGTATCTTACTTCCTTCACCGGAGGCGCAAGCATCAACGGTGCAGCGAAATAGCATTAGTGCAGACGTATTGGAAACCACCTCTCGCGTCTACTACCTTGGAATTGTGATGTCGACTGACTGGCAGCTACACAGCGAGCTGCGTATCCGCGGCTCGAAGGCAGTGGCTGCATTCTAAGAGCTACAGTACTGAATGTGAATCAAACATCAGCTAGCCGGTTACACGAAGCTGATGGTGTACAAATCCGTGGTGCCCTACGTTCTTCTGTGCGGCAGTGTAAGATGAACGATGTACCGGCGGGAGGTGCGGTATGTAGAGTGGTGCCATCAACAGCTGTTGCGACGGATTCGGCGTATTTGTTGGTGCGACAGAGCTGCGGACACAGAAGTGTTTCATCGAATTTGAATGTGTGCGGTGGACTGCATGACATCTAAGCACTTTCAGCTCACAACTCATCCGCATTCATTGTCGTTATCGTTTTAACTCCTAAGTGAATTTAGCGGTATCCAACCTACACATTTTCTAGCTTTCAGGTATAACAATCCGGGTACAAGAGGACTTTATTCTTCAACTATATCTTCTTGAACTGCTTGAGGTCACCTTCGCACAAGCGCGTCTTACGACTGCACTATGGGAAGGGTATACGCCACCACAAAAGGATCCTGTAAGGGATAATCGATAGCCCAACCCCGTGAATTGTCTCCATCAATGACCCCTATGTTTTCATCCTATCCAGTAACGCAATCATAACACCCGGGCGGTCTCAGTCGGATCAGCCGGGCGCATTTTACCCCTGATTTGTTTAGAATTCTGAATGTACCGCGTATTTAGCCATTTATGCTCAGTTCCTGACTTGCTTCGGTTTCCTCACTGACCTGTTGGTTCAAAGGTTGCATGAATCAATGACTACCTACAACCCACCGGCTTCTCTTTTTCAATAGGCACGACGTCAACTTTTAAAAACTTTAACAAACAGTACAGCTTAAAGCACTTACTGGTTGGTTCGCAAATCCTTAAGTATTCCTCATATGGGAGACTGCAGAGCAATAACAAAACCCTCCGAGCACGAAAGCTAATCCTTACATCTTATTTGCACCTTTATTCCTTGTCTTCAGCTATACCTTTTATAACTTCAAATTGGTAGAACACTAGTTCCGGGGAAAAACTATTAGGCTTATGAAATTTGAGACACGCGCGGTAAAGGCACCCTACCAGACTTACGCCTCGTGTCAGACTTTGAAATCTCTCTTTGCTGTTGATACACCTTAGGTTAGCCGTATGATTTTCCAAAATCTCGTCTAAATACCGGCTTCAGGTATCTCTATGTACCTTCGTAGATGTCAGTTGTTAAGTTGGCTTCATTTATGCCTTTTCATTTAGTCTGCGGCCTGGCAGGCTGTCCAAACAACCCCCACGTGGTGCCAGCTGGATGGTTTGGGTTTTCCCCCTTCCAGAAAATAGTTCGGTGGCAGTGTTCCAAGAAGTGGTGGGTTTTCGCCTCACAAGCCTTTTCCCTATAAAAAGCCATAAAAGTCCGTTTAACAACACTGGGATGTGGAGGTTGTGACTCGCCACTAACTAAAGTCACCCACTGCTTATCCTGACAATCACTTAAAGTCCACGGATAACAAGCATCTATTTAGCACTGTCGACATATTCAAACACATTCAAGTAAAACGACAGGAAAATTTTACCAATCCCATAACCAAAGCTAAACACGCCTACATGCAAACTTACATACATTCAAATATAAAAATATGAAGCAATCCCATTGTTCCATTGTACATTAACTGATCACATTTTGTACTCTTAACATGCTCATGCCTGCGCAGGCGTGTCTCGCTCAGTCGAGAATACACAATTTATTTATTCATGTGTTTAGTTTAGCCATCTTACTATGCCGTTTCTACCTACAACCGGTACGCTTACCGCAAAATGATATATTTACGTTTCATCTTGTCGATAGAGACCACGTTAAACACTATAGGCCCAAGAATCAGACAAATTGCTCTTCGCTTATTCTCTCTTGGCCTTCTGTACTTAGATTTATCTGTAAAACATGTGTCTATCACTTTGAGCAAAGCTAGTAGACAGGCCTCAAGAAAAACAGCGCCTTTTCTTCAACCAATTTTTCTAGTAAAACGCTCGCCTTTCCAGATTCCTCTTCACTGTCATGAAAGCTAAGTAGAGATAAAGCGGCCCCTCTCACACAAGCTGTTTGCGCGTCCAGGAATTTTTGCCCACCATTTCGCTTTGTCTCGGCCTCCCGTGTGTTAGCTAACTTTAACCTCGCTCCAAAGCCTACCATGCGTTATGCACCATGGTGGGTAAACAACCAGCTACCACTTTTTGTTACCCACGGTCCTAGCCTTGATTTACCATTTCATTCTACTTAGAGTGCTGGAAAAGCTCTTCCCAGGAAACCCACGAAGAAGCTAGCTGATGCGACATTACTTTACTAATTAACATTGCCTCCTGGATGAACAACGCGGGCACTTGCTACAGAACTAAAAATTGGCTAGAAATGGCTCAAAGGTAAGCAAAGAGCTGCAAAATAGTTTGCGCCAACACATAAGGGAGAATAACCTCTTATGTTCTGGCGAGCTACAAAGTGGAGTTGGTAATGCCCCGCCAACGCAGACCCAAATCGATTTCACGCCCCGAAGAATTTTTCTAAATTTTGCTAAATTTTCTAATACTCTTCCTATTATTAGTGACAGGCTTCCAGCTCACATTTGTTGGAGGCATAGCCCTAGGAAGATGGAAAATCGGCCGTAAGAGATAACACTTGCAATAATTCTCTAAAACATGCGTGCATTTTTAGGCCAAACTGCGGCGTGTGCTCCCAAAGCTCTCTTGTAATATTCAGGCAGACAGCTCATGCAGCCTTGATTTAAACTTCACAAAGCTTAAAGGCTTAAAATATATTTAGCTATATTCCTATGGTTTATGTGGCTCAGTATCCACTGAAAATGGTATACTGTGGCCTACTGATTAGTTGTCCTGCAGTCCTTTGCGTATACTGCATTCCTTACTGGAGTCCTAGTGTTTTCGCGAAACAGTATCGCTTATTTTCCTAAAGTTGCTTAGTATGCTTGAAGAGTTTGCTTTTTGGCCACCTACGTCCTACTTAGTTGTTGCGGGTTATTACGGGCTATATAGAGAATTTATAGCTAGGTACGCCGGTCTAGAACTTATACAGCTTCGTAACTTTCGACGCCTTCTGCTTTTTCTGAGATCTGCATGCAAAGCAGGACACGGTGCCACGTAGTGGCAACCATGGAACTACAAGAAATGTAGGCAATAAAAAATAAGTTGCTTCAATTTTACGTCATAAAATACGACTATGTCTGGTATCTTCAATAAACGTCTGATATCTCTGCGTATGAAGTTAATTGCTACTTTAAGTGAGGTCTAATGAAAAAAGTCGTATTTGGCTCTTAATTTGAATTGCAACCATGGAGGCTGACTCCAGGAACACCTTTGTTGGACATCCGTTTCATAGCTTTGATGAATTCTATTCGCTGTTTACCTCATTTCTGCATCGGAACAACGTCAATTTTGTTTGCTGTAGCAGCAAAAGAAGCAAGCATCATAGCGGGAGGTATGATCGCATTGTTTAGACATGCGTGCGCTGTGAGCGCCGCAAACCAAGGAGCAAAGGAAAACGTCGAGTCTAATATGTGGTTTATAATGTTGTTAACCGTCCAATTTAATTCTCGAGACAAAGATTGCAGTGTTCGTGTCAATGTTGCTCGGGATGGCCGTAAGCTAAAATTGCTAACGTTCCAGCTCTCCCACAACCATCCATGCAACCTGTTTCTTTTCGAAAGGCACCCTCTAAACCGGCGAATTACTGAGGAGGAATGCAATCAAACTGCTGCCTTATTTCGATACAACACCCCTACGTGCGACATAAAGCAGTGCACGGAGAATGCATTCGGGAAACACGTCACAAGCGACGACGCCCGTAATGAACGCCGTAGGTTGCGTTCGCCAGTGTCAGGTAGGTGCAATCTCACGTTATTATTGCAAGTCAGTTTGCGGCAGGCGCTGCAGAGCATGGAACAGGATGGTTTCGTCAAAAGCATTTCTGAAAATGGCTTACTTACGCATGTGTGCTTTGCTCGTATTCAGCAAGTGCAAATGTTTCGGCGATTTCCACACTTTGTGTGCGTGGATGCAACGCATAGCACAAACCGCCTTGGGTACGTATGATATTCGCCTTTAAAGTTCGCTACAGTTTCAAGCTGTACCAGTTCTTGGTAACAGACGGCATGGGTTACGGACGATCAGTTTTTATTGGTTTGTGCGTAAGGAAATGTTCACGTCGCTAGTGAAATTATTTGGTTTATTCCGTGATGCATTAGGCCATGACTTCTCCATACGAGCTTTTGTTATGGATAAACTGGCTGCTCAACTGCGCGCAGCACAAGCAGTATTCCAGTGTGACATTCTGCTGTGCTACTTTCATATCCGCGAGGCCGTTCGAAAGCACGTGAGTTAAGTGAATTGTTTTATTCCGATCTGTAGACCAATAGCTTTCGCCAACGTTATTTATTTCACCGGATGGCTACAATTGATAGGGAGACCGAGTATGCTACTTTTCCGACATGTACACTGGTCTAGGTTCCAGCAGGATCTTAGCCTACTTCAGAGGACAGATCCTCAGTTTGTACGGTATCTAACCTCCCAATGGATGTTCATCAAGCGGTCGTGGGCGAGCCACGCTCAAGCAGGATTAATGCATTTTAGGAACACCACGAACAACCGTGTCGAGAATGCCAATCTTAGATTAAAGAAAATAACCCATGCTTCCGACCACCTTGCTGTGCCTGTGAGTAAAGTGTGGAAGCTGTCTGAGGTTCTACTGAAAGAATTTCAGATGCGGTGTACATACTTCTGTGACAGACACCAGGTGTTTGAAGATGAAGGTAACGCCTACGTGCAGGTGCTGATAGACCGTCTAACAACATACGCTGGTACCCTGATTATGCGTCAGCTTGCAACACCGAAGTTAGGTGCGGTGTACTCAGACATTGGAGTGGAACTGGTATGTCCTCTCGTATTTTTCCTCTTTTACAGTTTGTTGTTCAAGATCAACACCATCGATATGACATCGACTGCGCAAATGGAACATGCCCTTGCGCATTTTACGCGCACATGTGGCTACCCTGCGTCCATTTACTGATGTTATATAAGGAGAAGCAACATCCAGCGGGTAAAACAGCGATTATATTTTATTCCCTTTTTAGAAAACATACCTATCCGTAGTTGATTGTTAGCAAAGTACAACATGCCGGAGGATTCCATGTTGCTTCGGACTCTGAAGGTAACCACCTCAAGGCAGCCCAATTCCAACGTAGCAAAACTGGTTGCTCGGCTTAAGTGCCTGGAAGACGTAAACCCCAGTGCAGTATACGGGTTCATCGATAGCCTTATTCAACAAACTGATGAGCTTATAGACGTAACACCAGGTGCGCCCATCGTAAGTGATAAGCCACACTGCCAACCATCGTGTAAGCAACTGCGGTGGCACAAAGCCGGTACTTTGACTACATTTTGCTTCGCTTTCCGTGAACAGGTTGCAGGTACGGGCGTTCATTGCGTGCACAACCGGCTACTGTACCACCGTAAATGCTTGGTGGAGAACAAAACCGACGGTTGCAACTTTTGCTCCAGTGACATGGCAGCAGTTACATTTCCCAATAAACCGTCACAAAGCAGTAACATACGTGAGTTAAAATCAAGTAATTTAGTTTCAGCTTCGCGCCGTACACCATCTCTGAACATAACGATATCAGCTACCCTATCTACTTCCCCGGCGTACGAAGGCAAGCGCTTTTCAATAGCTTTTCACCGCCGCTCAGACACTTCGGATGGTTGTGACGCGGTACCCTGTTGCAGCTATGCATATGTGTCACATAGTACGGACAACGCACTCGCTATGCCTATGCGCTTACAAAATGTGACGAACACCTCGGCGGAGCTGCAGACTGTCTGCAAACCTGCATTTGAGTACGTCATAATATATTGTTACCTGCATCCTCTTCAGTGTAACTCTGGATTCCACTGCAATTGAACGCTTTGCTGGAAAGACAACCGTTTTAAGACGCGCTTTAATGATCTGTTTGCCAGACAGTAAGTTCTGTGTCACTGTCATTAAACCACTGCAGCCGATGATTACGACTTTGCCTAACTGCTTAAAGGCCAGCCTCTGAGAACGCAAACTTGGCCCATTTTAGGGACGCCCCCTGTTTCCTTTCCGTGTGCTACCCTCTTGCCCACTCGACGCAACTACTCGGTGGACGGTATTGATTGGTACTTTCGGTAAATGAATCGGACGGTGGCTCTGTAATCCTCGCAGGAATGGCCTAATTGCTGTTTAACTGGGCCTCCAAGCCCATGCATTCCTTGTTCACTATGCTTTCCTTTAGGTACATTAGTTTTACCCCACTCCTTAGTGATCCGCTATGTTGACGTAACACATATGACGTGTCCGGCACATTTGCGTGAGCACTTTGAATGGGTCTGAACGACAACGTTCCTGGAAATGTTATCTGTGCCCATACGTTTCTTGACAATTCGGTTATCCTTTGCATGTAACCATATCCGCATCGTCGCAGTGCTATTAAAGAGCTAGCTATGGATGCCTACTGATGGGTATTTTTGTTGCTCTTGCAATAAGCTTTTGGCCCCCTGTCTGGACAGGTGAAGGAAGACATACGTAGGCTACTATATCACCAGTGCACCAGGTCTGTGCTGATAAGTATACAGGCTCCGAGACCTACGCTATTGCTGCTAATGCTACCAGACATATCTAGGCTATGGTATCACAAGTGCACCATGACTGCGCTGATATGTATAGAGGCTCCCAGACCACGCCATTGCTGCTAGAGCAAAGAGACCTATCTAGGCTATTTTATCACCAGTGCAACAGGTCTGTACTGATATGTATTGATGCGCCAAGGCCTACCTTCCTGGTGATAGTGCTACGTGACCTACTTAGGCTACTGTAGCACCAGTGCACTAGGTCTGTGCTGATATGTATAGAGGCTCCGAGACCTGCGCCATTGATGCTAGTGCTATGAGACCTATCTAGGCTAGTGTATCACCAGTGCAACAGGTCAGTGCTGATATGTATAGAGGCTCTGAGAATTACATTCTTTGTTATATTGTAAGAAACCTATGTACCTTGTGAAGCCGTAGTGCTCTCAAGGTTAGGTATTACCGTTTACATCCTGGCAAATGGCTCATCACCTCATCCCAAATGCCCTCTACTAGGCTTGTGATGCCCCGTGACCCATAAACATCTAACGAGCCAAAGTGTTTATTCTTTCATCACATTCTTGAATTGACTGTGCACTTGCATAGTTGTCATTACACTCAACACGTGGGCATAGGTCTGCTTTGCAAAACTAGTGGGCCATGTGGACTGCGGTGTGCACTTCCTCTACTCAGTTTGGTTGTTTTGGTATATTGCGTATATTCTTACTGAGGTTGGCAATAGGTGTCCGTTTAATACCCCGTGACATTACTCTACATGAAGTCAGCTACGCTGGCCACATTAATATACAGAGCAAAAGGGCGCATCCTCCTTGGATAGATCGTACCGGTAAATACCTGCTCACGAAGCGCTCTAAGTGCTGCCGAATTTACCGGACGGCTTCATCAAACAAAATCTACGGAAGCTACCAAGCGGTTAGAAATAAATGTAAGCTACATATCTGTAAAAGCTCGTCTTTAATTACCGTTGAACTCGTAGAGGATATCTGTATCCTGGCAATCCATTCGATGGCAGTGCTTAGTACTGTGGTACTGCGTTGCATCCATTAGCCTCATTTAATGAAAGTTGTTTACCAAACCTACTTCACCCACGTTGTATATCTATTTCCTTAGAAACCACCTCAAGTTCAAGTCCAAGTGGGACTGGAACGATAGGATGAATCCCGGAAGTGTTCCTTCTTGAGCGGGTTTTCTATCCATTCACTTACCTCCCGTATAGCCGCAATTACATTTACAGATAGCTCGATGCATTCTGCTCACGGCGACGGTTAATTTCTAACTGTTAGTGAAATTACTCCTTGAGTTCGCTGAGTAGTAGAGAGCAGAAGACAGGACACGTGGAAGCTTTTCACTTCGTCGTGTCTAGACGGCTGGTGTATTAATTTCATTATTTAACGTTTCACTGTAACCTGCTTAATTTATAACCCTTTTATATATCATAGTACGACCACAGAGCTTTCCAGAATTTGGATCAGAACCTTGTCCATGCGAAATGGAGCCCACCGGTATGCTTCAATGAATGGACAATCATTTTGACTGTCAATAATCTACTCACAGCTACCAGAGATATACCAGCTTATTGCTTCGTTTTCCAAAGAAGGAACAATGAGTTTGCGTGATTTTTACCTACCAGATAGTAACGCATCGTCCTTCTCATTTATTGACATCGTTCATTTTGGTGCCAACGGCTACCACTAGTAAGCGTCATATTAGTGCATTCAAACACACATTTTCAGATTAAGTTGACTAGAAACTACACATCTCCACGCAATTCTAATCACGTACATGCAGTCAATCGGATAGCATCGCCAACTTGAATTCATGCAGTTTGCCTTGACACTAGTGGCCAGCGCAGAACACCATTCAAGCGAAAGAAATAATTGCGTTATTCATAGACCGCCACTCAATTGCGAATAACTCTTGAAATACTGCACATATAGCATTGCTTTTACTGTTAACCAAATCAGCGGTAAAACTTGTCTTGTGCGGCTTACTTTTGTACTACCTTTTGCAATATTCTGGCTATGGAAAAGCTATTTTTGTTCTGTGATTTACTCAGGTTGAACTTTTGTGCCAGAGATGAAATTTAACGCAAGCCATTTTGGTTTTAGTTCGGTTAAGGTGTATTATTCTTGTGAAGTACGCTGCCTTAGTATGTCTTTAACAAAGACGTTTCATTTTTATTTGCATTTCTAGAAGGTGCTTTGAACATTTTCTTGTTTCTTATTATTACGCCGCTCATATTTCTTTCCATATGCGTACCAATAAATCTGCTAATTGAGCGGGCCGAAATAGTACAAAATTTTGTATAGAAGTTGTGCTGATTTGGATCGTGTTTTAAAAAACCTGCGCAAATAAGACTCTGCGCAACTTTCACAGCAAACCAGAGCAAGGAGGTCAATATCGCCTGAAAGGGCCAGCAGCATTGCCAAATGGGTTCGTACAACCCAAGCAGCTGTAGGCCTAACAAAACCAATGCAGTGGTAATTTTTAACAAGGAATGTGTACTTACACATTTCCTACTTCCCTGCATGAGCATAAGGTTAATGTAAACCTTGAGCTGATACCTTACGGGCGCAGCATCTAGCCGTTCTAGAAATACATCCATTTTTATTTATTTATTTACGTTTGCTGAGACACCTAAGGTGGTTATGTCATGCGTGCCGTATGGATTCAACGCAGATACCAAAGCCGTTATTATACGCTCAGTTGAGTATTGAGAAGCGGTATCTGGTGAAACCGGAGCTTCGTTACTAGGACATGATCAAAGTAAGGCTTTCACGTCCTAATATTGATTACACGTCATGGGAATCGAAGGCGGTTGCTCAGCGTGCAAATCGCAACCTGAAAACGAAAGCCGTTACCGAGATGCAGGAGAAAGGCGTTGCGTTTGCATAGAATAAGTTGCAAGTACGTAATTGCCAGGCGCCGATGAATTGTGCTCCAGTGACTTTGTGCGCCTGATGCTATAGCACATGCGGCGGCGCCTACCTTAGTTAGGGAGGCTTGGTGCGCTATGACCGAGGCAACTCGGGGCCACCACCGAAACGACGAAGCGTCCAGCGTTGACCATGGGTGGAACCGGCATATCGTTTATAGGTACGCTCCATTTGATTTACTAACCTCGTGCTTGCATGCTGAGTCCCTTTACTTCAGGTGCTGGGATTGCTATTTTGTCTTCTTAGGTTCGGCCAGAACTATCTTCCATTGCACACGTCGCTCAAGTTAATTGCCGTAAACGCTGAGAACATCCTCCCATTTGCGACGCTTTCCTAAAATATATTTTCTGACCTCTTGAACCTATGGCTGACATATTGATAACCAATTTATTTCATATGTTCAGATATTGTGCCCGTACTGAGGCTGAGGTTATATTCACCACGCTTTCCAACCGCAGTTGGGCTAAACCAACTTACGTTTAAACTGGCTTTTTAAGCAAGAGAACGTTCACCACACTTTACTTGGCATGTTCTGCCTACATGAAAAATCATCTGTTGACATGCACAGGTTGCTTAGGCAAATTGCGCTCATCTATTTTAACTTTATTGCCTTAGTGGCACGCTTTAAGTAACTTCTGAACCTTTTGTACTTATCGCGGATTCATTGCTAACTAACTTCATATGATAATTTAGCGAGGTGTTATGTCTACACAGCCGTATGCTACGACGGAAATACTTTATTTGATTGTGTTAGTTTAACTGCTTGGCTGTTGCTCGATATCATCGGTATGGTTGCACTTGCTGGGCATGTTCACAAGGTGCCTATCTGTCTATTACCCTCTACCTCCTCCATACTGGCCCAGGAGACTGTTGGTCTTTAGTAAAGGGAACGGGAGCACGGTCCTTGTGGCCGCGCTAGGCTCGAAGGTTGGTTCCATGCGCAAAGTGTAGCGGAACCTAGGCATCAGCCACTGCCTTGCGTGCGATTGTTTCCCAACTACAGCGCGCTTTTGGTTTTCTGTGATGGCGAGTGGGCCAACTCCATTGATGAACTGTGGCTCCCATCCAGCTGCCGCCTGGTCTTATTCCTTCGGGGCTACGCTGGATATGGGGTATATGTTTGGGCCTGTGCTCGCTGTAGCGCAGGCCATCCCTGGCCCCACTGTAGACGCGGGCGTCCTGTGGCTGGCCAGTGTGACAGGCAAATCCGTAACCCGATGCTGCCAACCATATATTCCTGGAAATTCATACCTACATAATAGGTGCTTATCAGACCCAGAGAAGTCTCCCATGTGTATTTCATTGCAACCGCTCAACAATCCTCCATTAGTAATCTCACCTAACTGCATGATCAGTGCCTTCTAAGGTCATATACGTACCATCGCAGTGGCAGCAAACTCGGTAATGAACAGCTAACCGTTTTAGACTTCACTAGCCGTAACTACTTGTGTCTAGTAAACTTCCGATTTTGTCACATTTAAAGGCAACAATGCTGCAACTAGATAAACCCCTGTTGGCGACTCTGCACGCCTCTTCATAAAATGGTTTCTTAGCCTATATAGATCTTTCGTCATTTGCATCCAAAGTGTTATAGGTGAAACCACCAGGTTTGCCTGCACTCTCCTTCAAGTCATGTTCCTTTTAATCCCATATAGAGCCAAGAACTTTGTTGTCATCATCAACGCCAATAGCAAAGCCTAAGTTGTAGGCCACATAGACCTTTACGTTCATAACCTTTGCAGCATTATCGCCCTTGACGAAAGCCTCTGCTGTTGGCTCCACATGACTTTCTGAACGGTGGTTACATAGACCTTTTATCTCTCCTTGCAGTGTCATTCTTATCGCCAACAGGAAAGCCTTAGTTATTGACTCCACAATCTTTTTGACCGGCGTCTTTTGAGCGTATACTGGGTCGATAGCCGGCACAAGCCTGGTATTGGCATGGCCATCAACGTACGGTAAGATACTGCCTAAGCAAGCAAGCACAGCATGGCGTTTACTAGTGCCAATGCTATAGGTTATTTATAGACCTTACCGTCTTCCATTTTTTGTTTCACGCATGGTATGCCAGGCATCCGTTTCGGTGCTTAAGTGCCTGAGTTTGTATTACTAACGAAAGAGAGCAAAAGACGGTGCGGCGTTCGTACAGCTTCCATATGTTCATGCAAACATGAGAAGCGTGTGAAGCGCTCTTGACCCACAATCACAAGCACTGATGAATGGTTTATTGCAATGGGTGACACCGACACAGGAAAACTGCGTGCCTAGATGTGACGCGCGTTTGACTTACCGATTCATGAGAGGATGTTTCACACAGCAAGATCCTTGTGCATGGTTCCCGACAAAATGGTCCAATTAAAGGACATCCATGGATGAAAAATGCCGGTAGGTGGATAAAGAACACATGCTTACCACCCTGTCGTGCTACATTGCGATCTGTGACTAGGGTGCATATGAACAAGTGCGCTCTAGAAGAGACCAAGTCCACCTTCTCCGATGTCTTCTTTAGCCGAACTCACTTACTTGCCCATGACTTTTTGGAAATGTGGTGGTTTCATCTATGCCACAACTGGGTAGCTCCTAACCAGGTGCAAGCGTTCGGTGGTGCAATACTATTGTGATTGTTCATGCATGATGCTATTGCTCCCCTATGTAATGCATGTATAAAGGTATCAAAGCGACATGGTGATGGTTTATTCAATAATCAGCAGTTGACCGAAACGGTCAAAGGAAGCATAGGAGTATGATGCGGTAATAGATCAGGACGGTTAACCAAATCGCAAACGTACCCGACCCCTAGGGTGAGGGTGAAAAGAGCTCAAAATCTACGAAGCGTGAAAGCTGAGAAATGGTTTGTAGCCGTAAACAGAGGTGGCATCAGATTCTCCGAGACAGGGTGGCAAATTGCATACAGGAAAAGAATTGCATGAGTGAGACGAAGTAAAAGTGGGTAAAAGCAAGGTTGTAAAAGTATCGCCATCTATAACATCACTGAAATCCTTATGATGACGTTATCCATTATGAAGTGGATGCAAGCTGTGAGGAAAGGTAACTGAAGTCTGCGCCAAGAATACTGCAGGGAAAGCGTATGGGGAAACGTTTTGTCCCTGCATTGTTTGCTTTGTTTGCAATGGATATAGCGTAATCGGAGTGAACAGGATACGACGGCACCATGCACCATGCGGACGCGTCTGCAATCGGTTTAGAAAATGCATAATGTGATGCCGCGGTTACCAGGCGTGAACAAGACAACAGAATCCATGGCTTTATTGGTATATGCGGTATTACACTGGGAAAACTTGGTCGTGGTGACGCATCTCCGTTGCCTAACTGGTAGATGCATAACGGCAGGCTACTCACTAATGCGAAGTGAACGAGACAATCTAAGCAATATTTAACTGGATGGATTGTGGCACTGCAAAAAGGTACTCAGGGCGGAGCAGGTCAGCTGGGTGGTAGAACCCATTCTAAGAGAGGGTACGCAAATACGAAGGTGAAAGGTAGGAAATACGCATTGGCACAAGCTAGCTTGAAATGGTATGGCACGGCGTAACCAGTTACCTGGGCGCAGCTTGCGTAGTAGCGGCATAAAAGCCACAATATGCACCGACATGCGGTTAACCTGACAACCTAAACCATGGCTCATGATTGGTGAACGCTGTGTGGCATTAGGAAATAATGCAGCAGGGCGGAACATGTGTACACTGTCCAAAAGCCTTGTTTATGTACGCTGTTTACTTATTGGAGTTGATGCGGAAAAACGGCACCAGCAGTACGCCGGTACCAAATACCGACTCTTCTATGCCGCTTAGACACCACTTGTACGCGGGCGTGGGATACTGTAAGGGACGCCCTGTCCGTACGCAAACTAGAACCCTCGCCGTCAGGTTACAAGGAAAGCTTGCTACTTTTAGCCTAGGGGTGGCTTATGGACAACATGGGGGTTTCCTGGTTAGTCGATGCTGTATGGCACTGAAAAATGCCGGAGCACAGCGACGCAAGCGTAATAACTGACTGAAAGTTACAATAATAAAGACTATGTACTTAACTTAGAGGAACCGGACAACTTGATCGACAGTTAATTTTACTCGGAGGAATAGTATGGAAAGTGGGGTGAAGTGATAGAAAGAGGAGAATGGGGAAGAAGAAGTGGATTGGTAATAAGTGACTTTGCCTCCCTCTGAGAAGTTAACATTTGCCCACATCCAGCCTTAAGTCACTACACAACTTGCCGACGAAACAAGGCCTACCACGGTGAGCGATGACGGGTTATATCTTGTACTTGCCCAGGTCAACGATGGTGTCACCGAGGACTCCTGTATGAAGGCAACTCGAGGGGGAATGCGCATGCTTAGCATCGTTACACAGCAACACCATATCGTCTGGATAAACAAGAGCAACTAGCCTTTCTCCAAACAGCACTTCAACACTTTTGTCCTGAGGTTCCGCAAGGGGAATGAAGGCTGGAATCAACGAAGAATACGAACCAAACGATGGAAATAGGCTAAGTCTGACGAACGCTGCTTGTGGTCGGTTTTCTGGTGGGACGCCCAGACAAAGGTAGGAAGACGGCTAAGGTCCTCCACTTGCGCGTTTGGTTAACAAGCCTGTTCGCAAGGCAGCAGCAGTGGCAATGTTGTTGCTTTGCAGTAGGTTGGGATAACCCCCTGAGGCACTGATGCACCACCATGTACAGCAACGGGCCCAAGAGATTCGCAAGCATTAGCACGTTGCAATGGGGCGCGGGTTCCAAGTGTCAACATTTCTTCTCGACAACAGCGTATCCTTTTAAACCCGGTCTGACCATTTTGTTGGCAATCTATGTAGATGGCCCAAATATTTGGCCTCCGCTTGGGATGGGAAAGCCCCGATAACTAAGGACCGTAGTGGTCGGTTAGCATGGGTTATGTGTGGACCAGGTCAATAATATACCACTTCTGGTACCTTGAAAGGTTCGCAAATTGGCCAGCCTTGCAGGCTATGATAAGAAGCTGGATTGCAATACCAGTTTCGTCCCCGAACGTAAGCAAAGTTTAACTTTCATTTTGTCACGGTCTACGTAGGGAGTAAACCTGTACACCGTCTTGAGAGTGACCTAACGAAGGCTGGAAATATTCTTGCATACGTTTTAAGTTGCCAGAAGCAACCATGATCTGCGGTTCGTGCACAACATGCACAAGACTTTGCAAGCAGTTGCAACGCATTTCTCAGTGGATATAAAAGCAAGTAAAAGCAGCACTACTAGGTCAGTTTGCAGTTGAACAAACAGTACTTCCTTTTCCTCAAGGGGATAATACATGGGTGGGCAGCTCCACAAATCCGCCCTGTGCCGCGGTCCATCGGGATTCGGTCGCAAGTCCAGTGGACCACTAATGTTTTAACTGTGAGAACCGAACTTGTGTCTCTGTACGATACCAATTAGCACAGTGAAGAAATGCATCCAGACTGGCCGTTGGCATGCCAATCATGGTCAGCGGAAATTGAGCGTAATTCCTAGGGGCATTAGCTTTGTTTTTGTTAGATCCAAACTATTCACAAACATCATTCCGCGACGAATTACTGATCACCGTGAGAACCGAATACTTGAAGGCCAGGCTGGCTTCCGCTTAGGTAGCGAGTTAACCGACCACATCTTGTCGTGAGTTTCCTAATGTGGTAACGGTTTTCGACTACGCGGAAGGAGTCAAAATGGGGCAGTGGAGTAGGCGGACGAGATACCTCTGACTCATTGGCTAAGTAACAACTACTGATTATACGGACAGGTAGACTTGAAGCTTCGATAAATGCTTGACTCATACAAAGTGTGAAGTACTGCCTCAGGACTGCGCCGACACACCACACAGTCTTGGCTATCCGTGAACAACCACCATATGCGGTGAACGAACATACGTTGCTAGCTGTGTCACACCAGGTGGCCACGGCATGGTAGTGGTCACTTGGCGTATCAGCAAGGCGCGTGTGACTTTCCATAGTGTCAACCATCTATGGCGAGCGCAGTATACCAGGTTGTCAGTGTAAGCTGGGTGCGGAACGCTGTTATGAAGTCGATCCACTGTATGAAGTAGAGACGTGGCCATCTCTCAGCAACCTTGTTAAACGATTGGACGGGTTAACCCACAGGTGTTTGCGGAACATTGTCCACGTTTGGTGGGAATACTGGGTGAGCAATGCTGTGGTCAGCCAGGTTGTCTTCAGCAGGCCTTCTGGTGCCGCCCCCGAGTGTATGCTAACTCGTAGTCATTAGCGTTGGCCAGACCATGTCCTCCGCATGCCTACTGACCGACTTCCACGGCGTGCCTTATAGGTCGAAGCTGCACCACGTTGCGCGAAAGGGCGAGGTGACCAGTCTATGCCGTGGCATAGCGACAGGAAGAAATTGATTGAGATACTTGCTCGGGCTGCCGCGTGTCGTCTTCCTGCATGAAGTCTTCCGAGCGGTCCACACCAACAATCGGTGCCCTTAACAAACATGGCGCAATATCCTTTCAGAATAAATAATACCTAGCCAGCGTTTCACAAACTATTCCACTTTCACTACTAGATAACGCGGCAGACGCAGTGAACCATACAGAGAAATGTACCCTAGCTCTGCTGGTGAGTAACGCTCTACAATACGTTGTGAGCAATCCCTACGGCTGCAGAGACCTGTCGCTGCGATCAAGCGGAGCACAATGTTTTGAGCACAATCCAGTACATGACTAATGGAAACAATGGTTACAGGTGGTGCACTGCATGCTCCCCTACGTGTCTGCACCCACGTTAATAAATCTTGCTTTGCCACATAGAACCACCCAGCCAACTGAAGGCATACCCGGTGATCGGATACAGGATGTTTAGACATCTCACCAAAACGGAAGGCAATGAGGAAGGAGAATCCAGCTGATATGAAAGAAGAAACAGAATCTTGAAAGGGTTTACTGTAGCTTACAAACAAGTCACGGTGAGGGTTTTCGGGAGGGACGAGGAGCGACACGTTAGTATGAATGTGGACTCACTAGATCGTAAAAGGTTGGCGACGTCGGTTGAGGACTTTTTGAAAGCTTAAGGTACTCTGGATTTACGCTTTTGAACCTTGCACCCAGATATGAGTCGGTTATAGTTTATAGTCGTTCGGTTACCTCGGTAGCACTTTCAAACTTGCTCAGTATTATTCGAACAGTTCCCGCACAATGCTTACAATGAATGAATAACAAAAGAAGTTTATTCTCGAAGGTTTCCAGGCAAGCAAAATCGGTCGTGCTCAAAAGTTGACAAGCAGTAGAGTTTCACCAAGGTCAAGACAGGTTTTGCGCAGGAGCCTAGAAAGCTATTCACCCTGTAAGAAGCGGCATAGTTAGTGCTGTATTGCTAACGCAGGATCGATTATGCTTATTAAAAGTGCGTAAACATGTGTGTGCGCACGCATCTGCATTAGTAGTGGGTGAAGTAGGGGAATGGCTTGTGTGGTGCAAAGCGCAGTGACGTTAGTCGGTAGCTAGTTACAACCGCCACGTCGCGGTGTTGTTAAGCGGACATCTGTGGCTTTTTATGGGCGAAGGTAAGCCAGGCGGAAACCCACCCCGTCTTGGAACACTGCCATCACTCGTAAGTGTAGCCAAACGTCACTGGCCAGGCTAAATCCGTACCGATTTTTCTCGCAGCTATGCGCAGCCACACCGCGTCTAATATATTTTGTTGGCTGACAAAGAGCCGTAGCCAGGATCCACGGCGGGGGGTTAAGCCCGGCCATAAGGTCAAGGGCCCTCTGCGTTCATGTGAATGGAGCCGGAGCATTGTGCAATTTGGGGGGAATTTGAAATATTGATGTTTGTGTAGGTGCCTATATCTGTATAGGCAGTTGAGCCACGCACCAGGTTGGTTGCAAGCAGGTTCCCCGTAGCGAAGCTTCGCTGTTAGGCTTTCCAGCCTTTAGATGACTGGGAAGCGGCAAAGGAAGCCCTGGCAATTCTGCCAGGAAATCTGACTAACCTGAGCTAACTGCCTTATTAAAGATGCTGCAATGTGTGCATGATGGCCATAATGATGACATTGATGAACAGGGTTTTGTAGCAAATACTGCTTTGAGCTTATCACTACTCAACCTCAGTGCGCCCAGTAGTCCGGTGACGCCTGATCGGTCTCCTGCTCACCGACGTTACTCAGACTATTGTGACATTACCGGCCGCTGTTCGGAAGACTGAACGCGCTATACCCCTTCACAGGAAAGCCTCTTTGGTTTATCCACCCCTTGGGAGTGAACCTTTTCCATTCCGACCCTATCGCTTCCTTGCTGCGCTCTCTGTTTACCATCCTGCTACAATCCGACATCCAAGTCCCAGGGCTCTGCTTTAGCCTAGTCTAACCTGACCAGACTGCTTTACTGTGACTTCCCCCAGGCCCCCGGGATGCTAACGGTCTAAGCTCTGGAGGTTCAAAGCAACGCCTTTGGCACATCAACAGCTTGCTGTACTTTTACAGCCTATGTTAAAATAACCACTTTTATCTCTGACCTTTCCAATGCTACTGTCACCTTTTATGTTTCCAAATTTACTGCAAGGCTGAAGCTCAATGCGCCGATCAATCTACGCTTGTCTGATTGGTCTCCTCTCTGACTTTTCTGACGTTGCCGGCCATTGCTTGGAAGACTGTACGCTCTGTCCTTACTACCTCGAGAACCACGTTAATTTTCCCATTTTTACCTGTAATCCCTTTCCAGTTCGAATCTGACCTCTTTGTTATTTAACCCGTCTATTTCCGCTGACCCTCATTACAGTTGTTCTCACCACAATTATACCATCCAACCTCAGTGCGCCGAGCAAACTATTTTTAACTGCACGGGCCTCTGCGCTCCTACTATTCCCAGATGTCCGTGCCATCGCCCATCGTGGTTTGGCGGCGATTTCGCTGTCTTCCAATTAAGCCTAGTTTATTGTTGCTTTTGTTTTCCTCTTATCCATGTCCTTTGGTATTGCGCTCCGTTTCTATTCCCACCTTTATATTACGGCTTACTCTCATGGTGCCAAACTAAATTATCCTCCTATCTATGGTCTCTTCCACTCCGACCTCACTCCCGCTTAGTGTCGACACACGGATTATTGCTAAGTGTTCCGTGGTCATTACTTCTATTAGTATGCTCACCTTACCTCTCTTCCTATGCATTTGCCATTTGCATCCTGTTCCCATTTTCCTATCAGTGTAACCGTACCCGGGCTAACGACTCCCAAAACACGGCAGTTTCGATCCCCTGTGACCATTTCCTATAGATTTTGACGGCAAGCATACTACGGAATTATGAGCGCTTCAATGTAATTACTCTCACTAACTACCCTTTGCACTGCCGCTCGCATTCATCCGTACATCGCCGACTTTCGCTTTTCTTTTACCTCGTAGGACGCTGTTTTGCGTACTGGTTGCTTCCGCTTTCGCTCTCAATCCAGTTGGCCGTAGTTTCACCTAAACGAACTCTCGTATTCGGACTGCTGTCATCGACATCGGTTTATCTAAGTTTCGCTCCAACAATCGTATTATTCGCTCAATTTTGTAAACACGCTATGTTAATACTCAACAAATAGGTATCGTTCTAGACCGGCTAGTGGCTGCACACTTGAGAGTTCAGATCAATCTTTACATTAACCTTACGCTGTTGCATGGAAGTAAGCAAAATACGAGTATATGTTCCTAGTTGGCATCCACAAATGCATTGGCTTTGTTTGGTGTAGAGCTGATGGGGTAGCAGGCGCGCACCTTGAAATTTTTCTGGTTCGTTCGGGCGCTATTGAGTTCCTTGTTCCTTTGTTGTTAAAACTGCGCAGAGCTGGAGGTGTGCCGTTTTGCTTTGGAATAGGATCCAATTCACCACTCGTTCACTTTAATTTCATTGGACTTTTTGGCCCGCTCAGTCCCCACAATTGATGTTTCGCACATGGAAGAAATGAGAGTGGCAGAAGTATAAGGGCTACGAACGGTTCAAAATAATTTCGAGAAATGCAGATGAAAATAAAAGGCATTGTTAAGCGCCGTACTAAGGCGGCGTGCTTCAGTAGAAAATACACGTTAACAAAAAATATAGCCAAACTTTCTAGCGCTTATATTGATTTCTGGTGCCAAATTTCAACCTGAGTAAATCTCAGCAAGAAGCAAAATCTATTATAAGGCTAGAATATTGCGTAAAGCAGCACAAAATTAGGCTGCTCAAGCCAAGTTTTAACCGCTGATTACGTTGAAAGTAAAAACAATGCAATAAGCGCAGTAGTTCGCGAGTTATTTGAAATTGTATGGTGGTTTACGAATAAGGCGAGTATTCCTTTTCGCTAATAATGACTTTCTTCTTCGCAACTAGGTAGCAGCAAAAAGAAAAGAACCTGTAAAAAGTAACTAAGCGGAAAATGTTCTCAATAGGCATAGCTGTTTAGAATGCTCTAACTAACCCGTTATGCTCTGCAACAACTAGGGTCTTCGTATGTGGCCGCAAAGTACACTTTGCAGGCATACATAGCAAATATACGCAAATAAGCGATAATTTTGCGCGAAAACGCTAGAATTCCAGTAAGAAATACTATGTCTGCATGGGACTTCAGGAGTGCTTATAATTAACCCACGGTTAGAAGGCCTCAGCTTACCATTTACAGTGGATACTGGGCCACATAAACAACTAAGAATATAGATGAATATATAGTTTACTAGATTTTAAGCCTTAACCTGTGGGTGCCGCAACTTCTTCCTAGGCAGTAGTTGCAGTCTAAGCCCAACCAACGACGTGATGTAAAGAACGCGCTTGCAAACCATGTATACATAGCAACATTATATAGGTCTTAGGATATCATAGGCGCTGTAGCACGCCACCAGTCTTTCGATAGTGCTACTTAATTCATTGCCGCCTCTCTATTTGGCTGCCTCTTGGCCGTTGCTCATTTCCTCCCGAGATTTCGCCAGCTAAATCCGCCAAAACAAGCAAGGTTTTCCACTGGGACTGGCTGTCCCATCCTCAACTGCTAGCTGGCTTAAACACATGCTCCTTTCCCTGAGATAGGAAGAACCCACTCACCGTCCTAAAAGTAGCTCTTTTCGACATTCTGGTGCCGCCAATTTCACAGGTCCAAACAAAGGGGTTTTAGCTCGCCCCGTACTCACAGTATCCTAATTTACTCATCTGAAATAATACTTGTACATGGATCCCGTGCTTTACAACGGAAGACAAACAATTCTGTATGGAATGCCTACATTGCTATGTATAGCTTTGCTTGTTCTCCCTGGCGTTCGAAAACATTAGTTTCAATGCCGTTCATTTCCGGAATAACACTCTGATTCTCCATTCAACTGGAGCTTCTCCGAAGTCATATTACGGACAGCTTTGCTGCACCACCATTGCGCTCGAATAAATGGCTTTTGTAATGGCCCTTCATAGAGATTTCCCAAGACCATGAAGACGATTACACTCCATTATTACTTACATTCGAAGCAATTCTGATTCTATTTGGCTGGATAAGCATTTCCTAACGATCCCGCATTGAACAAAGAAATGACTTTTTCGCCTCGTATGGAGGTATTCAGCCAAAACGAACCTTGCACTTACCATCCCCATGATAAGTTCAGCGTTGATAGCTGGACATGGTCTGCGCAGCCGGTCAAGTATATAACAAAAGCAGCCAGCTTCTGCCAAGCATGTTTTACTCACCTGCACCACTCATCATTCGACTCTACGACTCTTTTGCATCTTTGACCGGTTTTAACGACTACTGCCGGATCACTACCAAGCCAAGCGGTTAACCAACAAAGAAAATTGGCCGTCAGCCGATTGCGAATAATAGAGTGCAAAATCGGTCTGTACGATGTATCCCGGCTTGCACTACTGTTCAACGGAAGTTACGGCACCGTTCCAGGATGTGGTGGGTTTAGGCCTGGCAAGCGTTCTCCCTATAAAACGCCACAACGGTTAGATTAACAACCCAGCAACCTGGCGTATGTGACTCGCCACTGAATAAGGCCACGGCTGAACACGTCACACTGACACAGTCGGCAGCCTTCTACATGCAACCTGTTCCGCTGAGTTTACTATGGAGGATGCTTTGATGGAGCACCGAACATTCCGAGTATTTAATGGACACTGCTTACAGCGAAAGCTTGGGTTGGCTCCTGTGCTTACGGTTTATTACATGGCGAAATAACGCCGAACTCGAATACTGACACAACAGTTAGAACTGATTGTTACGTATCCTAGCGCCATCGTGTTCCTTGGTCGGGCTATTACCTGACAGATTACTCAACCGTATGGGCTACATATTTCGGTTATACCTTTTAGCAAAACAATAGATTTTACTATTCCAAAGCAGCTATGCTTTTATGCAGGCTTGAGCCCGCATCCAAAGAGGCATTTCGTTTTACCGAGAAGATACCAATTATTTATTTAGTATTTTACTTAATACGACTTGGGTATTATCTAAAATTGTAGTACGTCAATCGGAGACCAGAAGGTGGCCGTGTAATCCCGTTTGGTTACGTTCGGAAACCAGAGGGTACGGTGACGATATGGCATGATTTAGGCATATTGCAGGAGACGAGGATTATCGAATGTCACATGATAACTATCAAGTACCTGGGTACATAAAGATAGGAAGCTGAACCTAGTGGAAGCCTGTTAGGATGTAATGGATATAACCAAGAGCATCGGAGTCAGAGTTAGGACGCACGAGAGATGGCGCTAGTGCACAGGGTTGCAGTGGCCAGCAATGCCACTTGCGTTAAGCCTTCTGGTTACTAGTGGACATCTACAGTGTCACAGAATAAAACAACATTCCGACAAAGCAATGTAAGCTGAACGTTTTGCGAAAATACAGTTAGAGCTGCGAATATACACAATGATGCGTACGCTGAATCTCTGTAGCTAAACAGAGGTTGTGCGTTAGTCGAGCGAAAGCTAATAACTTTAGTGTACATATTACTGGTGGCCAAGTGCAGCCAGTTGATAAATAATTTGGCCACTAGTAGATACCCACCTTGTCACAGAATAAGTCAACAACCAGCGCAGTTATGGGATGCAAACAATCCAAGAGAATGAATGTTGGAGAGTTAAGGGTGGCTCCTAGCGCAGAGATGCATGGAACCTACATTAAATCACTGCAGCTGAACAGCGGTGACGAAGGTAAGATGAAGGAGAGAAAATGGTGCCAGAAGGGAGGGAATCGGTGCCTAGCATTAGCAGCCGGATTAAGCCTTCTGGTTACTAATGGATACTTAGAATGTCACAGGATCAGTCAACGAACAGCCAATCTATGTGTCGCAGACAGGCTTAAATAATGAAGGTTAGAGAGAAAAGGGCGGCTCCCAGCAAACTCTGGCTATGCGCAGAGATGCATAGAGCCCATAACGAACAGCTGTTGCTAAACCGATGTGTCAAAGGTAAGACGATCGAAAGATAATGGCGCTAGGAAAGAGTAACAGTGACCAGATATAGCCATTGCATTAGGTCGTTTGGTTACTAGTGGATACCTACGGTGTAACAGGATGCATTAACAAATCAGCGGAAGAAAGTGATACAGACTTCAAAGTGAATATAAGGTGGAAATCAAACATTGTCTCCTAGCAAGCTCCGGACATGCGCAGATGCACGGATCCTATGGGGAATCGCTGCAGAAATTAGTTGAAGCAGATAGAATGAACGATAGATACTGGTGCTAGGAAAGAATATTAGTGGCTAGCTGTAGCACTTCCGTAACTAGTGGATACCTAGAGTGTCAGTAAATAAATCAACAAATCATTGAAATCAAGTGATACCGACCATTCAAGAGAAGAAATGATGGAGAGTTAAGGGTGTCACCTAGCAAGTTCCAGATCTGCCCGGTGATATATAAGGAAGACGATGACCCAGTGCAGCTAAAATGTTGAGAAACTTGAGACGAACGACCGACACTGGGGCAAGGGAAAAAGCAACAGGTGTCAGCAATGGAATTTGGATAAAACTTTCTACTTACTGGTGCGTACTTACAGTTTCCTAGAATAAAACAACATACCAGCAAAGGCACGTGATGCAAACCGTCCAGGAAAATAAATTTGAATATGCACATGAATGCATGCAGCCTACGACAACTCGCTGCAACTAAACAGAAGTGTCGAATGTAAGACGAAGGAGAGATAGTGGCGCTAGGACAGAGTATCAAACGCCAGCAGTGGTTTACGGATTATGCCTAGATACTAGTGTTTATTTACAGCGTCACAAAAGACATCAACAGACCTGCCGAGTTGTAGTGCAAACAGTCTAAAAAATTAAAGTTGGGTGATAAGAAGTGGCTCCTAGCAAACTCCGGGTTAAGCAGCGTTACCATAGAAGTCCAGTTGGATAGTTGGTGGGGATAAAGAAGTAACCATAATGCTAATAATGATAGGAAATGTTATTAGCTCAATTATGAAAACAAGGGCTTAGCATTTGCTCCTCCGTAGTTCTGCAATCCGCTTAGCTACCCAGCACGTGCAGTTAACAAAAATAATTGCATAGTAAACTTCAAATGTAGGATGGAGACGTGGTGCTATTACAAAGTTAAAGTGGATGTATGCGTCACCTAAACCTCTTAAATACTGCTAGAGTCGGTTCTGAGCCATCCGATTCTGTTAAGGCATTCCACGGGTGACAGACACGAATGGAAATGAAATTGCGGCGGCACGCCAGACGGTTATACTGCTATGAGAGTTGCAACGAGTGGCCATTCAACTTTGTGTTAATGCTGAGTTGCAGTTGGGAGCTTCACACCTGATGTGGGTCTTGTAGAATCAAGTATAAACTAAGCAGGCAGCCTCGTAACCTGCGACGGCTTCCACTGAAACTCCATTATCGTCGCAGCTCCTCCTGCTATGAGAGCTTGCGCGTTCCAATTACCTTCTTAATTGTCGGACGTTGTGGCTGCTCCATTGCATGAAGGTGGTGTTTCGGCCATGTATGCCAGGCTTGCCTTGCGTATTCAAGATGGAAGAGAACAGCCGCACTGAAAACTTGTCTTACTATGGAGCTGTATATTGGTCCGAATGCCCGTCGCTACGGTCCGACACGTTGGTTTCCAGTCTTAGTGTCATTTTCGGATTGTCTGAAGCCACCCAAACCATCATGAACCAGGTCACCCAAGTCATATTTCAAAATTGCGTTGCAGTATACTCGTTTCGATACGGTAGGAGCAGCCGTTCTGACGGCCGATGGAAAGTACCCTGCATTTAATCAGGTTGAAATGCAGTAAGATTTGGGTGGAAAATAATTACACCGTATCTAGGTCCCTCTGAAATGGATGCTGGTCGGCATTCGCCTGGGTCCTGCGCCAAACCTAGACGTCGTCGGCAAACATTCCCTGTGCAATGTCCTTAATAAATCCCAAAAGCAAGCGTGAACCCAGTACTGGGACTTGCGGTACACCAAACTCGGCTTGTACAGGGTCCGGTAAAGGGCTCCTAAATCTGACTACTAATTGCCATCGAAGTAGAGCGTTGGCAATGCAACTTAAAAGCGAGACTTTGATCCCGTAATGCTGGAGTTTGGAGGGTACTATCCGGTGGTCTAGACGGACGAAAGCTTCCAAGAAATGCAGCTAGAGCACACCAACGCCTCCAAGGTCAATTGCCTTGGTCCAACTATTGCGGCGATTAGCAAATTCGTGCAGGACCTCTGTCGGCCTATACCGTGTTGTTTAGGCGCGATGATTTGCGGTTTTACGGATGGCACACTAGTGCATCGGCAACTATGGATTCCGTGACCCAGCAGTGCATAGGAAACATAGATACTGAGCGGTAGGTAGAGGACTCAGTTCTGATACAATTGTTTTGATTCGGTGTTATTATTTCCACACGGCGGTAACTTGATTCTGGTCTAAGTAGCGCCGGAAATACTAAGCTAAAAGTCCTGCCAGTTGGCGTGTTGTTTCATTCAGAGCCTCTGGACGAAATGTGTCAACTTCCGGCTAGCTGTGTTTGTGTAGAGACGTCAGCTTTGCAATACAACAGCGGTAACAGTGATGTGGGTTAGTGCTGGCGATAACGACAAAGTTTGGAAGTTCGCTTGGTGGAAAGCCCCTCTGAAACGTGGGGGCATATTGCCTCCGCAGCGCATGTGCTGATTCCATAGCCGTTCTTACTGGGCCACCAGTCGTCCTGAGCAGATGATATTTTTACCCTACATTTCGTAGATTATTAACTTGCTCATACAGCTTTTGGTGGTTAGCACTGAAGACTTTGCGATGCTCTGCTCATAGGAGGTCATTGCCTCTCTTAGTAGTTGAGGGCAGTGGCTAGTTTGTGCTACGTAGTTGACCTAAGTATCTGGCGCCGGAGCTTCAAGGTATATAAGACAAGCTGCGGGTGATTTGCTAATCGCCCATGCGAGTCGGCAGTTAGATACAGGTGCTAGACGGTATAGCAAGGCAAGACGCGAACCACTTGCTCTCGTTAAGGTTTGGTAATATTTTCGCCCCTATCTATCGGGGAAGCCGTTAGTTGGTTGGACAAATCACCCATTCCTCCAGTGGCTTCGCAATTTCGTAACACAGAGGGTCAGGTCGCAAGCTGGCTAGAGGGATATGACTTTACTTGCGAGCATTGACCCGGTAAGCGGCGTTTCAAAGCGGACGCACTAGCAGGTGTAACGAGA
>OX104065.1:132631720-132655860 GCA_944474145.2 Dicrocoelium dendriticum | reverse complement strand
ACGTTCCTTTCTGATTTCAGGCACATGACTTGAGGTGGCGAGATGTTCATGGCTGTTCGCGCCCACTTCTATTTCTAACCGTAACTTAGCAATCTCCATTTCAGTTTCGACTTGCTTTCTCTTAAGATCCGCCAGCCTAACAGCAGAATGTGCACTAACCGAACTTGAGCACGTTACCCGCGGGGACTTACAAGGCAGTTGTGTGTCGAGCCGGTTGTAAGATTAAAACAATAAGGAGTAATGTACAATCGGTCAAAAAGTAAATTGTACACGAAAGATAAGAGTTATCTTTTTGGGCGCTACAAGTGGTTCAAGCCGCGGAAGAATTGTATCAGTGCAAGACATCGAATGATTTGTCCGGTTGGTAAGTTGTAAAAGAGTTGATACTTTTCCGCTCATCTCCAGGTAAAGGAACTGTGTGACTTGTATTGTTGTCGCAACGGTGGATAATTCCTTGGGTGCGTGTCGCCGTAACAGTGACAGACTCGAGCGAAAAAATAAATGAACAGAGACAGCCACACAGACAGAAGAAAAATGCAGCTGGAGTGCAGTCAACCAATTGCGGCAATGCCTGAACTATTGTACCCCTATACATGTAATTGTTATTTAAATATCGCATATACACGTATTTCATAAGTGGCGAAATACGACGAAAATCGAGCAGAACAGGGATCAGTAAAGAATGAAAGTTTGAAGATGAAGCAGGAGTGTTTTGGGGTCCCAAAATAGGCACATGCTCAATCGGTGGGAACCAGAGAGAGGAGAACGAGGTGTGCAGATAATGGGAAGGAATATCACTCAGAAGAAGCAACAGAGACGTATTTCCTTAAGCTAAAATTGGTAGGAATGCAAGAAGTCAGGGAGGACAAACACATGTAAGTTAGCGTCGAATGAAGAAGGAATGCAACAGAAAGCACAGGAAGGTAAGCAGAGAGTCGGTAGAAGAGGTTCCATTGAGGAGAAGTGAAAAAAGCTGTAAATAGAAGGATGAATAATGCTCAGTGATGTAATTAGGGTAAGAGTGGCGGAGCGTTGCGCCGGAATAGGTAGATAGTATGGCGAGCAAAGCACAAAGGATGAGGGGCAAAGAGCGTTGGGACTACAGAGCCTAAATCGTTTGTGTCTCGGATGTCTGGAAGCAATCAGAAATGAGACTGGGCAGACGAGAATAGATTAGAGCCAAACCCGAGATGTTCTCCGTCCAATTGAAAAGGAATGTAAAGAGGGTGCGACAAGGAAAGAATGAAGGCTGAAAGGAATTCTAACTATTGCGGAGAAGTGGAAAAGCGTACGATGGACTCGAGGTGTTGTGAGCAGACCATTGGATCTGTTGATGACTCATTGAGATGGCCTCAGCAGTCAGAGGGGAGACCAATGAGACGAGCCTGACACGTCGACTCATAGAGAGAAAGCGATATTATTATTGCCAGAACGTTAACAGTCGGAAGAAATAGACATGTTAAGCTTGTAAGGGGAATAGAATAAATAAGATAAATTACGACCAGTAATGTTCATGAGAAGTGAGTCATGATACACCAAATATTGCTTTGGCTCCGCGGATTGCGTAGTCAGGATTCACCAGTAACCGTTGGAGCCGGCGGCACTGGTCGGAGATAAGGCCGAGTAATTTGGGATGCTGCGTTAAGTAGGTAAGTGTGGTATTCAAATCCTAAGCAATATCACTTTCTGAGCAATAATTGTTGGGCCAGTTGGGTGTATCTGGTAGGTCTACGAGAGCTAACCATGACAGGTAAGTGAGAAGCTTGCATAAAGATAAAGCTTTTATGCGCGGATTTCCAAACGAGCGCAGAACATTCTGTGGACCATGGCTTCAGATATAGCGGAGCACGGTGTTATAGACTACAGACAATATACTTCCATTGGGTATAAATGCTGCATACTACAATGGCGAGGTGGGTGAAACGTCCATTGGCTAATGACGCCAACTAGCTGAGGATTCCGCTACCGGGTGAAGTAATTCACTGGCGTTGTGGAGGGCGTATGATGCCACAGAATTACAAGTACTTTGCTCACTTGTAGGGTGCTTAAGCTTTTCAGATAAGGTTCTGAAGGTGGTAAGGATTTGAACATAATTGTTTAAGTAAGTGGAAGATCTAAGTGAATTAGGCCCTGCCGACGTAACGTCCTGTAACCCTCACCTCAAATGCATTATTGGCCATGATTCATCCTTATTACTATGTCTCCTTCTCTTCCTGTACCTGCCTATTGTGAAGATGCGCTCCTTTAGTACGTAGACCTAAATTCTACGGATTGCACTCTTTGAGCTAATATTCCAAACTCGTCTCAAGGTAATCTTTGCTCCCGACTGCTGGGACCCTGATGACCAGGGATGGGCAGACTTATCGGTTTGCTCACATCTCCTTGTGAACCGCGATACCTTTTCTACTTTCCCTCAATATATCGTTTTATTGTTCGCGCTCTGTTTGCATTGCTTTCTCAATTAGACGGATTTCCCTTCGGAACTGCCTCTAATCTATCCTCGGCTGACCAATCCCCTGTTTCTGACTGCCCCACGACATCCGAGACGTTATTACTCTGGGGTCTACATTCCAACCACTCTGTTCCACTCATCCCGAGACCTTTCCTTGGCATGCTATCTGGCTTTTCATATAGCCGCTGCCGTCCCGAAAGCTTCTTTTCTTTTCACACTCATTACTGTTATCCACACCTTAAGTTGGCGGCGTAACCTCACCTTGCTGACTTATCCGGATTTGTCTGAACGGTCTACTACTTTGTGACCCACCGCGGACCTCTGAGATCTAAGTGACTTAGGCTCTGCGGACGTACCGCCTTGTGATCTTTTACTTCAAAAGCATTGTTGGTCATGATTCATCATTATTACATTGCCCCTTTCTTCCTGTACATGTCTATTCTGCCAGTGCTCTCCTTTAGTACTTAGACCTAAATTCTACGGATTGCACTCTTTGAGCTAATATTCCAATCTCGTCTCATTAGTCTCTTTGCTTCCGACTGCTATGACCCTAAGGATCAGAGATGGGCAGACTTAACGCTCTGCTCACATCACCTTGAGAATATCCTTGGCTTTCCTATTTCTTCTCAATAGAACGTTTACATTTCGCACTCCGACTGCTTTACTTTCTCAATTGGACGGATACCCCTACGGACCTGGCTCTCATCTACCCTCGGCTGACTAGTCACCTGTCTCTGACTGCTTCCCGACATCCGAGACGTTATCGCTCTAGGCTCTACATTCCAAGTACTCTGTTCCCCTCCTCCTGAGACCTTCCTTGGCACGCTAACTGGCTTTTTATATAGTCAATTTCATCCCGAAAGCTTCTTTTCTTATGACATTCATTACCCTTATTCACACCTTAAGTTGGCGGCCTAGCTTCAGCTTGCTGGATCATCCGGACTCGTCTGAACGGTCTCCTGCTTTCTGACCCACAGCGGACTTTTGAGATCTAAAGGGCCTAGGGTCTGCCGACGTAACGTCCTGTAACCCTCACCTCATAATGCATTGTTGGCCATGCTACATCCTTATTAATACGTCCTCTTTCTTCCTGTACATGTCTATTGTGCCGATGCTCTCCTTTAGTACTTAGACTTAAATTCTACGGATTGCACTCTTTGAGCTGATATTCTAATCTCGTCTCCATGATCGCTTGCTTCGGATTACTGTGACCCTAATGATCAGAGATGGGCAGACTTAACGCTCTGCTCACATCACCTCGAGAATATCCTTGGCTTTGCTACCCCCTCCATAGAACATTTTCATTTCGCACTCCGTCTGCATTACTTTCTCAATTGGACGGATATCCCTTCGGACTTGGCTCTAATCTACTCTCGGCTGAGTAGTCGCCAGTTTCTGACTGCTGCCAGACAATCGAGAAGTTATCGCTCTAGGCTCTACATTCCAAGTACTCTGTTCCCCTCATCCCGAGACCTTTCCTTGGCATGCTAACTGGCTTTGCGTATAGTCACTTTCGTCCCGAAAGCTTCTTTTCTTATGAAGCTCATTACTCTTATTCACACCTTAAGTTGACGCTCTAGCTCCATCTTACTGGGTTATCCGGATTTGTCTGAACGGTCTACTGCTTTCTGACCCACCTCGGACTTCTGAGATCTAAGTGACTTATGCTCTGCGGACGCACAGCCTTGTAACTTTCACTTCAAACGCATTGTTGGTCATGATTCATTATTATTAGTATATCCCCTTTTCATCCTAGCCTTTCTCTTTATGCTGATGCTCTCTTTCTCTATTTAGATCTAAATTATACGGCTTTCTTTCTATGCGCTGACACTATTCTCGTCCTAATGGCCTTTTGCTTTGGACTGCTTGGCTATTACGAACATAGTTTAACAGACCTAACTGCTTGTTCACATCACTCTGAGGCCAACTGCCGTTTCGTTCAGCCAATTGCGTCCTAAACAGCTTCTTTTATGATGACACTCATTACATTATACTTAGCTATATTTGACGGCCTAGCTTCAGCTTGCTGACTTACCTGGTTTTGTCTGAGCACTATTCATCCTTCTTTTTATTAACAAGGATGACTCATCACCTGAAGAACTCCGGCGGATTTTCCACTTCGCCTCATTAGAACCTGTTTTACCGACCCATTCTTTCCTTCCTGTACTTTCTGTTGTATTCCTACTTAATTCGACGCTAACTCACTTGCGTCTGTCCTCTCTGACTTCTTACATTCCTACTAAGTTAAGACTGTGGCTTTTCCTGAGTGATATTCTTTCCCATAATCTGCACACCTCGTCCTCCTTTCTCTGGTTCCAATCGATTAAGCATATGCGCATTAGGGCCCCTCAAACTCTCTTTTCTTCATCTTCATTCCTGTTTTGGCACAATCTCTCATTCCCTACTGCTCCTTGTTCTGCTTGCTCTCGTCGTATTTCGCCACTTATGATACTCATATATATGCCATAGTTAAATAACGATTACATGTATAGGAGTACAATAGTACAGTCATCGCCGAAATTGATCGACTGCATTCCAGATGCATTCCTTTCTTGTCTCTGTGGCTGTTTCTGTTCGTTTCCTTTTTCCCGCGTTTGTCACAGGTACGGCGACAAGCACCCAAGGAATTGTCCATCGTTGCGACAACAAAACAAGCCACACAGTTCCTTTACCTGGACATGAGCGGAAGCTTATCAACCCTTTTACAACTTACTAACCGGACAACTCATTTACAAAGTCAGAACAATTGGTCATCATGAGCTCTTCAATCCGCGTTGACCGCTCAATTGGCCGTGGTCGCCTATATTCCTAAGCAATTTTACTACATACCCCGGGGATCTGCGATTCTTTCTTCGGAACCATATTCTATCCTTCAATAACAATTCAAGATATTTCAATGTATATCCCCCGGAGACTTCACGTGGTTCGGCAGAGGATAAACACATATATACGTGTACCCTTCTCACCCCGACCCTAATCTTTTCTTCCCTCGCTTTTTGTTTTCATTTCTTTTTAACTCGGACGTCCGGCTTTAATGTCCTGCCGTTATCCTCTCTCACTTGACCCGTCTGTAACTTTCCGCCTGCTTTTATTTCCCATTATCCTTGGCCTTTTCTCTTATTGCGCTCCAAATTGTATTCTCACAGCTTACATTCATTGCGCCTATCCAAGTTATCCTCTTGCGCATGATCGCATTCGCTCTGAGCTCGTTCCTGAGTATTGGCGGCACTCGGACCATTGCTAAGTGTTGCTTGACTAGTACTTCCATTAGTATGCTCAACTTACCACTCTTCCTATTCCTATGCTCTTTACCTTATGCTCGCACTGGTATACTATTGAGACCGTACGTGTCATAACGACACCCAATGCACGGCAGTTTTGGCCCCCTGTGACCATGTTCCTAGATTCTGAAGGCTTTTGGACTGTAGAATCATGAACGCTTTAGTGTAATTACTCTTACGAACTACTCCTCGTATTGCCGTCAGCATTCATTCGCTCCTAGCCGATTCCTTGAAATTCCTTTTCCTCTTGGAATGTTGCTCTACCTGTCTTGCTCCCGCATTCGGTCTCAACCTAGTTGTCCTCAGTTTCACCTAAGATGCCTCTCGCATTCTGGCTTCTGTCATCATCATCGGTTTACCTGTTTCTCTAAAACCACCGCATCATTCGCTTAACTTTTATTAAAACGCTTTGTTATATCGGTCTTTTGACCCTGCGCGTGCAGAACCTTCTTCCCACGTAGTAGCTGTAGTCTGAGTCACACCAGCGACGCAATGTATAGAACGCGCTTGCGAATTATGTATACTAAACAAAATTGCATGAGTTTGAAGGTATCATAGGCACCGGTGAGCGCCACCAGTCTGTGTTATTGCTTCTTGATTCATTGCTGTCTCTGTTTGGCCACCTCTTGTCCGTTGCCCGTTTTTCCCGAGATTCCCACAGGTACATCCGCCAAAACAAGAAGGTTTATCCACTGGGACTGGCCGATCCATCCTCAAAACGCTTGGTCCTTTCTCCAGGAAATGAAAAACCCACACACTGGTCCAAATGGAGCTCATTCCGCCATTCCGGAGGCGCTACCTTCATGGGGTCTAAACAAATGGGTTTGGCTTGCCTCGTACTCAGAGAACAATTTACTCACCTAGAAGAATATATGTACATGGATCCCCCGTTTCACAATTGAAGACAAACAACTCTGGCGTGATTACCTTCACTGCCTCAAACATTCCTATTCGCCAGTCACCTGGAGCTATTCTGATGTCATTTCACGGACAGCGTTGCGCACTTATACGTGGCTATTCCGATGGTCTTCCATGGAATTTTCACTTGGCTACGGAAACAGTTACACTTACTTACATTTGCGGGAATCCCAAATCCAATTTGCGGAGAATGGCGTTTTTACCTATTAAGGACATATTCAGCCACAAGAAACAACTTCACTCACCGACCCCATGACAAGTCCAGCGAGGATAGCTGGACATGGTTTGTGAGCCGAGCAAGAATATAATAGAAGAGCCGGCCTCTATTAACAATGTGTTTACTCACCTGCATCATTATCTTTCGACTCTTCGAATCTTGCATCATTGACCAGCTTCAACGACTGCTGGCGTATCAGAACTAAGCCATTCGGCCACCTAACGAAGAATTTTGGCTGTCAACCGACTGCGAATAATAGAATGCAAAATCGGTCTATATGATGCATAACCGACTTGCACTTGCACTGTGTTCCAGGACGTGGTGGGTTTTCGCCTGGCTAGCGTTCTCCCTATAAAAAGCCGTTTAACAACACTGCAACGTGGCGGATGTGACTCGCCACAAAATAAAGTCACAGCTATGCATTTCACACTGACGCAGTCCTCAGCCTTCTACCTCGAACCTGTACAACTAATTCTGCTATGAACAATGCTTTGTTGGAGCACAGATCATCTCTATCTCGTAATGGTTATTGATTGCAAAAAGCCTTGTTTAGGCTCCTGTGCTCACGGATCACTACCTGGCGAAATTAACCCCAACTTGTGTTTTGACTGATTTTTGCGCGCCACAGCGCCATAATGTCCCTGGGTCTAACTATTACCTGACAGTATGCTCACTCATACGGACAACATCTTTTCTTTTATAACTTTCATCAAAACGAAATGTTTTAACATTCCACAGTAGCTATGCTTGTACGCATATTTGATCACGCCTTTGCAGGTGTGTCTCGTTTTACCGAGAATATACTATTTATTTATTTATCATATCCAAAAAGCAGGTTTAGTTCCTGACCTACCAATCGGACAGGACAGGACTCAGGAACGCAATTGGCACCCGGCTATCGCATCAGCCGGCAGAAAATGGTACGCAACCTGACTGCGCATAACCGAGCAAACAAACGTTGAACCAGAAACAGCCAGTTACAACTTGCCATTCAATGGATTGGCAGCAGTGTTGCAGGACATGGTGGGTTTTCGCCTAGCAAGCGTTCTCCCTATAAAAATCCACAAATGTCGGTATAACAACACTGCAACGTGGCGAAGGTGACTCGCCACCGAATATGACCACAGACCATACCTTTACGCTGGCAAATCGACCAACGTCACCATTCTAGATAGGTTCATTCCACTGGAACTTCTACATCTGCATATACTGCCGTCTTTTTGCTTTCTACGAAATCACCGTTGACCTTCGCGTTACTTGCGCACGATCTCACAGTATTGCCATATCCCGCTTGAGCGTGCTTTTCAGTTATTTTCCAATGGATCATTCAGGGTTCTCAACCTAGCATTGGCAGAGGTCCCGCTTTCACGACAGCCAAAGTATTCTTTCGCAGTTTTACCATTGTACAGTTCCAATCATGGACATACGAACAATCTTCTACTGTCACTGTTACAGTTGTCATAAGATGTCTGCACAGTCGTACATATCTGATCATGCCTCCATGGGCTTGCCTCGCATCGTCGAGAATAAAATATTTATTTATCTATTTATTTATAATAGCTAAGTTTCCAGAGGCTTAGGATGGATAGCCAGCCACCCGGGCGTGGTCGGTAACGTATTCAGCGGATACTGACACCAAGCATATGAAGGATCCGTTATCAGAAGTAATCCACTGGCGAGGTGGACGATACATAACGCTGTGACATTGCAAGTAAAATTAACACTTGCAGTAAGCGAAAGCCCTCTTGAGGTGATGTTGCGAAGGTGTAAATAATTTAAACGCGATCGCTGAAAACACTAGATGTTGCATTTCAGGGGGACCGAGTGTCCGTGTTGGTTGTCCGAGCTGTCCACCTATGTATATATGTCGTATTTTTAGACAGAAAGGTTCAGGTAAGAAGTCAAGAAGTTAAGAAGTCAAGGCCGCTGACCGCATTTCCCCATATGAACGGACTCTTTCAGTACAAAGTCTTGCCAATAGGCTTGAGTTCAGCCCCAGCAGCTTGGCAGAAGTTTATGGTTCACTCATTTTCTAATTTACTTGGTCTAATAGTATACATGGACGTCAGCTGTGTATTCGGTAGGACTCCAGAAGAACATGGTTCCCGATTGCGTGTTGTGTTATGTCGATTACACGACCTTGACCTCCGATTGAACCTCGAGAAGCGCAAATTTGATGCTAATGAAATCGAGTTCCTGGGCCACATTGTCACAAATGACTGTATGAAGTCGAGTTTTGACAACGCAGTCCATCAACGAGGCTCCATGCCCACAGCATTCCACTGATATAAAGCATTTTCTAGGTATGCGTTCCTACAATCTACGCCACCTACAGGATTTCATGAATATTGCTGAGCCACTGCGTGAACTGACAAAGGAGTAAAGTGAATTTGTTTGAGGCCACCCCAACAAAAGGCATTTGACAACATAAGACGCCGCATGGCTTCCACACCATGGCGAGTTTCGACGAGACCTGCCTAACGGTTGTCACTACTGATGCATCAAACATTGGGTTGCGTACTATGCTTTCCCAACTTCAACCTGGGCATGAAAGGGTTATTGCATACGCATCCAGAACATTGTCGGCGGCAGTGGTTTCTTTCTTTGCCAGGGAAAACGAAGCTCTTGCCTGCGTTTGCGCCTGTGAGACATGGAATTTGTTCTTGTTCAGAAATCCCTTCACTCTTCGTACAGACCATGCAGCGCTAAATAGTTTACTTACTCGGGGAATCAATGGCAGCAGGCCACTTCGGACACACCGTTGGTATGCATGATTGTTAATATACAATTTTCAACTTAAATTCCGCCCCGGACGCGAAAACCAGGTAGCGGATTGGCCCTCACGACTGGCACTCAACGAAACTTAAAATAATGCGGACGATAATATGAGGTTATTGGTGTCTTCCCTGAGTAATGAACTAATCTCAGCCCTGACTAAGGAATAACACCAGAAGGCGACTCAGGAAGAGGAGACACTGCCAATTTCAAGGGTTTCTGCTAAACGGTTGGTTACAAAATAAAAAGATCACAGGCGATTTTTGTCAGTACTAGGTGTGGCGTCACGAACTTCCATTAATAGATGGATGTTCAATGCATGGCAAAAAATTTGTGGCTCCTCGGAGCTTGATACAAAAGCTTATGCTATGTGCTTATGAAAGCCACCCTGGTATCGTTCGTACTAAACGCATGGTTGAAGCATGTTTCTGGTGGCCCAGAATGTCACACGAAATAGAAAAACTTGTTCATGACTGCTCTTCATGTCAAAGGGCGGACAAGAGTTCAAGGCCGGTTTCATCCCCTATACAAACCATTAACTATCCTATGCGACCGTGGGCCAAGATAGCTGTTGACATCATAGGCCCATCTAGCGCAGTGCCTCAGCATCACAGGAACTGTTTAGTGCCGACCTGCTTTTACAGTAAGTGGCCGGAAGTCCATTTGTGTGGAAAGGTGACTACTGCCAGCATTATTCGATGGCTGAAATATATGTTTTCCCGTTTTGGATTACCAGAAGAGATTATGACGGACAACGGCCCGCAGTTTACAAGCCACGAGTTTCCTTCGTTCCTTTAACTTCACGCTATCCGGTAAGCACGTACAACGCCGTATAATCCAGCGGCAAGCGGTATGGTAGAGTGATTCAATCGATCCTTGAAAGAGAGTATCTAAACTATTCGCTTATCTGGTACCGGTTGAGAGTATGCAGTTCTACAAGCACTATTTTCTTGCCGAACCGCACACCACCGAGCCCCGGACAAAACGCCAGCTGAACTCATGCTTGGGCGTGCCCTTCGGACAAGGTTAAATGCTGCACTTTCTATTCCTGCAACCAATAATTCCGACGAGTTAGATCGTCGCCATCGATATCACAACACTTACCAGGAGCATACTACTCCGCTCCAGCACGGAACATTCGTGCGCGTGAAGGTAAACGCTGCATCAAAAAGACAGCCCACGTTATCAGATCCAATAAGAATAACGCGTGTATGTGGGCCAGGAACTTACTGGCTGGAGGCAGGCCGCACAGTCAACGCCCGGAGATTATTCACAAGTATCAGACGAACGGAGTATATGCCATCAAAGTTCACTGACGAAACCACGCGAAACACGCAGCTCCGCAGGACGAGCCGAGAACAAAGACTATCGAATCGATATGGTTGCGACGCAGCGCACGATTAAGCGAAGAGTTGACGCAGTGTATTCTGTCAGCAATCTTGCCGGCTAGTCTAAACAGACAAGGGCACACAACCCCAGACACACACACATACACCAAGCGTCTAAATCTCTGCTTCCCCATTGATCCATCCTTCTCCTTGCGACACATTAATGTACACACCCAGTTAGACATTGATCAGATTACAGCAGTTCGTTTATCCGAATGACCTTTTAACTTGCTCAGGCGTTTGACCTTTCGTGTGCAGCCGAATCGTTTGTGTGAACCTTGATAGCTTTGGAAATAAGGGAACTGGCTTTGAAAATGCTATGCAACTAACGGGGTAAACGGAAGTGGCACATTTAGGCAAGTAAAAATGAGAAATGCGCATGCATCTTTACAAAACGGACTTGTTACCGTATGTGTATGTATAACGGAAAAGTAAAGTTGGAGCATCAACTGCATGTAAGGATGCAGGGAACGCCAAGTTGGGTGGTATAAGCTTAATGGGAATTCAAAAACGATAACGGTGGCTGGTCCATTTATGCCGACTTAATCCTCGCAGGGCCGAAATAAGGTCTCACGACCTGTTTACATACTTGCTCAAATATGCTTATATATTTATATGGCAAATATTGTTAGCAATATGCATTCATTAATACATATTGGTATTTAAATATATGAATATCAGTATTTGCAAATTCAACATGCGTTTCAAAGGAATTGCACCTCCTTCCATTTATCCATGCTTGTAAGCTTACGTAGAAGTCATTAGTACTCTTTTAATGTTAGCACTGGTACGCTGCATTGTGCAGTGTAACAGGCTGCCACCTCATTATGCCCACCTGAAGTTTGTAGCGCCCAAAGGATAGCTGCTATATGCCATGTACTATGTACTTTTTGACCACTTCCACATTATGGTTGTTTGTTTTCAGGTTCCTTACCACTGGTTCCACATATGACCGCCTCGTATGTTCTCGCGCTAAAGTGTGCCTGGTGACTTGCTTCGTCCGTCCACAGCTTCTTGTAGTCCACCGAATAGAGTCTGCAGTGTCCGACTCCAACTGCCTTCTGATATCCTTGCTTACTTTCGCGCACCGTCTCGCCCTGGTAGCATATGTCCAGATCCTGTCCAGATTAACCTTCTAAACGTTCCTATGAGAGCACTAGGCTAAACTGGACAGGATCTTGTACCGTTAGACGGCCAGAAACGGATTTTGTCCAGTTTATAGCGGACCAATGAAAATGATGCTAGCGTTGACTAATAGAAATTCACCACTGTTCATGACAATCCGGTAAGTCCAGAAACCTTGATTGCCTACCATGGATATCCGAATACGGACATCACACTACTACGCACTTAGCACCCAACGAACATATGGACGGTTCGGACCTAAGGTTCACGCAGTACGTGTTGCCGTAGTCGCTGGACGTGGGAACACACCTAGGCGGCGCTCCAAGCTGTTGGTCAGAAAGCATATTGATGACGATATCAGACATTGAAGATTGGAGCAGCACAACTACAAGCACAAAATACACAGATACATACACATACACACACAATGACATACATACGTACCCCCTACACAAACACAAACTGCTATGGCAAACATATCGGATTTTTGCACATTCTTGATCATGCGTCGTTATGTCAAAATGATCATGCCTGTAAAGGCGTGCCTCACCTTGTTGAGAATAAAAGATTTATTTATTTATTTATCTCGAACCTAGCCCGCCGCTTCCCATGACCAATCGCCTTGGTCCGGAGGTGCGTAAGCCCGTTCGTTTTTCCGATGTGTACAGTGTAAATACGTTTCGGTTTGTATATATTGTAGATATTTGTCCCGTTGCTGGTCGACTAACGTTTTGAAAACAAACAAATGATAAAAAACTTCCGAAAAACCGTTCCCTAAACAATTTAAAAACCAAGCAATCTAAACATGCTGACCATTCGTTAATCCATTTTGGCGTTTTCGGTGCGCGTTTGCCTAGTTTCTCTTCTCTACACGCCCCAAACATCCCCTTCCATCGATTGGCCCACACGAGCAATATTTTGAAGGAACCTGACGCAAACGTTGGTTGTTTCTCCGCGGGACCGGTGGGGTTTCTTTGCGGGACGAGAGTCGCTTTTTCGTGGGAAGATGGTCTTTTCTCTGTGGGACCAGTGTCGTTTTGGTGCGGGGCAAGGTGAGGCAGGGAGAGACCACTTTCAAGCGCACCGTTTGGCAGCCGCGAAGGATGAGGTCCTATCGGCCATTTGCTGGACTAGCCAGTTTTTATAGTCCGAGTAGCCCACTCCAACGGCTTGCTGAAAAGCACCCTACACGGTAATCATTAAATAATAAATCACAAAGGGCACCGCGGACTCCGACTTCCGGCGAACCCCCATTTGACACGAACGCTCGCCCATTCTACCTCGGCACGCTTTGGCCATACAAACCTCGATGCACCAGTCATTTCCGATATCAAAGGCATTCTATGTTCAGCCTTCTAGGGGGAGCACTGCAACGCCCAAAAAGATAACTGCTATCTTACGTACTATTTACTTGTTAATCAATCGTATAATATTGTGTATTGTTTTAATCTTCCTTACAACCGGCTCAATATTCGACGGCCTTTAAATTCCTGCGTTCACGTGTGCCTCGTGCCTCGCTTCATCCGTCCGCGTCTTTTTAGCCCTCTGAATACTGTCCGCTGTGTCCGACTCCAATTGCCTTCTGGAATCCGTGCTTACTCTCGCGCACCGCCTCGGACTAGTATTCATGAGTCCTGCATAGTGCCAAATGCCGTCGATAGACCAACCTGTACTTTGTTTCCTTTTAGTTCATATCATTTGGCCCCTTCCATAAGTTATTTTTAACTAACAAAACATATACCTGCATGTTTTCATGTGTATGATTAGTAAATACTAGTCCGAGACGGTGCGCGAAAGTAATCCCGGATATCAAAATGGTATTGGAGTCGGAGTTAGCGGACTGTATTAGTTGGGATACAAAAAGACGCAGACAGATGAAGCGACACGATGTACACGTTAGCGCAGTAACTTACAAGGTGGTCGAGTATCGAGCCGTTTGTAAGGAAGATTAAAACAAGTAAGAATAATGAACAATTGGTCAACAATTAAATAGTACATAAAGATGACACTTATCTTTTTGGACTCTACACGTGATGCTTAAGTAGGATCTGTAGTTTTTCAGCTCAAAGCATGATGAATAGAATAGCCGGATTACGCGTTTCATTACCAACGCATTATGTTTATTATAAATACTGTTTCTAAAGATTTATATTTGCGGTATATAGAAACAGAAAAAGCATAACAGTAATACGGTGACAAACGCATAATGGAGGAAATCAGTATTAGGGTTTAAAATGTTTTGATAACTGCATGCTACATATATACCTTGGCTTGTATATAACGTTGTATTCCTGCGAACGTGATGGGTGCATAGTAAGTCCATATAACTGCCACAGGTGTGGTACGGTTCCCTGCACTAAACCGGACTTCATTTGTACGGCACTTGCCTGCATGAGCGGTGCATAGATAAGTATTATCGGTCCTGTACCAGTGGTGTCATAATGACCAATAAACATGTATCTATTTTTGGCCTCAATACCGTAAAGGATTAGTTCATAGTAAGCCTATACATGCCCCACAGAGAAACATTATTACCTGTAACAACACCTCTGTTAGTAGCTCCGCCGGTCTCCATGAGCGGTGTTGACTTAGCCCATATACAGCCCATGACATTGTCATCAATATTACCACTAGCGAAGACTCACCTATTGGCTCCACACGCCTTCAAGTTCAAGTGGGACTGGAACGATAGGATGAATCCCGTAAGTGTTCTTTCTTGAGCGGCTCGTCGATCCAGGAGTTGATAGGGGTGCTCCGACTTCTTGAAGGGTCTAAAAGGAAAACACCCACAAAAACACCCTATTCCACCAATTTAATGCCCAGGATCCTTACATTAGCTGTCCCAGCTATGTCAGTTACGTGAAGTAAGTGAGGAAGAAAAATCGAAGGTAAGAGAGTAGGGGAAATCAGTTAAAAGAAGAGAAGAATACCAATGACGAGGAAAAGTAAAGAAAATAGGATCGAAATATGAAGATGGGCATAAGTCAGAAAAAAGGAAACGTTTCGTGTTGCCACCCAAGAGCGTCTAGTTGACGCTCAAACCCCTTAACCGTAGCTTCCTTGACAAGCTTTCCTGGAAGCAGGTTCCAGCGCTCGATGACTCGACGTGATAACCGTGTCTCCGCTCTAACTCGATCGGACCGCGGTTTGTCCAGCTTCATACAATGCCCGCAAAGACCAGATAATCTAACAGGACTAAATAGCATGGACAAATCAGAGCCAACTTTCCCAATCAAAATACGGTAGGTTAGGATTAGGTCCCCTCTAATCCTTCGATAGTGCATTGACTGCATCCCGAAACTAAGTAGGCGTTCGGGGTACGTTTGACCTCTCAATCCCTTGATCAACCTAGTACCGACACGCAACACCCTTTCTAGTGCTATTTTGTCCCGGACAAGGCACGGTGGACAGGCCTGGACGCAAGATTCTATGTGGGGTCGCACAAACGCTAAAAAAATCTTCACAAACACATCAGCGGTTAGGCTCCCAAAAGAACGATGGATTAACCACAACATCCGAAACCCTTTACTAGCCGCCTTCTTCCAGTTGTCTTCAGAGTGTAGTGTAGAATATTGGACGACACCTAGATCAACCTGCTGAGACATGTGAGGAAGTTCACTCCCATCGAGCACATAACTTGTGGAGGAAGCAGACACTCCGATACGCAGCACTGAACATTTTGCTTGGTTTATGGGCAGCAACCACAAGACAGACCATTCCCAGAGTCTATCCAGAGCCCGTTGAAGAGTCACAGGACCACCAGGGATATCAACAATATTCCAGAGCTTCAGGTCATCAGCAAATAAGAGCGATGGTACCTCAAGCTCCTCCGGCAAGTCATACACGTAAACAGAACAAAGCAGCGGACCTAGGACAAAGCCTTGCGGAAAGCCGCTAAGTAGAGCTTATCGAAACGAAAGACTGCTTCCCACATGAATACACTGTTCCCGTCCATCCAAAAAAGCTGACACCCACTGGAGTGCGCGACCAGCTATTCTATACGACCTCAACTGCAGTGTCAAAGGCCTTGGCGCAGTCAATGAACACCACATCCACCGCATGTCCACTGTCTACGGCTTCAGCCCAGCTCTCATGAGCTAACAGCAAGTTCGTCTGACGCGAAAATCCTTTGCGAAAACCATGTTATTCGATGCAAAACAGGTTAAACCTATTTAACTGGTTCTCCACCATATCTTGTACTAACTTTTCAAGTAACTTAACAACCACGCTAGTCAAGCTGACAGGCCTGTAGTTAGCCGGTAGGTCCTTGTCACCGCACTTGAAAAGCGGTCAGACAACAGCATCCTTCCATTCGGTAGGCAAGATACAGCGGTTGAGTGCCTTCTGAAACACACAAGTCAGTGATCCACTGAGTCCCACTGCCAATTCATGCAACAATTTTGGATGAACGGAATCTGGCCCGAAAGCCTTAGTTTGGTTTACCTCTCTTAGCACCCGGAGAACTTTGGACTCAGTTACAGGAATTTCATCCAGACTGCAGTCCTCAGAGACGCTTGAAGCTAACTGTGCATGGCGTATTCGTTTCGCAGACAAAGACACTTGAGTACTGCTCACCAAGCACGCATGCCTTGTCATAGTCGCTATAGGCATGGGTCCCATCTCCTCGAAGCAATGATGGTATGGGCGAGTTTGCACTACATTGTCGTTTAACGTAAGCGAAGAATTTCTTGGGGTTCTTTGAGGCAGTATTAGCTAAGCACTTTTCATACTGAAGCCGAGTTAACCTAAGACGTAGCTTGCACTTATTTCGTACCAACCGATACTTGTCAAACGTGCTGTTCGACGAAGCTGTTCGGTATGCTCGCCAGCATCTAGACTGCTTTTCTAGCAGGCCCTTCCCCGCGGAATCTATCCACGGAGGCTGCGCTCTCGATCCCCTTCTTTGTACCAGTGGGATGAGGTGCAGAAATGTCCATGGGTGAGCCTTAAGTTTTTCCCAGGCTACGAGAACATTGTCGGTCTCAGATATCACACAAGGCGATGACCTAGCTTTATCCCGCATAGCTTGGAAGTCCGCGACCCAAATGTTCGGATACAAACTGGTAGTAGCTTGGCGAGACCTGATAAGAGCACACTGGAAAGACAAGCAAACGTGATCGCTAGCGCCAAGAGGCGAGTCGTATTTAATGTCATTTACAAACTCAAGTGACTTAGCGAAAAGAAGATCTAGGATGGACGGCCGCTGATTGCTCATGTACCTAGTGGGAAGGCCCACGAACTGGTGTAGTGGTACCCGCAGCGTTACTTTCAGCAGTTCCGTACCGAACGATTCCAGAGCCGAACCGCAAGATAGATCATCCCAACAAACCTCTGGGTGGTTGAAGTCTCCCAGAACCATACACTTGTTCGCTGAGTGCGTATAAACTCGATGATTCCATTGGAGGTGCTCATTGAGCTTCTATACACTAACAAGACCGTAACCTGAACCCAGGAAGCGCAAATCAAGACTGCGAGAGCCTCAACAGATTTGTCGAGGGACTGAAAAACGCTGGTCCTCCGAAGTCAATGTGATAACTCACCTAAAGAGCTACACCACCCCCTTGGCGGCCAGTGGAACGGTCAGCGCGGAACAGTGCGTAGCCAGGCAGATATTCTTCGCCTTTTCTCTTATTGCGCCCCAATTTGTATTCCCACAGCTTACACTCATTGCGCCTATCCAAGTTATCCTCGTGCGCATGATCTCATTCGCTCTGAGCTCGTTCCTGAGTATTGGCGGCACTCGGACCATTGCTAAGTGTTGCTTGACTAGTACTTCCATTAGTATGCTCAACTTACCACTCTTCCTATTCCTATGCTCTTTACCTTATGCTCGCACTGGTATACTAATGAGACCGTACGTGTCCTAACGACAAACAATGCACGGCAGTTTTGGCCCCCTGTGACCATTTTCCTAGATTCTGAAGGCTTTTGGACTGTAGAATCATGAAGGCTTTAGTGTAATTACTCTTACGAACTACTCCTCTTATTGCCGTCAGCATTCATTCACTCCTAGCCGAGTCCTTGAAATTCCTTTTCCTCTTGGAATGTTGCTCTACCTATCTTGCTCACGCATTCGGTCTCAACCTAGTTGTCCTCAGTTTCACCTAAGATGCTTCTCGCATTCTGGCTTCTGCCATCATCATCGGTTTACCTGTTTCTCTAAAACCATCGCATCATTAGCTTAACTTTTGTTAAAACGCTTTATTATATCGGTCTTTTGACCCTGCGCGTGCAGAACCTTCTTCCCATGTAGTAGCTGTAGTCTGAGTAACACCAGCGACGTAATGTATAGAACGCGCTTGCGAATTATGTATACTAAACAAAATTACATAAGTTTGAAGGTATCATAGGTACCGGTGAGCGCCACCAGTCTGTGTTAGTGCTTCTTGATTCATTGCTGTCTCTGTTTGGCCACCTCTTGTCCGTTGCCCGTTTTTCCCGAGATTCCCACAGGTACATCCGCCAAAACAAGAAGGTTTATCCACTGGGACTGGCCGACCCATCCTCAAAACGCTTGGTCCTTTCTCCAGGAAATGAAAAACCCACACACTGGTCCAAATGGAGCTCATTCCGCCATTCCGGAGGCGCTACCTTCATGGGGTCTAAACAAATGGGTTTAGCTTGCCTCGTACTCAGAGAACAATTTACTCACCTGGAAGAATATATGTACATGGATCCCCCGTTCCACAATCGAAGACAAACAACTCTGGCGTGATTATCTTCACTGCCTCAAACATTCCTATTCGCCAGTCACCTGGAGCTATTCTGATGTCATTTCACGGACAGCGTTGCGCACATATACGTGGCTATTCCGATGGTCTTCCATGGAATTTTCACTTGGCTACGGAAACAGTTACACTTACTTACATTTGCAGGAATCCCAAATCCAATTTGCGGAGAATGGCGTTTTTACCTATTAAGGACATATTCAGCCACAAGAAACAACTTCACTCACCGACCTCATGACGAGTCCAGCGAGGATAGCTGGACATAGTTTGCGAGCCGAGCATGAATATAAGAGAAGAGCCGGCCTCTATAAACAATGTGTTTACTCACCTGCATCATTCTCATTCGACTCTTCGAAGCTTGCATCATTGACCAGCTTCAACGACTGCTGCCGTACCAGAACTAAGCCATTCGGCCAACCAACGAAGAATTTTGGCTGTCAACCGACTGCGAATAATAGAATGCAAAATCGGTCTATACGATGCATAACCGACTTGCACTACTGTTCAACGAAAGCTACGGCAGTGTTCCAGGACGTGGTGGGTTTTCGCCTGGCAAGCTTTCTCCCTATAAATAGCCACAAATGTCCGCTTAACAACACTGCGACGTGGCGGATGTGACTCGCCACAAAATAAAGTCACAGTTATGCATTTCACACTGACGCAGTCCTCAGCCTTCTACATCGAACCTATGCAACTAATTCTGCTATGAACAATGCTTTGTTGGAGCACAGATCATCTCTATCGCGTAATGATTATTGGTTACAAAAAGCCTTGTTTAGGCTCCTGTGCTCACGGATCACTACCTGGCGAAATTACCCCCAACTTGTGTTTTGACGGAATTTTGCGCGCCTCAGCGCCATAATGTCCCTGGGTCTGACTATTACCTGACAGTATGCTCACTCATACGGACAACATCTTTTCTTTTATAACTTTCATCAAAACGAAATGTTTTAACATTCCACAGAAGCTATGCTTGTATGCATATTTGATCACGCCTTTACAGGTGTGTCACGTTTTACCGAGAATATACTATTTGTTTATTTATTTATTTATTTATTTCCTCAGACAGCCACGTTTCAGTGAAAGCAAGTATATCTGGACGAGATTTGTCTACGAGCAGACCCACCTAGCTCATCTTGTTCCTCAGGCTACGCACGTTACTAAGTACTACTTGGAGGGCTTCGGCACGACCAGCCCTGGGTCGTGCTAAAGTATTATAGGTTCTGGCAGGGCAGAAAAGGACCGCCGGCTGACCACCTGAAACCCACCAATCGGAGACCATGCTCGCCAGCTGCACGCCGGGCTTTTAGGTCCCTGATGGCTACCATTAACTTTAACCTTTCAGTTAACGGAAGGTCTGGTTGCACACTAACGTTGGTACCTTTGAGCTTGAAGGCAAATCTCAGTAAGGTCCTGCGCTCTTCTGGGGTGCAGTGAACCACCCTAAGCAGACGGGGTTGAGGATTTGGTTGACCAACCGGAACGTTTCCCAATCTGACGAGCTTCCTGACAGTAACGCCAGGGAAAACTTGTGGTAAAAGCCTGGTCACGCAAACTTTAAGCCAACCAAGCTCATCAAGCATGCGCTCGGTGCGAAGAGCGGCGGTGGATTCAGTGACGTTTCTGAAAATCACACTGCTATCTGTGTAAGAATGGCCTCGACGAGGTGTATTTACACCCCATACTCTACCATCCACGCCACATGGTTGTTTGACAGGAATCTGTGGGACCGAAGGCGACGGCACCTCTTGTAGCGATTGTAAATAATTTGCTTATTTTTCATTTTCACGTTTACCTATTTCGCTGTAGTTGTTGTACAGCTTTGTTTTAATTAACTATATATACATACACTTGGTTTCGAGCTCGTCTTCTTTAACCATAACCCCTGAATTTGAAGCAGCTTTCTCTGCCGTCAAGCAGAAGTTTAGTGAGGTCGCATCTCTCCATCACTTGAACACCACTGAGGACGCTACACTTGTCCTTAAGTACTTTGCGGTCCCTGTCATCCCACGTGAGAGATCTTGGCCCGATCAGTTGCACGCATCTTACAGATCTTAGGACTGCTACTCCGACCACAAAAGGTATACAGCCTACCCCAGTAGTAGCTGAGCGCTTTACTGGCAACCACCGGCACTTAGTTAAATAGGAAGTCTGGAAATAGTAGACGCTAGCGCAAAGGCAACCTGGAAACACTAATCGGTAGCTTAAATCCTTTGAAAGCTCCTGCTTGACGTCCGGTTTCTTACTGCTCAACAGATCAGCACGTAAAGCAGGCTGGTACTATTGAATGGGAGAATCCTAAGTCTGTAGGCACTGACCAGGTAGGATATTGCATAGCAATGGGGAAGCAATCCGAACGGACAAACTTTACTTCACTTCTTCCTTCTCTTCTACACTTTGGTTCCTTCGTCTTCATCTTTACCCCTTAGTATTTTCCAAATACCTAGTTTACTTGGTCTCTTGCGAATACTTAAACTTATGACCCATGAGTCACGTCTACTAAAAATTTTTTAAAAACATTAAGCCTCATGTGAAATGCCAGGTTCTAGCGTTGTTGTCCACACATATGGTGCAACCGTAAGTTATCATTTATCTGTCTAAAATAGTCGTATAAATTGCCTGCTTTATAGGTATTTCTACTTGCCTACGTAATCGGCATCTACTAGTTACCCACAACCGATGCTCTCCCCTGGGTTTAAGTACTCGTTACTTTACACCGCTGATTATATAACATGGCCACCTACCTACCTCGAAGGCAATATCACCATAACCTATATTCAGGCATTTACTCTCCACTTAAGCTTTCTTGACCCATACCTTTAGTTTTAGCTGAGTTATACTTACGCCTATCACTATCGGAAACGCTGGTAGACAGGCATTATGAAAACCAGATCCTTTTCTTCAATCCTTTATGCTTGCACAACAATTTTTCCGGCTTCCTTTCTCTGGCAAAAAGCTAACCATGCGGCAGTGAGGCCCCTGTCACCTGGAAAGCTAGACACCCAGATATCTTGACCACCACTTCCTCTTTCCTTGGCCGTTCGTATGTAATTTTAACCATTACCTGGCCCCAAAGCCTACCATACGTAATGCGTAATGGTGGGTGAACAACCAGCTCCCACTTGTTTTCCGTTATCTTCTCTGCTTGCGTTATATTATTGTTCATTCATTTTGCCTGACAATGTGGATGCTTCCCACCAGGAAACCTCCAATTTAATAGCTGTTGTGATCTCCCAGTTTTCTAATACCTTACACTGGTGAATATCACTTGCACTTGCATCGGACTCACAACCAAGAGAGTTAGAGCTCAAAATAGCAACGCGATGCAGAAATGGCGTGCTTTAACACATGAGGCTCAATAATCCGTCACAAATGAGAAAGTGCAACCTCTATAAGATGAGGTGATCATGCCTAACCAAAGCGGCATTCGTGGTATTTCCCATCTGAATGCATTTCGCTAACTTTTTGGACACCTATTTCTCTGTTATCAATAGAAGACGTCTCTAGCTCATTAGCATTGGTGGCACATATATTAAGATATATAACATAACCTCAAAGTACTGAAACCGATGATGTTCCTCCAGGGAACGATTACGTTATTCTGGTCTAACACCACAGGCTCTTGCATCCGACTCTCAGCTAATAGCAATAAAGCTCTAAACTAGCAACTTAATGCGCAGTCGTGTGCTATGGCACCTGTGGCCCACTAATCAGTCATGCTTGAGATGACGCAACCCCCAAAAGAAGTGGTATTCGTGTCTAACCAAAGCGGAACCCAAGGTATTTCTCACCTGGACACATTTTGTGAAATTTCTCACATTAGTTTTTTATTATCACTGGAAGACCACCCTGGCTAATTAGTGTCAGTGCTACAACCATAACGAGGTATAAAATAGCCTCAAAGAGTCGAAACTGGTAATATTTCTGTAGGAAATGCTTGCGTTATCCTAGTTCAGACGGGGAAAATGAGTTTTATGTTCCCTTGTCTTATCCATTTGGACTCAGCTCATGCGGCTTTGGTATAATTTTCGCATCTACATCGGAGCATTAAAAACGTTGAATTCCACATTCATAGTGGATTCTGCGGCCCAATATACTCTGAAAATTGCACATGGTCGCATTCTGGCTGTGGGCTAGCTACACCATATACTGTGCTGTTCTACCTATATAATAGTTCTTACAGCCTACCTAGTATTTTCCTAAAACCTTTCCGTCTCTTTTCCAAACTTTTACTACGTTTACAGAGAAAGTATGCTTTTCGGCCCACTGCGTCAATTTTCGCTACTGCTGCGAATTACACGTTACCTTAGGCATTCCCAGTTACTACTCCATATTCGGAACTTATTACGCCTAGCAGTTTTTGTATTATTTCTTTCTTTTTCTGTATCTGCTTCCAAAGCAGAACGTGAATTTAGTGGAGGCTCGAAAATGGCGCTATCCGCCGCCGACCGCTAAAAATGCAAATATCTCCATAACCACTGCATCTAGCTTAATTATTTTACCTTTGTCGTAACCAGCGCCTAGGGTTTGTCCTAGACCGCCTATTGTTGTCCCGTTTTAGTTAAGATTTCGGCTCCAAAACGGCGTTGATTCCGTTTAAGTTAAGATTTACACTTTGAAATTCGCGCCAGGTTTGCAGTTCTGGTATGCTGTTTCTGGGCTATATCTTGGCTCCATTTTCCAATATTAGTGTATTTTCTAGTTAAGTGGGCCGGCCTTTCAGTCGCACTTTTCTAAGAAAGGCTAAATTGTTAGCCACTACTGTTATTTCCCTTGTTTCCACCCTCCACTTTTACGATCTAATTTTGGTTTGCTTATTCTTTTCGAGAGCGTCCTATCCGCCACTTGGAAATAACGCTCCTTCGGCAGTGTTATCCCAGTACATAGGGTTGCAGGTGATGTGATGTCGATTTGGCGACATTGAACTCATAGTGTTGTTTATTAATGATTGAGTACGATTGCTGAAATGCTACGACCTCAATTGGTAATCAATTTACTAAGTGGTTTAAATGCGTTACGGTAGTTAATAATTTTTCCGCCTCACGCGTAGCAGCCATGGTGGGTGACTCGCTTGCATTCCGACGTATGTTGAAGGGTCCTTATCTGAACTTCGCATCGGTGGAGAAGGATCTGAAAGAGTTTCAGATTAAAACGGCGACATTCTTTGTTCGTCGGAACGTGCAATCTGCGAAGGCGTACGAAAGGGAGACTGGACAAATGCTACCGGAAGGATGCCCAAACCGATATATTCTGTTT
>OX104065.1:132611437-132631220 GCA_944474145.2 Dicrocoelium dendriticum | reverse complement strand
CAACACATACTTGAGTGCCCGCTCAAATGGCCGTGGTTTCCCATATTTCTAATCAGTTTCACTACATACTTCGGGGATCTGCGATTCTTTCTTCGGAACCTATCCTGCCCTCCAAGACTTCAACATATTTCAACGTATATTCTTCAAGCCCACGTGGTTCTGCAGATGATCAACACATCATATCCAGAAAGAAGGCTTAGTTCCTGACCTACCGATCTGGCACAGGAGAGGACCCAGGCACGCAATGGCCACTCGCATAACGAATTAGTCAGCAGAAAAACGGGATGCAACTTGACTGCGAATAACGGAGCAAAAAACGTTCAACAAGAAACATAGCCAGTTACAACTTGCCATTCAATGGATTGGCGGCAGTGTTTCAGGACGTGTTGGGTTTCCGCCTGGCAAGCGTTCTCCTTATAAAAGCCACAAATGTCCGTTTAACAACACTGCAACGTGGCGAATGTGACACGCCACCGAATAAAGTCACAGCCCATAACTTCACACTGGCAGCTCAATTAGAATCATAATATTGGATAGCTTGCTCTTCAATTATCTTCCAATGGATCACTCAGGATTCTTTATCTATTATTACTCGAGGTATGACTGCCATATATGGCAGAGCGATTATGTCCAAACAAACGGATCCCGATCCCACTATAACCAAATCGTTCTTTCGCATGTTCACCATTGCACAGTTCCAAGCATGGACATATGAACAATTTTCTACTGTCACTACAGTTCCCATAAAATGTTTGTACAGCTGTAGATTCCTGATCATGCCTCAATTGGCGTCCCTCGCATAGACGAGAATAAAATATTTATTTATTTATTTATTTATATACACTAAGCGCGGTACACACCAAAAACATAGCTAGTCACTGCTGTATGCCTCCAGCCATATTGTAGTGTTTAAAGATGCATTCATGTCTATATGTTTGTTTGGTTGTCACTTGGGTGTTGCTCACTTTCCCCGTGACTTCCACGGCTACGGCGACCGGCGCACGTCGGTGACTCATCTGGCACTGGCCGAGCTTTCCGCAATAGCCAGCTGTTTTTAAATAGTCGAGCTCTCCTACTGGATTTTAAAAGCGTCACCCCTCTGACGGCTTCACCTAGTTTCGCGTGGACAATCCCCTTGTCTGCTTGGATTGTAGCCGCTTGCACAGAGTCTAAACGAAAGTGTTTAGCTTGTCCCGCAAACTACTGCTACAACTTAATCCTGGAATTAGGTATTTACCTGGATCCCTTGTTCCGTCGTTGATGACAGGTCCTACCACCTCAAACCTTTACGTTAACACGCACAGCTTTACGGCTTCTGCCAGTTGTTCGAGCAATTGGGTCCGGCGCCAATTACTGCTCCAAGAACATCGGGATATTCCACTCACCTTGCGCTTTACTGATGGCATATCACCGAGCCGTTCCATAGAAGCGAAGACAATTTCTCCTGACAACTTACCTAAGGCGGAACTCCTATCCCTTTTTATAGACTATCTTTCTTTTACGTGACCTGAATACCGGTGTTTGGCCTTTTTATTCTGTACATTACACCTATGATATGAAAAACATGCAGATGTTCTGTAGCTCCTGAATTTGAAGGAGCAATCAGACTTTTATCTGAGATAAGACAAAGGTATGCGTAATGATCAACTGCACTCACCAAATGACATGTCCGGTGTCGACACTTGGCCACAACCGAAGAGCCAAACTCCATTGCCACGCACCCATAATTCGTCTGTCTACATATTCACCCAATTTCCATAGACATCCCAGTTTTTGACCCGATGCAACGGGTACTGCCGGGCCTTGACTAGGCAATCCGGATAGCCAACGCAGCACCTTGGAGCTCATATAGTAACGTTTGGCCGAGCGTAAAATTGATCAGTTTTCTATCACCATTCAAACGGATCGACGACCACATGCTATGACGTGGTGGGTTTCGCATGGAAAGCGTTCTCCCCATAAAAATAATTACCCGACAAAATTGCCCGAAATCATGTAAGCAGCTGAGACGATGGATTCAGTATGGATAGCGGCAGATATCTTGGAACAGACAGTATTATACGGGTTTTACATAGACCACTCAGTACCTCAAATAAGTGTGACAACGCACTTACAGTTACTTTTGCGCAGGCATCCAATCTTGCGTGCAAATACGAACTGGTCGCAGGAGGTTTCAACTTGCTAAGTTAAACTGGTCCACCTATCGCAACAACAAAGTATGCAGGCCTACTAGCATTTGTCATTTTAGGCGGCTGGACGTAACATGTATCTGCCCCGACTAGGGCGAAACATATTCTTGACAACATTTACGCCCGGCATCCCAGCAACGCGTCAGTCAGCCGGGAGGTTCCGGGTAGCGCTAACTGATTAGTATGTTTCACGGTTTTAGTAAAGCGACATAATGCCTACCCAAAAGAACCAGACTCAGTGGTATTGTACAGCCTGATGCATATCATTAACCGGGCAACATTTCCTGTACCCGTCAGATCAAGGAATTGGGATGAACCCTTGGATCTAATTCTGTGGATCGGTCGGCTGCGCTGTTTTATGAGAAAGTACTTTACTGTCTCAACTCACTAACTCCCATGGCACACTTAATAAGACAAGTAACTAAAAGTGTAACGCGACGCAATGTGCGCAACCACATGCGTCAGCTTAGAGTGTTTTACAATAAAACCTTCAATTTGTCCAATATCATGATAGCGAATGACTTGTAAATCAGCTTTCTGCCAGGTTCAAGCAGCAGCAAATTAAGCAAGAAATAACCGCACTAAATAGTGCGAACCAAGCTACGCATCTCAGCTGGCTGCTGCACTCTCGGACCGCTAACTATGGACAACAGGTCTCTACCTAAACCTCAGTCCCAACGACACTACCAGTGAAGAAAGAATTTTACCGAAAGTCTTAGACTCACACTTTAACGGATCACAGTGTTTAGTAATAGGTGTAACATTTACGGCCATGCAAGTGCCCTGTAACCATTCCCTGCCCTCTATACAGCTTGACATTAATAGTGTCCCTTCTGCCATTTCAACCAGCAAGTCAGCCTCGAACCCTAATCCAGACGGAATTCCGCCCAGTCTAATTAAGAATGGTGGCAAAATTATCCCTATTCTTCTTTCGAAACTCTACTTGATTAATGCCGGAAGGTCAATGCCCAACCGCTTGATAAACGTTCTATGGTTAGGCCACAGCAGAAGGGTGGTAGCCTACAGGAAGTTGGTAACCATCGCTCCATATCCAAGCTTTTATTAGCTTGAAAAGGATGGTGAAGTTGAGTGACACAGCCCGTATGAGTTTTCTTTATGCAGACAAGCACAAAATGAATACCGGCATGGATTTCTAAGTGGACGGTCTTGTGCAAACTGTCAGCTGGACTTCCTCAACTTAATCACCGAGGCCATTGACTCTAACCATTTAGTTTTAACGCTTTACCTTGATATGTGAAAGGAAATTGGCTGGGTACGACTCATGCGCCTCACGCATAAGGTAAAGGCTTACAGACTAGACAGTATTCTATTAGACTGGTAAATTTTTATCTAATAGGAAGCGCGCAGTCTGTTAAGATTGAATAAACTGTATCCATCCCGAACTCCCTACCCATGAGCGAAATGCAGGTCAGCGGCCTTGGTCCTAGCCTATTTTTATTTATACCAGGGACCTCTGCAGGAGTATGCATCACAGTCGCTCCCGTATCTTTGCCGATGGCGTAAGAGTTGTGTACGTCTTTCCGCTTGGTAAGGAATTATCCGCAGTTAATCGTATCGGTAAGGATCTTAAAGCATTTGGAAAGTCATGCGAACACTGGCAAATGATGTTACACTCAAACATCTAATGTCATGGCCCACAAATTTTTTATACCTGCTGGCTCCCCAACATAAACGGCAGCGATAACAACCAGCATGTCATGACAATAGCTATTGGCTTGCGCTACACCGTGTGTCTTAACTTTGCAGAGCAAGTTCCTTATCAAGTGGCAAGGGGACAGGGATTAGCTTTCCACATACGCCATTGCCTAAAATTCGCAGAGGCATGGTTAGAGATTTATAAGAGTCATGTCCGCCCACAACTGGAATACTGCTCCTTTAGAGTCTGCAACCTACGGAAGTCGGACGTTGTTACGCTTGAAAAAGCTAAGCAGCACTTTACCGAGAATATACTATTTATTTATTTATTTATAAGAGGTTGCCTCCATCACAGCAAGCACTGACTTATAGACAAAGTTGCTCACACCATAAAATTCATCCCCTTTGGGAAAGGCGTATTTTTCTTAGTCTGCGCTGCTTTCACTAGCTAATTCATAAAAAGCTGCAAAGCAATTTCATCTGTCTGAAATTGAGGAGCGCATCTGAATCCAAACTCCGAAACAACATCCATTCCATTACCCCGCTATGGGCAAAGAGAGGAACGCGATTTCGTTTCTTCTTACTTGTGTACGTGAACAAATGGAACCGCTTGACTTTCAGACTAAGAGAAATCCAAAACTTGTAAGCATTGAGGAAAAAGATACAGCTTCCTTTGTTGACAATATACAACGCAGTTTCAATGGCTGCAGTTAGCAAGGCTGCTTCTTCGAAACTGCACCTGATGTAGCTGCTTTGACGTAGTTGCAGCCCCGTTACCCCGCAAAATCTAGTGCGCAATAAATGGTTTAGTGTCAGTTTATGGCATGATTCCCGGCTACCATTCCGCCTTTGCAGTTTTGATCGCTTCTGTGCAAATGTGATATTACATTTGTTTAAATGTGTCGGAAGCCAGCTACGCACCGTAACCTTACAAAACCTAATGCGCCATAAATAGCTTACGGACATTTTACGGCATAATTCCCGGCTACCATTCTGCCTTTGCGGTTGTATTTAATTCTGTGCAAATGTGATATTGCGATTGTTTAAATGGGTCGGAAACCAGATACGCGGTACGAACAGTATTTTTGAATCCGTACGCCATGGAGTCTGATTTCCGGAGGAGCTTCCTTTGGCGTTCTTTTGACAGGTTTGATAAGTTTAATAGTTTGTTTTCAGACTTTATGCTTCTTCATTACGTCAATTTCAGAGCCACTTTTAGAGCCACTGCTATGTGGTAATGGGCGACACATAGCAGTGGCTCTGAAAGAGAGGTGAGCATGTAAAATCAATGTTACCTGTGGCTAAATATCCTCGCTGCACCACATGACGGCGGCATTACGTGGGAGGAGGCACTGTGGCAGCGGAAGGTGGTTAGTCAATGGGCGGCGCATGTCACTGTGGTTGTGAAACATATGTGAGCATGGAAGATGTATGTTACCTGTATCTAGGTATCAATGCTGCACCACATGGCGGCGGCAGGAGGTGGGAGGCCGTGTGACAGCGCTAGGCGGGAAGGTATTGGGCGGCACGTATCAGTGGCTCTGAAAGAGGTGAGCGTGGAAAACCTATGTTACCTGTGGGTAAGTATCACTGCTACACCACATGGTGGCGGCAGTACGTGAGAGGAGACTCTGTGGCAGTGTGAGGAAGGAAGGCAGGTGGCGGCACATACCATGGGCTCTGAAAGAGTGGTGAGTATGGAAAAGCTATGTTACGTGTTTCGAAGTGTTATTGCTGCACAACATGGCGGCGGCAGTACGTGAGAGGAGGCTCTGTGGCAGCGTGAGGTAGGAAGGCAGGTGGCGGCACATACCATGGGCTCTGAACGAGGTGACCTTGGAGGATGTATGTTACTTGTGGCTAAGTATCAGTGCTACACCACATGGTGGCCGCAGAACATGAGAGGGGGCTCTGTGGCAACGTGAAGTAGGAGGGTAATGGGCGGCACATAGCAGTGGCTCTGAAGGGGAGGTAAGCGTGGAAAATCTATGTTACCTGTTTCGGGGTGACTGTATACCAGTGGTGAATCACATGCTCGCCGCAGTAAGTGGCAGAGGGGTCAGTGTGGACGTCAGGTAGAAAGGCAATGGGCGCCGCATTTGGCGTTGCTCCTGAAAGAGATAGCAGGATGTACCAACAATGTGACTATGATGTGAAGCATATCGTCTGCCAATGAACCCTTCATGTAAGTGAAGACTGAGCAATGCCGCCGAAATAAAGAATAAGAAGAGGGAGAGAAGGGGGAATTACCTTATAATCTTAATGCCCTAAGGAAACATTTAGGATCAGGACGTTACTACATTGGATAGACAGCATATCGTCACAAAACGCTGGCTATCGTGCAAACATAAGAGAAAGACACACGGAAGTAACCGCGATATTCGTAAATTATGACTATGTGATCTATTTGGGTGCATCGCTGGCCAGCTGCCGGTGCACCGCAAGTTGCGCCCTTTGCGTGCAACACCATCGCTGGGAAGAAGCAAACGGTGCTCCGCACAAGGTGATCACGAAAAGCTATGGGTGGGATGGGTTTAAATGAGGCGGAAGATAACTTCTCCCTGCCCACCTGAAAACCAAGGGAGTGAAACTGGCAACAACGGCAACATTACCCGTAAGCGATAAGTACGCTTTCACCAGAAGCCCTTTCATGGATGTAACGTACACCGTCGGAAGGAGACTGTCCCGTAATCTAGTGCGACGGTTTGCCTGCCTTATTGACCATTTGAGTTTTAATAGCTGACGCTTCTGGCCACCTTCGGAGATAATCCTACCACATCCGTCAATGGTGAGAGGTCTGGCGAACTGAGTCTCCTGGTCCTGGCGCAAGCATCGGGCTTCACAGCAGTTCACTGGGCAGTTAGTAATAAAATCACTGATCACCGAAGTGGGTGCCCTTGGTTCTTCTATTCTTTGGAGCTGCAGTCCACGTCACTCCTCTTGTGCGTCGCCTTGTCCCCCGAAGCCGACTTAGGGAAGAACGTCAGCCATGTGTTTGTCATCCTATGTTGATTGCACTCCGTGTTCGCGCGTTGACCATGACTGCTTGCGGACGGCATACTGGTTCTCAGGTAACTCGCCCTTCCCTCATTCCTCACTTATTTACTTATTCTATGACGAGAAAGCCCCAGCTATATAGCGCTAACAAATCACTCTCCTCGGTTATCACATTGCTGGGCCTTTCATTGGTCCATCAACCAACTCTTCCCTTGTGTGGCTTCCAATTACAGCGCGCAGCGGTGTAATTGGAATCGATAACCGACTATGAATAATACGCGTGTCCCAGTTACAATGGTCACAAAATGGGCAAGGAAGTATGGACTTTGGGAAGGAAAGCAGTGCCGTGGATGCTTACCGATTGCAAGGGTTTCCCATTTCTCAAAGTTCAAGCCGCAACATGGACATTGTGCTCATGTGCATCCCTAAAGAAAATCAACGTAGCATAGGTGAAACGGAACTTACCCGCAGCAGTGCGCACAGGTTTATGCCGGCTACCCATGATATGCTGCGCAAGTTTGATGAAGCCATCTACCGCATACATCGCAACTTATCAAATCGACTTTCTCCGAGCTCGCACAGGTGTCCTCCTCTTCTTCGCACAAACTGCGCTGTCCGCTTCTTCGGCAGCAGTGCCTCTCTTTGCATGCCATGTGCATGTGCGGTGACGCGCGGATGTCCTCCTTTTCAGGGTACGAAATTTCAAATCCCGTGACATCATAGTGCAATCCACCACCTCTACCGCACGCGGTAATAAAGGTGACTTCCGTTTCCGCCGTTTGCGATCGTTGCAAGGAACCTGCGAAACACCAGCCCCGGGTGACACCAAGGGTATCCCTTCGCTGACGCCCAGTTCCGGTGAAGCCCTGCCGGTACGAGTACCATTGCCTGCCGTCACCTGGGTAGCTGCGCCGGAGGATGACGCCTGCAATCCTTGGAGGCTAGGCAGGTCTTCCAACGATAACCGGTGCAGCTGTTCCAACTGCGATGATCGCGCGTAAAGCTGCACATTACTGTGACTAGCGAGCAGCTTACGCACGCACGCAAATACGCCAATTGTGCGCTGAAACTCCTCCGTGCCCATACTCAGGATCTGCGCTTCCAGAGCAGCAAACATATCCCTAGTGATGCGAACTTTGGTGGCATCGGGCTTCGCACCCGCGCCACCGTCAACATTCCTTCTCTTTCCTCCGAATGGACCGGCGCAGATGTACCTACCGCTGGCAACACCTAACGGCAACCACGAAGCACATCTTCTTCTTCATTCTCGTGTAGGCTTGCCACATGAATAATGTGCGCACATGGAATGCGCCACTGTCGGTTAAATCTACATCGGCCTGCGCTGCCATTTCCAATGACGACACGTTGCATCCCAATGCGCTCGTCGTCCACCAGCCAACACGCGCCGCCTTGGTTAACACTGCGAATGCGAACTCAAACACTGCCGCGCGTACTGCCACCGGGCGTGGGACGACATCCTGCTCAATATCACGTCCCCAATGCTGACACCGTGCTCAACCTCGCATATACGATGCTGAGCTCTGGCAAGCATTGTTTCCCTCTCCTCAGTGATGCCACTAACACGCTGCACTATCACCTGAAACAGGTGAAGTAGGGTTGGCCGCTCGCTCAACGTTTCTTTCAGATGCTTATTCTCATTTTCAACCCGATTCGTGCTGTCACGTGCGAATAATACCACGTGACCCAGCAAATGCGCTGCCCAGCTAAGACGCCATGGGATCCACGTTCGACGGATGTATTGGAAGCATTCAGCGCTGCGCCGGGATATGCCTTCCATAATCCGATGATAATGCGTGCAATCGTCCGTGTACAACGACGACCGCAGCATGTTGAACAGAGCACACTTATCTTCCGTGTTACAGAACGGAAGGTGTGAGCAACGCCGCCGCATGTCACGAATAATGTGTACCCGGCAGAATACCATGTTCGCAGTGGGGTACGCATTCCGAAATGCCTTCACTTGTGCAGTGCACTTGTCCACCGCCAAAATCCGAGCACCGGCAACCGCGGGGACCAATGTCAACATACCTATTACTGCCTCTTTGTAAGCAACCTCCGTCTCATTTGGCAACAGCACATAAAAGAAACTCATACCCAGGCCGCTAAGGTCCACAAACATGCAGTGCCATAGAATGTAGCCCCCTTAATTGATCTGATATGTGGAGTCCGCCAAAATTACCTTCCTGTATTGGCCCACCAAATCCAGCATGCGTGAAGGGACGAAAAACAGGTATGGAATCTCATTCCCCTCAAGCATAATTTTCACCTGACCATTTCTTTGCAATAGCTGTGTTAGCTCCTCCACCTCGGTGACACAAGCGTTACGATGACGCCGCCGTATGGCATACAAATCCCTCCTTGTTAAACGAATGCTATATTGCTGCCCCACAAATACACGCATCTCCTATGTCCGACGAAAGGTTTTCATTAAGTTAAGCACCAGCCGTTCCTGATCTCTTGTTAGCCTCCGATTTTTCACATACAGCCAGGGCTTCCCAACGTGAAAACTATGCGAAAGATACAGAAACGCATTCCCCATCTCGTAACATTCGCTCTTAAACATCACAGAAAAACGCGCAGGGCAATCGTAACAGAGGTACCTATGGTGATCTACTCATCAGGCAAATAACATGCACTTACCGCATTCCAGCAACATTGCTGCGCTTTCCATGCACACATACAAACAACATATACCGGTATGGGCATCCTTCTGGTAGCACCTGTCCGGTCTCCCTCTGGTACGCATTCGCAGTTACAACGTTCCGACGAACAAACGATGTTGCCGTTTCAATCTGAAACAGTTTCAGATCCCCCTGCACAGATGCGAAGTCCAGATAAGGACCCATAAGCATACGTCGGAATACAAGCGAGTCATCCACCATGGCTGCTACGCGTGAAGCGGGAAATGATTAACCGTCGTAACGCATTTAAACCCCTTAGTAGATTGAGCACTAATTGAAAGCTTAGAATTTCAGCAAGCCTCCTAAATTATTAATAAACATTACTATGGGTTCAATGGACCAAAATTTACCTCCCATCAACCACCACCGTGTGTACCGCAATCACACTGCCGAAAGAACATTACCTCCAAGAGGCAGAAGGTACCGTCGCATCCGTCACTGGCGCAATTTTGCATGCGAGTTCATGTTCATTAGAACAACCCGTTTCTCCGTTCTCAAAAAGTAAGGGTTTATTGGGTAAACTTCTTGCGCAAAGTGTTTGTAAAGAGGTCAGTACCACCAAACATGCAAAAACTGAATGTACCATTCCCAATTTGAAAAGTTAAATAAAAGTGGAAAAGTTGAAATATATCGGTGAGTAGTTAAAAGAAAACGGAATATAGAAAGTGGTTTCAGTTAGTCCGCGGTATGTATTTCAACAAGCATCCTACATTATTAATCAACATTACTATGGATTCAATGGCCTAAAATTTATCTCCTACCACCTACAACCGTGTGTGCCGGAATCACACTGCCGAAAGAACATTGTTTCCCAGTGGCGGATAGGGCGCTCCGATCGCAGTGGCGGGTCCGACGCTCCGATCTCGGACTAGTAGTTACTAGTTCTACACTGTACTGTGAGTGCTACGCGATGACGCGACTTATTGGCGTCCCATACTGATCGAGATTTTTAGTTGAATTAACGTGGAAAACAGTGTTTGAATAAACACTTGAAACGAAATTTGATTATTGTTAAATTGCCTCTGATCCAAGATATATTGGATCGATTAAAGCGGTTCTGGTCAAGACGACTTTGGCGCTTACTGGTAATTTTTCCGGTTTTTCCCAGTTTTAACTCCGTTTTGCACCCCATTTTGCACCCAGGTTTTTGCCTTTTTTATTGTGGTCGTTTAACTGTTGCGTACGTGTTATAATCTCTCTGTTTTCCACTATGTCCGTCTCGCAAGGCACCGAGGCTGTTGTTCCTAATGGGTCGGATTCTGAGGTTATCGCACTTTGTGGCGGTCCAAGCTGCAATATACCAGTAACTGATGATTCAGGCGGTATGCAATGCGATGTCTGCAGCCGATGGTACGAGCAGCTTTATACGGAGCTAAATACCGAGCATTACGCAGCGCTGGCCTCTAGCGAAAAGGAGACCGTGCTCCACAACGGTCGGAGATCAGCAGACGACTGGAAGGTTGCCGTAGCGAACAACACTTAAATTTGCCTTGGTGAAGGAAAGGAGAAGATGACACTGCAATATAAGAGCTGTTGATAAGTAGAGAAATGTCATGTGCTCCAATGCGGAGATGGGCTGATGTGGGTATGATGGTGGGTTGAATGCACCGTAAAGTGGGTTGGCGGATTTGGTCGCTGTCATGGCTGTCGACGATACGGCTGCTTTCCGTGCTGTCTTCCATAATCGTGTGTACCGCACTTTTGAGCAGTTTGAAAGTGACTTGAAGCGCTTTCAACTGAGTACTGCATCATGTTTTTTCAAATCAGATGTCCTGACATCGGTGGCATATGGGAGGAAAACCGGGAAAGAGTTGCCTGAGGATGTACGGTACAAATCCGTGCAATATAGATGCGTGCATTGTTGCCGAAGGGGATACACGTGCAAGCGGTAAGTTCACATGTATTGTTTGTGAGACGCTTATTAACTTTAGGTACAAGAGTTACGACTGCAAGGCGCATATAACCGTACGGCATAACGGGTGGTGCTACGACATAGTATCCTACAGCGTTGAACACAGCCATAACTTTCATGTGGGAAAGCCGTTCCTGTACGTCAACAACAGACGGCTTCCGCAGCACGCCGAAGAGGACATCTACCGTATGATGCAGTCGTTCAAGGACACACGCGAACTACGGAGGTATGCGTTGAAGCACTACGGTAAAAGGTTGAACCGTTATGACCTCCGGACCATAAGAGATAAGATGAAGGGGAAGGTTGAGGGGAACTCGGTGGAAGATGTGATACATTTGCTTGAGAGCGTCGGCCAATGTAATGTGGAGTATGAGGAGTCGGAGGTGCGGTACATATTTTTCGTTCCCAGGTACGTACGTGACCTGGTGGAGCTTTATAGTGAGGTATTGCTGGCCGACGCGACACACCAAATGAACTGCGGTGGCTACATACTGTGGCACTGCATGTTGGTCGATGTGCATGGTATTGGACGTTCAGTTTTCTACGCGCTGCTTCCTGCGGAAGGGACGAGTGAGGGTACCAGTGAAGGCACAAGGCGTAAGCAACGTTTAGTTCTAATTCCAGAGTCGTCAGCTAGTCAGGAGCATGAAAGGAAGACACTGCGTTTTCGCGACTTGCACACAAAAGCGTCTAAGGTGTATAGGCCTCCAAGGAAGCGTCGCAGCCATGCACCAATCCCAGCCAACTACGACAATGACAAGTGCGCTTCGTGCCTACAAAGTGACTGCGAGGCACAGAGTGGACAGGTGGTTGACTGGGTCATGTGCTGCGATTGCCACCTTTGGTATCATCAGGTATGCGTCTCGTACGCTGGACAGGAGCACTTCACTTGCCATCGGTGCATGTAAGTCCTTCTTTTTCATATCGCTACCTTTTTCTTTCATTCATAACCGTACTATGCATTGCTTCCGCTTGATCGTTAGGTACACCCACTGCTCCCATATGCGGTGCCTCCCTACATGACGTTGACGTCACGGGATAACACATACTGGGGGTGGTCAGGTGTGCCTACGGATATCAGAAGCACCCACAAATGCGCTGCCATTTTAGGATGCACATTCACTTATCCGTTCTGTTAGATCTTCACTTTTTTGCTATTCCGAATTAACCAGCCAGGAATTTCTCCGCAGCAATTCTAGCCCAGCCGAAGAAAAATCAAAATTCCAACAGACTTGACAACGAAAAACGTGTTAACAAAAACTCTGCCAACGTAGCCAGAAAATGCCGCCGAAAACACTCTCCTCTCAACTCTGAGGCAAAAGTCCAATTAGCCGGGTGTTTGAAAACGCATTGGTCCGCTCGATCGATTGCCTGATCGACCGCACGGGGTAGGCGATTCTTTTTAGCCCAGCTTTCAGTCACCAATATATACTTTCTCTTTTTTCTTTTATGTTTTTATCTGATTGCTCGATACCTCCCCTCCTGAAGCTGTTGCCGTTGTTTATGAAGCTAGCCGGGGATTAACCTGGAGCCTCCTGGAAGTGATTCTTCGCCTACCGGTGCATCGCCTTGGCTGTAGTGTTTTGGATTCCAATTCCGTACTCTGCGGTCTGGTATTATTCGTCTGATGACAGGGTTCTTCTACTGGCTCTGTAGGCAAGTTGAAGCTGTCTGTCAACAGGTCAAATGGAAGCTTGGCGGATTCTATTGCTTGTGGCTGGCACATTGTTGTTCGCAGTTGGTTTGCATGGCGTACCCATACCTGCGTTCCAACCAGCACGTCGTAAATGACGCTTCCGCGCTTGCACTGGATCGTTCCTGGCGTCCATTTTGCGTGTCCACCCCGATAATCACGCACAAGTACTGGCTGACCCGGTGTAAACGAACGTTGCTTGGCACCAAACCGCCGATTAAAATCACGTTCCATCTTTAGGTTCCTTTCACCAGCTATGGACTCTGAGGATGGCCGAACTGCATCATATGGCATGCGAAGTTTTCTCTTCATCATTGCCTCTGCTGGTGATATTCCACCCGGCGTTTGTGGATTTTGTGTAGATCGGTACAGAAATAGGAAGCGGTCGATCACCTCCTCTATGTCTCCCTCCCTCCTTGATTTGAGGAGAGCGCGTTTGAATGTATCCACAAACCTCTCTGCTTGGCCATTTGATTGTGGGTGGAATGGTGGAGACCGCACGTGTTTGATGGCGCAACGTTGGCAGAATTCCATGAATGTGGCCGAAGTAAACTGTGCTCCATTGTCCGTCACCAATGTTTCAGGGCAGCCGAACCTGCTGAAAATTTGTCGCAACCTAGAGACGGTTGCGCTGGTTTTCGTGCTTCTCATGAGGAACACTTCGGGCCACTTGCTATAAGCGTCGACCACTATGAGAAAGTTCTGGCCATTGATTGGGCCTGCAAAGTCTACATGAACACGACTCCAAGGTTTAGTTGGTTTAGGCCATGAGCGGAGTTCAGTCTTTGGCGGTGCCCTTGAGGCGGTAGCGCAGTTGCCACAACTTTTAGCTAGCTGCTCTAGCTGCCTGTCCATAAACGGCCAATATACATAACTTCTGGCAAGCGCTTTCATTCGGTTGAGCCCTGGATGTCCTGCATGGAACTGTCGCAGCACTCTTTGTTGCAACGCCTGCGGGATGACTACTCTGTCTGAGAACATGATGCAATCGTCCACAATGGAAAGCGAATGTCTTCGCTGATAGAACTGCTGCATTTCGGCAGATGAACACGAACGTGGCCAGCTGGTTCTGTGGAAGTGTGTCACCTTCTTCAGGATTGGGTCTCGAAGCGTTTCGGCCCGCACAGCATCGGCCGTAACTGGCATACCATGTAGTGCCTTGTTCACCAGGAATTTGACATCAGGTTCGATTTCAACTGAGGCAATGATGGTGTCCTCGTGTTCTTGTTGCAGGGAATCAATGAGGTGTGACAACGCATCTGCTTGGCCCAGCGAATTCGTTGACTAATAAAGGTAGGCATCGGACAAGTCGAGCTTGGCGAAACACTTCCCACCATTTAGCTTGGCAAAGATATATTCTGGTATCGGAAGGGGTATTGATGGTCGTCCAATGCGGCATTCAAGCCGGTCGAAAACTCGGCGTAGACTCGCACTTCACCGTTCGGCTTCTTCACAGCAACGATCGGCGTAGCCCATGAAGAGTAGTTCACTGGTGTGATGACACCGGCTCGTTCCAGTCGGTCGTGCTCCTGATCAACTGCTGTCATGGCTGCATACGGTACCGGTCTTTTTGCACTAAAGACTGGCTTGGGTCCTTCACGAAGACACAACTTTGCTTTGAACTTAGTGCAGTGGCCGAGACCATCTGCAAACAAGGTGACAAACTGCTGCTTTAGCTTTCTGGTCATCTCTTCTATCGACAATCATGAATGTACTGGGTCGGTTTGTACTGTATTGCAAATCTGACTCATTGGAGCATCAAACAGTTGTAATTTTTCCATCCAGTCAAGTCCAAGGAGGTTCAAGTTTGGTCGATCAGACAAGTAGCAGGTTCCGGCCTTTTCCACTCCGTTGAATGCAATTTTGCAACTTATTTCTCCGACCAACTTCAGCACTCCACCGGATGCATTGTGAGCGATTTTGTTGGAATCAATCATTTTCGGCTTCTTTATGTGCTTCCAAGTGTTCTTGAAAATGATCGTTATATCTGATGCCGTATCGAACTGCATCCGGGTTGGGATTCCGTTGATAAGCACAATGATAAATCGGCGGCGTGTTCCAGAATGGCTGTGAAACGTAGCAATCACCGATAGTGATGCTGCGTCAGGTTTTCTGAAATTCTTCCTTCGGTAGGACTGCTTCACATTTCTTGGCCGGGACTGATGGTAAAAGTCTTCCTTGTGGCCGCGTTTATGGCACTTATCACAAATATGACGCTTGAATGGACAGTATCGTGCGAAATGCCATTCACCACATGACCAACAAGGTGTAGGCGGCTTGTTCGGCTTTCTGTTAAACGACTTATTCGAGCCAGATTTTCTTGCATTTTGCACAGCATGAACAGTATCGGCAATGGTGGGGCGACTCTGCTCAATCATAGCCGTGTCGTGTTCAAGGTAATTAACCGTTTGCATTCGCCTACAAGAGACTTCAATGTCAAATCTGGATCTTGATCCAAATTAGCAAGGAACCGAGTGCGGATTTCCGCGTCACGTGGAGACTGTACAGCACTGACAAATGTAAGACACTTAAACTGGTCATCCGTCAAACAGCGTAATTTGAAACGTTCACATTCGCGGTTAACCATGTCTGCTAGTGCCCCATAATCGTCTGTATCACGCTTTACAATTTTTAGACATTGATAGCGAATGCTAAACAATGATGTTGACTCACCAAAAATTTCTTTGAGTGTTGCCACTGCTTCGTTGAAAGTGATGTCCTTCGGCTATTTGGGCAATATGTGGTCAAGGAATCTTGTATGTTCATTAGTTCCCAGCTTGCGGAGCAAAAGGCGCACTTTCCATGAATCATCTTGACGGCTGAAAGACGTCTGGAACATATCCTCCCAACGTTTGAACCACGCCTCGAAAGTGGATTCGGAATCAGCATCATAATGAAATTCAGTGTTTGAATTCGTAAGAAGATCAAGTGAAACAGCCTGCGTGTCCCGTGTAGCTGCTCCGTTTGATTGTACGTTTAAGCACTGCGTTAAACTTTCAATCAGTTTCATTTGTGCTTCCATCTGGGATTGTTGCTGAAGAAGCAGCTTTTAAAAATGTTCGGCAGAAAAATTTGTAACATTTCCGTGCTTGTCCGTCGCCATTGTTAGATCTTCACTATTTTGCTATTCCGAATTAACCATCCAGGAATTTCTCCGCAGCAATTCTAGCCCAGCCAAAGAAAAATCAAAATTCCAACAGCCTTGACAACTAAAAACGTGTTAACAAAAACTCTGCCAACGTAGCCAGAAAATACCGCCGGAAACACTCTCCTCTCAACTCTGAGGCAAAAGTCCAAGTAGCCGGGTGTTTGAAAACGCATTCGTCCGCTCGATCGATTGCCTGATCGACCGCGCGGGGTAGGCGATTCTATTTAGCCCAGCTTTCAGTCACCATTATATACTTTCCCTTTTTTCTTTCATGTTTTTCTCTGATTGCCGGATAAGTTCCTTCATAACAGCGCCATCTTCCAAGCAACCGGATTAAAGATTGCGCTTTGCAAGGCACCGGAGTAACCTGCGTTGACCAGGTAAGAAGCACGCTTGATGTATCATACATGGTACATGTATTCCTAGCACTGGAACTGCATTTCTCTTATCACATCATCTCCCAGTTGTTTAGTGATCCGCCGCGTGGGAATGCGTATGATTTACCTCACCCATACGTGCGTGACCATTTCGCAGGGGACTGAACACCTTATATTTTCCTGTACCTTGCCTGCGGCATCTATCTACGGTTGATTTAAGGGAACACATGTTTTACGGAACGACATTATCTCCATTTCAGGCACTCCTTTCCCCATCGGCAATACGTGTCATCACGTTTGTTAACGGCGTTATATAAGACATCGGCGTTCATCAGCAACTTCCGGTAGACCATAGGCTGCAGGTTACGGAGGCTGGGAAGGACGTCAATAACAGACCAGCCGCAAATCAACAGCGTGCGTCCTCACTGCGAGGCTTGGTGATTATGTACCTGAGGTACATACGCCCGGTATAATTTCCCACTGTACACTGTCGCTCATTGAAGGTGCACTAACCGAACATGGACATGCTTCTGCACAGTGTTAACAGAGATTCCGGCATGCAAGGGTTCCTAGAGTGACTTGCGGCTTTCGCGTGGCAGCACTATATTGCTCCACTTCCCTGAGTAACTCAGATCTTCGTACCTCAACCTCCTATTCGCTACCACTTCAGGAGCATTCATTTCATTTTCCTTCTTTAATGCGCACTTAGTTTCCCGTGCACGCACTTATAGGGCACCAAACGTGCGCATTAACCGTTTGCCCAATAAGGCCTAGGGGTGATTATATTTCGAATCAGTTGCACTGGAATGATTGCAATCTCCCGTGAGTGTTCCTTCTTATGCACATCGTTGACGCAGGATATGAGAAAGTGGTCGGTATTGGTAGATCTTAAAGGAAACTCCTGAAACATCATGATCAACCCGTTACTGCGCACTTTCCCTGCACTAGCAGTCCCCGCTGTGTAAGGTACTTTAAGTAGTCATGCCGTATGAGGTAAATGTTACATCAAGGGGAATGAAAGTCACTGAAATGAGGGATAAAACCAAAGAGTGAAGAGAATGACCGAATAAGAACTAACAGCTTGAAGATGGACCTGGTCAGGAGAAGAGAAGATAAAGGCAAGGGATAACCGGGAAGACAAGGCAACCTAGCCGGGCTAAATAGCCAGGTCAAGTCCGGTCCGACCTTATCTATCAATATGCCCTAAGTAACCATTACGTCTCCTCGACCCCTCGTCAGTGCATGGAGTAAACACACAAGCTAGGTAGACGCTCGGGGTACCAATGCCCCCGTAACACTTCGACCAACTCCGTACCTTCTCTCATTGCCCCTCCAGCTCCATTTTGTACCGAATAAGGCAGAGCGGGCTAGCCTGCACGCACCAATACAGATGGGTGCGGATAAAGTGGAGAACCTCTACTTGCGGCATTCTTCCAGCTGTCACCGGAATTCAAAGACGATGAATGCACGACGCGTAGGTCTACGTGGTTGGAGACAAGGGGGAATTTAACCAACCCCAGTATGCACTTGAAACGTGAAACATTTACCGCCATACCAGGAACGGAAACCTTAGCCTGATCTATGGGCATAAGCCACAAAGTACACAAGTCCAAGAGTCTGTCCAGCGCATATTGTATGCTTTGGAAACTCCTGAAACATTAAGAACATACCATAGCTGAACGTCATCAGCAACCCGGAATAGCCATAGTATTCCAGTGCTAAGTGTATTATACCTGTCTATACATGAAGTAAAACACATTAACACAAGCCTAGCCTGATAATCATTGCAGCTAGATAGAACCCTACGCAAGCAAATATGGAGAGAAGTAAACCGTTACAAACAAGTGAAATAACACACCACAGTTAACCCGCTTACCTCCTGCAGCGACTCTCTCACGTGACATACTAAGCTCCCTGACGAACGAAGAACACGGACTGATACCAATTGTGGGGCATTCAAACCGTCACCGGATCAGGATTTTAATATATACATGCCCATTATGTTTCATTAAACATTTTCATCCGAGAAATATGCCAAAAAGCGTATTAAAAGCCATTGACAAATATATGAAATATTTACCATATACATAAATATGACTGATCTGCTAAATAACATACCTATATTATCGACATATATATAAGCAATCGACATATATATCAGCATTTATATATATATATATATATATATCACTTATCATAGCAAAAATATATAATATTACAAAAACCAAGTACATCGATATGTACCAGAAGGAAATAGCGTTCAGCGATTGCACGCATGATTTATATCCCTAGGACTTGCCATTTGCATTAAAAATATATTGCAGAACTTGCCCTATTATCACGTGTTGCGTATCCATCCACCATACAATTCTTCCCGAATTAATTATCCCACACATTACAAATTACGAAAGAGGTCATTTGTTGAGAAGCCGTGAAATATACCTTCGTACGGTTTCAAACTACACTTACTTTCACCCATGCTGTAAACAAATGCGTGAAATATGGCGTTTCAATGATGAACTTCCCTAGTTGTAGTCGTGTGAAACTTTTAAAAACACTTATAGATCACACTACACACGGCATTGTATATTACCCATTTATTCAGCTGTCTTTTCCATAACCCGCACGAAAAGTTTCATGAAAAAATACCTTTCATTTGATACGTACATTTTCTGTGCCGTAATCGTTAACATTACCATATATCACTTGCCTACGTACCCTTTAGGAAGATTTCATTCCTTTAAAACATAGCGCAGGTGCTACTGCTACCATATATCAGTGGCACCTCTCACTATATATTCCATTTCAGAATACATCACCATTTCACCACGCAGCGACGGGTGCTGTCATGGCAACCAGGATTTCGTATTTCCTGACTACCTACTTCGACCTTCGGTCCTCCATTTCAACACATACGTGCTTTAACGTTTAACATTACATTATGGCATTATTCAAGTTCAAGTTCAAGTGGGACTGGAACGATAGGATGAATCCCGTAAGTGTTCCTTCTTGAGCGGGTCGTCGATGCAGGAGTTGATAGGGGTGCTCCGACTTCTTGATGGGTCTAAAAGGAAAACACCCGAAAAACACCCTGGTCCACCAGTTTAAT
>OX104065.1:132533005-132610940 GCA_944474145.2 Dicrocoelium dendriticum | reverse complement strand
CTCTAATGTCGTAGACGTTTCCAGTTGCAACGATTCCGTAGTAGTGGAATTTGAGGGGGAAAGGGCGCCCGACGGATCTCTCATGTCCGCCTTGGGTTTTGCCGCTTCTTTAACCCTCTTTCACTTTCTTTTGACAAGGGCAGAGACCTGCTGCTCTTCTTCGCTAACAGCCGAATCAAAAGCTGAGAGAATCAAAAGCTGCGAACAGGTTCACAAAAATAATGGCCGTTAAGACACCGAAAGAGCGGCGAATAAACCACATCATACGGAACCCTCTACAAGCAGCCTTCATCCAATTTTCCCCAGAGTGAAGCAATGAGGTATGGGTGATACCTAGATTAACCTGCTGAATGACAACAGGGAGATCACTTCCACCAACTACATAGCGTGTGGGGGGACTAGCACCTCCATTGCGGTGGACAGAACATTTCGCCTGATTTATCGGCATCAACCAAAGGCTGACCAATCCCAGAGCCTATCCAAGGCACTCTGAAGTGCCTCAGAGCCACCAGGGATATCCACAATATTCCAGAGCTTGAGGTCATCAGCAAACAATAGCGACGGTACTCCAAGCTCCTGGGGTAGGTCAATGACATAAATTGCGAAAAGCAACGGCCCTAGAACCGAGCCACTAAGAACAGCTTGTCTAAGCGAAAGGCTACGCCCCACAAGTACACACCGTTCTCTGCCCTCTAGGAAAGCAGAAACCCATTTAAGGGCGGCTCCAGATATCCCATACGATCTCACCTTCAATTAGAGTCGTTGATGTGGGACAGTATCAAAGGCTTTTGAGCAGTCAACGAAAAGCACGTCGATGGCGTGAACGTTGTCTACTGCCTCAGCCCAGCTTTCACGAGCTACAAGTAAACTTGTCAGACATGAAAATCCTTTACGGAATCCGTGCTGGGCCGCACTGAGAAGGTTAAACTTAATCAAGTGATTCTCCACCGAATCCCTGACCAATTTTTCAAACAACTTAACTACTACGCTTGTTAAGCTGACAGGCCGGTAGTTCGCCGGCAGAACTCTGTCCCCGCCCTTAAAAATCGGACAGATGATTGCGTTCTTCCATTCCGAAGGTAAGGCACAGCTATCGAGTGATATTATAAACATGCTTGTCAGAGGGCCACTTAGCTCAGCGGCCAATTCATGCATCAGCTTCGGATGAATTAAATCAGGTCCAGAAGCTTTGGAAGGATTTAGCCCTTGCAATAGCCCGAAGACTTGTGTCTCCGTTATGCTGATTTCAGTTAGGCAAGAATCCTCCGGGACTCTTGTGATCAGCTCAACCTGAGGTAGAGAGGCCTCATGAGAAAAGACACCAGTATATTGTTCGCTAAGTATACAGGCATTATCATAGTCGGTAAGCCCATGGGTCCCGTCCGCTCGTAGTAAAGCCGGTATAGACGAGTTTGTACCGCTACGTCTCTTTACGTAAGCAAAGAACTTCTTTGGGTTTTTTACGGCTGCGTTAGCCAAATCCTCCTCGTACTGAAGACGAAGAGTTATAAGATGATGCTTACATTTATTGCTAACGGCTCGATAGCTTTTGTAGGTGCTGGTAGATGAAGCCGCTTGGTAAGTTCGCCAACACTTAGAGCGCTTCCTGAGCAAGTATTTACCTGTATGATCTGTCCATGGAGGCTGCGCCCGTGTCACCCTTCTCTTAGTGAGTGGGATTTGGGGAGCAGAGATCTCGGTGAGGTATGCCTTAAATTTCTCCCAGGCTGTCTCAACGGTGTCAGCCACGGTGATCGCACAACGCAAAACTGAAGCTTTGTCTCGCATTGCTTTAAAGTCTGTCCGCCAAATATTTGGACAAGCCTCAGCGGTAGCATGATGACACTTAGTTAGAGCACATCGAAAGGATATGCAGACAGGGTCACTGGCTCCTAGAGGACAGCCGTAGGTAATATCACTTACGAAATCGTGTGACTTCGCAAAAGTGAGATCCAAGGTAGACGGAATTTGGTTGCGCATATATCTTGTCAGGAGATCCACGAACTGATGCAAGGGCAGTTGCAACACGGACATCAGGGAAAACCCTCTTTCTCCCGTGTCGCCGTCAACCGCCTGTTTTGTGTTCTGTGGTACCCCAAAATGGAAACCATGACAAGGACACAAATGCAATTCCCCTCGTTCGTAAAATTCAACATTCAACTTGAACGAGAAATGGGCTCAGCATTCAGCATCCTGTAACGGTGTAGCGCTTTTTATACCGTAAAATAGCAACTTACAGTTTCCCAGGAACGTTGCTACGCCTGCCATGAACAGGGATACTGCACGTACCGGTACAGGTACTCATTTGGCAACCCCGTCCACTTTTGCCGTTCATAATGCTGTGGAATCACAGCCGTATGTTCGCAAAAAGCTGTGGCTGTTGCAAATTTCTTTACATCGGACTCAACCTCATCAAGTTTCCGATAATAGTACGCACCAAAAGGCAGAATCTTTCAGATTCATCCACCATGATGACAGTTACAAATGTGGCGCCAAGTGATTTCCAATACTCCTGTAGTCTATCATAACAACTAACTATGAGAACCACATAAACCGTCTTCAATACAAAACCTACACTATATATATATATATATATATATATATATATATATATGCAAACCGCCATTTAATGGTAACCTCTCCAGTTGGCCTAGCATCCCTACGGAACCGAACCCGCCGCTAGGCAAATCTCAGATGTGAGAGTCCCGGTCCGCCGGTACGTGACTAGACGACCAACCAAAAGTAGTGGGTAGAAGACACAAAAGTAAACTAGGGAAGAACTTTATTGGACGGGAGGAGCGTTAGCTAATGCTAAAAATAGGGCACCCGGAGAGAGCTAGCTAGGGAGAATGTCGTTGGCGTCGAGAGCGTCGACGGAGCGTCGTTCGCAGTCGAGCCGCGCGCCAAAGGCGGAGATCGTTTTCGTGTTTCCAACAAACGGGAACAACGTTCCAACAGGCAAACCGAATGGTTCCCTAATACATAAGAAAGCTATAATTTGAATATTTTAGAATAGTTCACCCAGTCATACGGGGGAATCTCCAGGTCGCTACAATGCCCATCCGTTACCGGTAGCTCAGCTGGCTTACACCTATTGCCTATATCCCCCTTTTTTCTTTGAAAAATTGCGGCACAGTAGCTGAGGTGTTTCCCACCTTTAGCTAACGTGTATAGTGCTTGTGTGTGCTTGGACTCACCTAGCCATGCGGCTGCTGCACATTAACGACTTGGATTAAGAGACATGCTCAGCCATGAAAACTGCCTCTGCACAGGCTACCAAGATCAAGAGAGCCCCAATCGCGCGTGAACATAAGAATGAAAATTGCTGGTATTACCAAAGGTTCGGCAGGGCGGCTCAACATTGTGTGTACCTAACCCACAAACCACTTCACGGAGACCTGGAGGTAGATCTGTTTCTTTAAATGTCGGCCTTTATTTGTAATTCAGTTGTCAAGCCATTAACTGTAACGGGAGCTCCCAACGGGCTCCATGTCAGCTTTCTGCTTGCTACTGGGGCATTGTGCACTTTTCTATGACTTGAAGTAGCCAACTATCTTCTGAAAAAAGCTCGGGGCGCTTTTGCTAACCTTCGCCACTTGTGGCGCCGGCGCGACATCTCTCTTGCCCTGAAGGGTAGAGTGTACAATGCACCAGTACGTTCGACCTTAATGTACGGTTGTGAAACCTGGCCGCTTAAAGCAGCGGACCTGAAGAGGCTAGTTACGTTCGACCACCGGTGCCTTCGTAATTTAGCTCACATCTGGTGGGAACACCGCGTGAGCAATGAGCGTGTTCGACGCCTTGTTTACGGCACAGGAAAAGGAAATGAACCGCTCAGCACCGTCATTTCACGCACCAGGCTCCGATGGCTTGGCCACGTGTTACGCATGCCAGCCCACCGACTCCCGCGACGTGCGTTGTTTGCGCGCCGGGGGTGTGGATGGAAGAAGAAGAGGGGTGGCCAAGCGATGACTTGGTCGAGAGGAATGAAGGCCCTCACTTCTGAGCTGGCCTCGGTTGGAACGTCTCGGCTCCCTGGTTGGGGTCCGAAAGACGATGAACACGTTTGGTTGGACACACTTGCAGATATGGCTAGGAGCCGACCTCAGTAGCGTTCGTACTGTGAGTTTCTTTTCCTACTCCATCCCTTTTAGCCTCCCCTTTCAATCACAATCTCATTATTTAGCTTTATATAATTTCGCATAGTATTTTTTTGATGCACAGTAGCCGGCTGGTAGCTTACCGGAACGATGCCCATCCGTCGCAACGAGACTGGACCTTAACGTGATGCGACGGCTTGCGTACCTCATTGACCCATTGAGCTATACTGGGTGATGCCTCCGAGCATCTTGAGAGCTACTCCTACCAGGTTGGTCAATGGTGAGAGGTCAGACAAACTCAGTCTCCTGGTCCTCCAGGTTGGGGGTTTGAAATGGGATGGCGTCCATTTCTGTAAAACTAAATCATTGCCACCTCCCCGCTGCCTTGCGGACAGGCTTTTGAGCCAAAGGCTTTGTATGAGGACCCTAATCGTTCTCCTGTCTAGGTCTGGGCGCCCTGGCAGTATCCCAGCCCAGATACAACCATGACATTTTCTTCAAACATAAACTTCATCCTGCATCGGCCGTCGCGCAGATTATCAACTGTCGCCTTATCTGCTACATACACCAGGGCGGATAAGCGAAAGCATGCTACTGCTGGCGCCTCCCTTCATTCTTTTCCACCTTTTTCTCTTACTCCCATCCCGGCCCCCATTACTAACCTTCCTTCTATAATTCCCAGCTTAATTGACAGCGAAGTGCTACTGGAGTAGAACCATCTGCAGCCACCATCCCACAGCACCTATCGGACGCCTATCGGCAAAAGTCCCTTATAAGGCCACGCTGTCCCGTTTCCATGGCGACATTCAACGTCCGCACTCTAAGACAAACAGGTCAGCAGGCTGCACTCGCACGCACCTTGGACACACTGGGTATTGATGTGTTGTGTGTCCGAAACTAGGATTAATGACCCTAACGGGGTTATTGAATTGACTGCACCCGAATTATCCTCTCGTTATTGGTTGCACGCATCCGGAAACGCCGATGCGGCACTCACGGGTCAAGCTGGTGTAGGTATCATTCTCAGCTCCAAGGCTGAGTCATCGTTGGTTGATTGGATTCCGGTGAACAGCCGTTTATGTGCAGCCCGTTTGACGACATCAGCTAAGGTGAATTCGCGAAGTAAAACAAAACGCTGTTTGTTTGTGATTTCTGCTTATGCTCCCACGGACTGCAGTTCTAATGCAGTCAAGGACACTTTCTATCACGAACTGAACACGCTGCTACGCAGTGCTACTAGTTCAGATATTATAGTACTTGCAGGGTATATGAACGCACAAGTAGGGCGTCTGAGCTCGTCAGAAGCTCAGCTGGGTGGTAAGTATGGACTTAACGCCGAACGGACTGACAACGGCGAGCGTCTGCTGCAACTGTGTTCGGAGCACCAGTTGTTTCTTACTAGCACTGCTTTTAGACACAGTGGGCGCCGAAGTGCCACTTGGCGTCCACCTATAGCTGGTCATCGATGGACCCAAATTGACCACATAGCCATAAGTTCCAGGTGGCGCGGTTCCATTCTGGATTGCCGCTCGTACTGGAGTACCTGTGTCGACTCTGACCATGCCTTGGTGCGCTGTCGTTTCTCCATGAACTTTACCGGACGGCGCACAAAGCGTCTCCCCCGATTGGCAACGGAGAAATTGTCCCAGCCCTCTGTCAGGCAAGCCTATCAAGAAGCACTGCATAGCGAACACTCAGTGTCTTGTCCTAATGACACTGAACTTCAGTGGACTAGGATCTCGGCCACTATGCACGACGCAGGAGCATCTGCTTGTGGCACTATCAGTCGTCATCGCACCAGCCACTGGATATCCGAGAGGTCCGTGAACCTTTTGGAAGCTGTAAGACACCTCCCGGCTGGTTCTGAACACAATGTGACCAGACGGGCTATTAGGCGTGAACTAAAGCGGAGCCTACGTGCTGACAAGGAAGCCTGGTGGACCAGTCGGGCTCAAGAAATGGAGGAGGCAGGAGCAGTAGGCAATTACCGGAAGCTCTTCCAGCTAATACGCACCACTGGTCCGAGAAAACCAGGCGTCAGTGAGACAATCAGGGACAGCGCGGGTGCGCTGATACACAATAAGAAGCGCCGTATGGCTCGTTGGGCTGAGCACTTTGAACATCAGTTCAGCTGGCCCCCTGCTCCCGGACCTCTTCCTACTCAGGTGATGCAGGACGAGCCATGGATGGTTAGTTTAGAGCCTCCGTCGGAGGCTGAGGTCCGAAACGCGATCACGGCCCTCAATCGTTTTTGTGCCGCTGGGCCGGATTCCTTACCACCTGCATTATTTAAGGATGGAGGTGAGGTCCTCTGCAAAGCACTGACCTCCCTATTCGAACGTATCTGGAACGGAGAGAGTGTGCCGGCTAATTGGAGCGAATCGATTATAGTGGCAATATACAAGAAGGGCAGTCGCACAGACTGTGCGAACCACAGGGGTATTAGCCTAACGCCAGTTGTGACAAAATTACTGGCCTCGATTATCGTTCGTCGCCTCACTGCAGAACGGGAATCTCGGATTAGAGAAGAGCAGGCCGGTTTTCGCCCAGGACGTGGCTGTATAGACCATATATTTACTTTGCGGCAGGTGCTAGAGCAGCACCACGCATACCGCAGACCGACAATAGCTGTGTTCCTCGATTTCAAGAGTGCGTTCGATTCAATCTATTCTGTTCGAAATACTTGTGCGGAAAGGTGTTCCCACGAAATATGTGAACATCCTTCGTGCTTTATACTCGAACACTAGAGGCCGCGTCAGGGTCTATGGTGCCCTATCGGATAGCTTTTCGACTACAAGTGGCGTTCGTCAGGGTTGTCCGATGTCCCCATTTTTGTTCAATTTCGTCGTGGATTCTATCATGGAGTGTTCCCTTGCGGAATCTCACGATGTAGGTGTTGAAGTGCTGCCTGGTGAACGGTTAGTTGATCTAGATTATGCGGACGATATCGTCTTGCTTTTCGACAATGTTGAGGCGGCACAATCAACCCTGAATAGCCTATCCAGAGTGGTCCCATTATTTGGTATGCACTTTGCACCTTCAAAGTGCAAAGTGTTGCTGCAGGACCACCAGCCACTCGATGACCCCTTGACGCTTGCTAACGAGGAACTCAAGGTGGTTGATCAATTCACTTATCTTGGCAGCTGCATCAGCAATGATGGGTGCATAGAAACTGACGTGAGCTCACGCATTGCAAAGGTCAGAGCTGCCTTCTTGAACCTGCGGCATGGTTGGCGACAGAAGGGAGTTTCCCTCCGTCTGAAAGGCCGTGTATACAATGCCACAGTGAGAGCCGTTCTGCTCTATGGTAGTGAAACTTGGCCCCTTCGGTCTGATGATCTGAGGTGCCTTCAAGTCTTTGATCGTCGTTGTTTGCGAAGCATTGCTGGTGTCGGATGGCACCAGCGTGTCCGCAACGATGATGTGCGTAGGCGAGTACTAGGTGGTGATGATCATGCTAGCTCCCTAGAACAACAGATAGCACTGAATAGGTTGCGTTGGCTCGGGCACGTGCTCCGCATGCCTGGTCACCGCTTACCTAGGAGGGCCTTGTTCAGTCTACCAGGTGTCGGATGGCGCAAGGCTCGAGGTGGACAGAAGTTGACTTGGCAGCGGGAAATGAAGTCACTGACGACCAAACTGGGTGCCGTTGGTCCGTCTCGCCTTCCGGGTTGGAGTCCACGTGACTCACCATGTGCTTGGCTCGAGACTTTAGAGGACATGGCTCGCAACCGACACCAGTGGCGCGTCTGCTGGCGTCTCCTAATCGGATTGTCTGTTTAAAATGTGTTTGGTGCTGAGTTATCTGCGGGGTAATGGCAGATTATGACGCGTGGCAGTGAAAGCCGCAAGGAAACTGTCTCGCCGATGCCGCCTTATCTTTGCACGATAGCCAGCTGTTTGTGACGGTATGTTGTCTACACAAGGTGTAGGCGCCTTGGCCCTAAATGTTTGCTTAGGGCATTAAGGTTTTCAGGTAAGTCCCCCCTCTCTCCTTCTTCTTACTCTTTATTTCATAGGTCCTCATGGTTGTATGGCAGCGAAGCATCAGTTCAAATGGCTGATGTACTGCTGTTGATGATTTGATGATGATGATGATGTTACCTGTAGCTCAGCCGGCTTACAGCAGTTGCATTATTTTCTCCTTTTTCTGTGTATTGCGGCACATTAGCTGAGGTGTTCCCCACCTCTAGCTATCGTGTATGATGATGATGACTATCTTCTGAATTGCCGCACAGTTGTCAGAAAACAGCTTCAGATAGTCACGGATAGGGGAGCCGAGTTACCTGTCGAGTTTAGTCTAATGGTTCTGGTTCGTTTGGAATATGTCTTCTATCCACGAGTTTATAGTTTGCTGGAACTTGAGTTGGGACCCAACTTTAGGAATGAAATGAATTTTAGTACTAATCTTTAACCACTTATTACGCTCGATGTTACTGCTTAATCCCACATTTGAGAGCATAAAGCCTATTTTCGACACGCAACCTTATTGCTCATTGCAGGTTTCTTTTCCGGAACGATCACTTTGAGTTATAAAAGCTTTATTGCCTTGGTAAGACCGCATGTGAAGCACAGAGAACCCACCTCTACTCCCTTCTTCGAGAATACGAAAACCACTTTAGCAGCGACCATTTGGGTCGCATTGGCATCATTCAGCTTATGACACACACGAGGAATCATCACCCCATTTGCCAACCCGTCCGTACGCTACCCGTCCATTATTAGCCTCAACTGGACGAGATGATCAGAGACATGCTCGATAAACAACTTATTCGCCCATCCACATGACTCTGGGCCTCCCCAATTGTTCTCGTTAGAAAGAAGAATGGGGGTTTACTACTACGTGTACGTTACAAAAGCTAAACGAAGTGACACCTAAAGACTCCTTCCCGCTCCTTCGCATCGATACTACATTTGATGCTCACAACTTATGAAAACTACAATAAACATACGAAGATAGAGGGGGTGGAAACTGATGTTCAGGGGAATAGTGAGTCACAGCAAGTCCGCCATTGTGCACGATTTCTTGCCGTATCCAAGAGCGTTTCCAGTTATGTGTGTTCTGAATTCTTCACCCTCCGGCCAGGGAGCCGACCACAGCTAATGTTGACGTTTGCTCCTTCATGCTCTTGGCCCAAGTCATACGTTGGCCACCTTGCTTTCGTTTCCAGCCGACTTCTGCGTTCGCGAACAGGGCACGGCAAGGTAAGCGATGAGTAGGCATGCGGAGAACGTGCCCAGGGCATTGAAGTCGGCGCAGTGAAAGTATACTCTTCAGTGGTCGACAAAGTCTGTCTGATCTGAAGATACTTCGTCGAATATCTTCATTCTTAGTGTGATGTTGCCATCCTACACCAGAAATGCTCCGAAGGCAGCGATGATCAAAAACAGACAGCCTCTCAACATCCTTTGCGCGAACAGGCCGTCTCGCAGCCATAGAGGAGAACAGCTCTCACTGTGGCATTTTAAACTCAGCCCTTCAAAGCTAGACTCAGATCACCTTGACGCCAGAGATGGCGTAGATTGGCAAAAGCAACCCGAGCTTTGGAGACACGCAAAGAGACATCATCCGTTGAACCATTAGCGCTGAGGCAGATTCTATGCTAAACGAACTTGTGCACCAGTTTAAATGAATGACCTAGATGGGTAAGGTCAGGAGCAGCGCCTAGCCAGTCCTGCAGGAAAATCTTGCATTTCGATGGTGTGATGGTCATTCCAAACTGGGAGACAGACATCTCCAACCTACACTGAACATTTTAGGCCGCCTGTGAGGAAGCGCAGATTACGACGATGTTGTCTGCATACTCCAAATCCCGAAGTCGGCCCCCCGGAAGCAGTTCGACGCCGCGCGTTACTTCAGATGGAGGTTCGGCCCACTGCTTGGGAAAAGACAGCTTCTATCGTACCTTCTGGCTTGTATTAGTTCGAGACGATGCCTTTTGGGTTGGCCAATGCTCCAGCTACGTTTCAGTGGTCAATGCAAGGCCTATTGGAGGGATTGGTGTCTCACGAATGTCTATCTATTTGGACGATATCATAATTCGAGGAGTCCATTGGAATCATTGGAATGCAGAGAGCAGGAATGACCTTTGCCAGCTCCGTCGCCTCCCAATCATAGCAGGTTGTTGCGCAACGACAATCAACAGCGTATGCTGTCACAGTTGCATACAAAACAAGATCCCTGCAAGTTCAACAAGTATAAATTCAACAGTCGTTTAAGACATTACTCAGTATGCGCATTAACGACGGAATCAAGTAAGGAGTTCCAGTCGTTCACCACACGAGTCGATAGGGTAAAATCCGAACGAAGCCTGGGTCTCCTAGGTTTAAACGGTTTCCAGCAGTGGCCCCGGGTCGAACACTCACTGTTAATTTGAAAGAAACTTTGGGGCTCGATTCTCATCTCACATCACAAAATGTGCCGGGCGTAGGTCAGATCGCCTCGGTGAGGACGATATTCTAGAGAGAACGTATTCATCTATTGGAGACGAATATGATATGGCAGGTGTCGTAGCCCAAAATGCACTTAGAACCGAGCCGCTGAACTTTCTCAACCAAGTCATGTCCAAACTCGGTAAGCGGATGAACTGCAGGTATTTCATATTCAAGGGTTGAACACACATAGAAGGAAGACACGTGTGAAAATCTCCGGACTCAGTCGTGAGAAAGCTCTTCGAATTAAACACAGTAGTCTGTTGGCCGCGGAAAACCTCAAAATATTCTGGGTCATTCTCAGATCAAAGTGTACAACAACTCCAAGGTCGATTTTCTGTTTCATATTATTAAGCAAATAACCGCCAATGTGGTGTCGTGTAGCCCTCCGGGAAGCAAGAAGACTGGGCCGCGATCACGAAGTCATTTAATAGGATTACGCTCGAATATTTATAGAGTATATGCACTATTTACAACAGTCCGTCTCAATGGCTCATCCCTGTTATTTGCATTGCGTCGCTGGCTCTCTTTCCATTGGTTTATGCTTGCTCGCCGCGTTCACTGTCTAAAATCACCTTGACTTTCTTAGTGGATGTACGATTGGCGGGATTGGGCTTGCGCGCTTCTTTCCTCGGTCCACCGCCACAAGCCTTGGCTCAAGGGTGCTGTCATCATCAATGTACACGTCAGCTGGAGGTGGGAAACAGCTACTGTGCCGCAATGCATAAAGGAAAAGAAAAATAAATACAACAGTTGCATTGCAGCTGAGCTACCAGCAACGAATAGGCATCGTTCTGGTAAGCTAACAGCCGGCTACTAGGCAAAAAGAAAAATTATGTTTTACGCTACGAAATGAGATAGTACATGGTGGGGGAGGCTAAAAGGGCTGGGGAGGGACAAAGAAACTCACAGCACGAACGCCACTGAGGTCGGCTCCTTGTCATGTTAGCAAGTGTATTCAGCCAAACGTGTTCATCGTCTTTTGGACTCCAACCAGGGAGCCATGACGCTCCAACCGAGGCCAGCTCTGAAGTGAGGGCCTTCATTCCTCTGGACCAAGTCATCGCCTGGCCACCCCTCCTCTTCTTCCATCCACCCCCCGGTGAGCAAACAACGCACGTCGTGGAAGTCGGTGGGCTGGCATGCGCAACACGTGGCCAAACCATCGGAGCTTGGTGCGTGAAATGACGGTGCTGAGCGGTTCATTTCCTTTTCCTGTGCCGTAAACAAGGCGTCGAACACGCTCGTTACTCACACGATGTTCCTACCAGATGTGAGCCAAATTGCGTAGCACCGGTGGTCGAACGTAACTAGCCTCTTTATGTCCGCCGATCTTAAGGGCCAGGTTTCGCAAGCGTACAGTAGGGTCGAACGTACCTGTGCATTGTACACTCTACCCTTCAGGGCGACAGCGATGTCGCGCCGGCGTCACAAGTGGCGAAGGTTAGCAAAAGCACTTCGAGCTTTTGCTATACGGTTCGTGATCTCATCTTCAATCCCACGGGCGCTGATACAACTTCCCAGGCAGTTGAATTTTTGAACGACTTCTTGGTGATCCCCACCAAGGGTCAGCACAGGAGGCGATCCCTGCCAATCTTGGAGGAACGCTTTGCATTTCGATTATGCAAAGCAAAGCCCGAAGCGGCTAACAGCCAGTGCTAAGCTGTCCAGCGCGGCTTGGGACGTCTGGGAGATGTCACAGATGAGGGCAATGTCGTCTGCATACTCTAAGTCAAGAAGTCGTTCTCCTGGTAGTAGCCCCACACCTTCCACCTTCGCCTGCTGGCGCCTGTTTGATTGGTTACTTGCACGTTCAGTGGATGGTTGCACGGTGGACGCGATTACGAGCCCTTTCCTGATTGGCTGACCAACCTGCTTCCGGCAACATGCTTACTCCTTATCGGTCTGGCCTGTAACGTTCGATCGGCGTTATAGCATTTCCAGCCCCTCACATCCTTTCCTTTTTCGTTTTTTAGGATAGCGTTACAATATATTCCGTATGGCCTACCACTTCGTGTGCGTTTATTGTCCTGGGCTTGGGTAGCAGTATTCCTCTCCGGTTGTTGTTGCTGACCCTCTCTCTGCGGTGTCCACTTCTGACGCACTCTTCTCAGTTGCAGTCGATTCTGTCGAATGAGATTGCCCCCAACCTTGACTTCATTGCTCCTCTCTCCCTTCCGGCCTTCGATCACTCCTTTCCGCCAGCATCCACCGGTTTCCGGTAATGGCTGCACCCATACTTCTTCTCCTGTACCTAGTGGTGAAAGGCTTTTCGATCCGCGATCATAGTGCTTTTTTGCCTTAGCATTCTGTTCCGTAGTCGGTCGTGTAGAACATCGGACGGCGCTATCTCGGGATGCAGTAGTTGTAGTGATCGGCAGTAGCGTTCTTGTTCAGCGACTGAATAGACGCTGTGCAGGAACCGTTCCGATATCAGTAGATGGTGTATTCCTTCGATTCAGTAGCATTATGTACATATCTTGCTGGGTCTCCTTGGCTTTTGTAAGCACTTTCTTCGCCTCCTTCACTGCGGACTCAGCCTTCCCGTTTGATCGGCCATGGTATGGGCTGGTTAGCCGGTGACGAAAATCCCACTTCTTGCTGAATGCACGAAAATCTGCACTATTAATGCGGTCCGTTGGCTGAAGTCACCACCTCGGGTATTCCATGCCGAGCGAATTGGCACCGCAACTTGTTCACCACAGATTGCGTACTAGTCGTCGTAAGCGCATCGATCTCGAGGTAGTCACTAAAGTAATCTACCACAATCAAATAGTTCCTTCTATCGTGATAAAAAATGTCTAGTGCAACCATCTGCCAGGGTCTGTCACGAACGTCACGTAGCATCATCGGTTCTTTTGTCTGGCGTACGTCGTGCGCTCTGCATGCTACACAATTGGAGACGTAGTCACTTATTTGGCTGGTCATTCCGGGCCAGAACAACAGCCCTCTAGCTCTTGCCATCAGTTGTTGGTGCCTAAATGTGCACAATGCATCAGCTCCGGAATCGAACGCTGCAGTGTCTTTGGAACCACTATCCTGTTGCCTTTGATTATTACTCCATCCTGAGTAATGAGTTCGTCACGAAAATGGAAGAATGGAGTCAACTCCTTTGGTAACTTTTTCTTGTCTTCGGGCCATCCGTTCATGATCGTAAATTCAGTAGTCTACACAATTCGTCCTCCTCAGTGTATCGTTGGAGATGCTGCAAGTGTTCCTCAGTGGCGGCCATCAGCTGTGTTGCATGGACAAGATCGGGGTCTTCTTCCTTTCCTGGCGTGTCTGACAGGTGCGCTCTTGACAGCTTGTCCGCAATGTGCATCTGGGATCCTGGCCGGTAGGCAATCTCTAGATCTTCAAAACAGTTAGTCCCCTTCAGTAGTTTGAACAACGAAATGAGAAGACGAATATTGGCAGATGCTAGCATTTTGTATTATCTCGTCAGTACCAATACAATAACAGGGAAATCCTTTTATATATCTTACAGGGCACAGTTAAACCAATCAAATTTATTGTTGTGGTCATTGTTATCAGACTACGTCCACGACAACCGCAGGTTGACAACTAATTGCTTTTGGACACACAAAGCTGGTGTAATTCGGCTTATCGCGACGGCCTCGGCAAATCGTAAAAGGCGTGCATTAGTATGACGTAACAAGATCCGGAAAGCTGATAAGGGATTGACCTGGTGACGAGTCGCCAAGATGTGCCTGCCTATGGAGGACGCTGGTGGCTTACGCGAACACGTATCATCGGAGGTGGATTGGGTAACTTCGCGCTGAACCCAGATTGGTAGGTGTTCCTTCACTCGGGAATCTAAAACCCGTTCGGTCCTGCCGATGTAACTGATACCGCAGTCACACACGAATTGGTAGACACAATGGGATTTGGCGCCGACGGGTTCATCTTCCTTTACTGAAGGTAACGACAGCTTTCGGGTTCTGTTGATAATTACCGCCTCCGCAGCACAGTATGTACGCTGAATGGCCGAGACAATCCGTTTGGTTATCCTTTTCATTGCAGTGTCACCCTTGAATGGGAGCTCAATGTACACCTTCTTCTTAGGGGCTGTCAACACCATCTCCTTGGGCGGTCTAACTTGGCTATGTTTGTCTATGAATCGCTTTGGGTAGCCATTCTCCATAAGTGTCTTAGTGATCAGCTCTAACTCTTCAGCCAGGCAGTCGTTGGAGCAAATACGTCTGGCCCGAGTGAATAATGTTTTTACTAGCGCGCGCTTGTTTGCCATCGGTGAGAAGCTAGTGAAGTGGAGATATTGGCCGGACCACGTTGGCTTCCGGTATACAGATCACTTAATCAGCCCATTATCCCCGCGACTCATGAGAATGTCGAGGTACGGAAGGTGTCCATTCGATTAGAATTCAAAAGTCACATTCAGGTTGGCGTGAACATTATTAAGTTGATCTACTAGTTGTTCGATTTGCATCTTTGTGGAACCGAAAACAAGGCTATCATCCACGTATCGTTTGTAATACGACAGCTGAGAAATCTGTCCACTTAGTTTCCTCTCAAGCATCAGCATGAAAAAATCAACCAGTACCGGTCCCAACCGACTACCCATAGCTACTCCGTCAATTTGGCGATACGTGTTGTGGTCGAATCGGAAAGCGACATTCTCCGTGCAAAGTAACAGGGACTGTCTCAGGAGGTCTGTCGGTATTGGCAGACGGAAATTCTCCTCTTCTATCAGGCGGCAAATGTAATCAACTGTCTCAAACAAGGGGACATTAGTAAATAACGATTGGACGTCCACTGAACACATAACCTTGTCGGCCAGGCTGATTTGGTCTAGGTTTGGTTTGACTGTGCCCTGTAAGATATATAAAAGGATTTCCCTGTTATTGTATTGGTACTGACGAGATAATACGAAATGCTAGCATCTGCCAATATTCGTCTTCTCATTTCGTTGTTCAATCTCTAGATCATACTTCTGCAGACGAATAAGCATCCTTTGCAGGTGGCGTGGAACAACATGGAGCGGCTTGCTGGCGATCGACACTAGGTGCGTGTGGTCGGTAAAGGCGGTGGATTTGCGGCCAAACGTAGTCACTGAAACCCTCCACGGCGCAAATCAATGTAAGCATATCTTTCTCTATTTGCGCGTAACAACGCTCGGTCTTTGTCAGCGTCCGGCTGCGAAAGTCCATAGGCTTGCCGTTCCACATGAGTACAGCTCCAATATCATACTGACTGCTGTCACACTGCATCTCGAGCGGGAGTGCTGGGTTATAGTAAGCGAAAACGGGGGCGCTTGAGATCAATTCCTTTATTTTCTGAAATGCTCTCTCGTGCTCCGCGTCCCAATGCCACTTCTCATTCTTATGCGTCAGTTTTCGAATTGGTACCATTACACCGACTTATTTGGGAAAACGGCTTTCACGTCAGTAGGAGGAGGCATCTGTTTGATGGCCCTGACTTTCTCTGGGTGTGGTTTCAGTCCTTCGGAGCTTAGCACATGTTCATGAAACATCACTTCCGTCATACGCAACTCGATTTTCTCTCGTTTCAGCTTGATGTTCCTTTCAAAACAGCGCTGCAAAAATCGGTGAAGCTTTTGGTCGTGCTCCTCTCGTGTTGCGCCAAAAACCAAAACGTCGTCTGCTACACAGAACGTTCCTGCTAAATTGTCTAAAGCCTGCACCAGTCGTTTCTGAAATATCTCGCTAGATACCTTCAGTCCAAACGGTAAACGAAGCCAACTGAAACGCCCGAAAGGTGTCCCAAACATGGTCAAGTAGCTTGGCTCTTCGTCGAGTAACACATGCCAAAACGCAGAAGCAAGGTCGACTTTAGTGAATATTCTAGCTCTGGATAGCACCGGAAATACGTCGTCTAGCGTTGGTAGCGTATAATGCTCCTTCCTGAGTGCGGCGTTAAGTGGTTTTGGATCAATGCACACGCGTAGTCCTCCAGATTTCTTAGTAACGATCGCCACCTGGCTAACCCAGTCTGTCGGCTCCTCAACTTTGGCTATTACACCCAAACTAGCAAGACGCTGCAGCTCGTCTAAAAATTTCTCACGTAAGGCAATAGGCACCTTTCTGGTCGGCAACATTACCGGCCTAGCGGATTCGATTAAAGATAATTGAGCACACCCTTCGCATCTCCCTACGACCCCATCAAATACGCTTGGGTAGCTGTCAACAATATCTATGTTCACACGAATGGACGAAACTTTATTGGTTAAAAGCGACAAAACCAAGACTGAATAGAATCAATACCCACAATGAGCATAAGATCTCCTGAGACTATTAGGAAATCGAGTTGGTGTTCTGTGCCGTTTTTCGGATTGATAGCCTTCAACGTGGTGGTACCTTTCGGCAGCAGCTTTGAACCATTCCACATCCTAAGGCAATTCTGCGTCCTGCCACATGTCATTCCCACACAGTGGTTCACAGGTAGGATGTTGACAGTAGCCCCTGAGTCCAGTTGGTAGTGCACCGGTCGTCCTCGAATCAAAAGCGTCGGGAAAACACACTTTTGTTCTCCACGATTTTCCAAGTCGCTTATCGAAAATCCTTGTAACTGTTCGTTGATGCTCTCGACTACTGGGCTGGCCTTAGCGGATCTGCAACAGCGGGCAAAATGGTTCTTCTTCTTCTTTGTGCACGTTCGCTCCCAAGCTGGGCAGCTCTCCTTTCTTCTTGGAAATACACGACCGCAAAGCTGACAACTCGGACCCTGTCCTTCGGGTGTCTGGGGCGGACTATTGCTGGTTCGGGATACCGCGCACAGATCGGTGCTTGTTTCGGCTCTCACATGCTCGAACTGCTGCGCCGTCCTTGCTTCACTCAAACAGATGTTCATACATTGTTCCAAAGACAGGTTCCTTTGTCTCAGAAGGCGCCGAGTGAGCTCATCATTCTTTATGTTACTGACAATACAATCACGTGTCAAGGAGTCTCGCATGTATTTGCAGAAGTTGCAGTTACGCGCCAACAGTTTCAGTTCTGTTATGTAAGTCTCCAATGATTCGCTTGGGGATCGATCGCGAACAAAAAATAAATACCTCTGACACGTTTCATTTACCTGTCCTTCGCAAAACGCCCCGAATCTTCTCAACATTTCCGAAAGTTCGACTTCCTCATCTGCCTCACTGAGCTTCAATGTTTCGAGCACTCTCCTGGCTTCATCACCCACAGCGTGCTTAAACATCCCCAACTGGTACGCCATTGGTTGAGTATCCAACTGGGTCAGGGTGACGAAATCCCTCCACTTCGCCTTCCACATTCTCTAGTTATCTGGCAGCATGCTTTCAGTCATCTGCACAGCGGTCGGCAGTGTGATCGACGACTGTCCACCAAAATCGAGCGGGTTCCGGCGCGTCGGCTTCTCTGTCACCATGTCGTGTAGCCCTCCGGGAAGCAAGAAGACTGGGCCGCGATCACGAAGTCATTTAATAAGATTACGCTCGAATATTTATAGAGTATATACACTATTTACAACAGTCCGTCTCAATGGCTCATCCCTGTTATTTGCATTGCGTCGCTGGCTCTCTTTCCATTGGTTTATGCTTGCTCGCCGCGTTCACTGTCTAAAATCACCTTGACTTTCTTAGTGGATGTACGATTGGCGGGATTGGGCTCGCGCGCTTCTTTCCTCGGTCCACTGCCACAAACTTTGGCTCGAGGGTACACGGGTATGCGCTGCTTCGCCTGTTGCGCCTGATTGGTCACTTGCACGTTCAGTGAATAATTGCAGGGTAGACGTGATTACGGGCCAACTATTTCTTGATTGGCTGACCAATCTACTTCCGGCAACGTGCTCACTTTTCAGAAAAGTAAAACAGTGGGTCCCCTTCAGCCATTTCGTTAAGGCAGAGAGAAGACAGAGTTTGCGATATGTCAACATTTCGATTGTTCCCATCAGTCGCAAACACAGTACGATCAGAAACACATAAGCGATTATATACATGAAAAAATAAAAGGCACCACCAATCGAAATGTCGCAGTCACGACCGTGGCAACCGAATTGATTGCCTCAAGAGTTTCTGTGCACATAGCACAGGTTGATAAGCCTTAATTAACAACGCCTCACTCATTGCTAGCATTATCGGGTTTTTGTTACGTAATAACACTTTGAACGCTTTCTCGGGGTTCACGTGATGACAGGTTGTCATTAGGTGCTTGGTGATAGACGATGCAGGGTTCCGATTGATTCTCAAATTCGTCCCATGTTGTTGCGTAAACACTTGTCCCAACCACTTTGGCAAGTGTTCAGCTACCCTCTGAGCTAACTGACGGTTTGTTCTGCCTATGTAAATGTCACCGCATCCGCAGGTGAACTGATAAACAACGTGAGAGGCCGAACTAACCGACGAGATGCTCTGACGGTTATGAAGAACAAGTGCTCGCGTTTTATGTCTGAGTCGCAACTGGGCTGTCGTGTAGGTTCGCGTTAGGGCGGACCGGAGCTTTCGTCCGATGTCATTTGCCACATGTTCCCCCTTGAACGGCAAGAACAAATAAACATTCTTTTTCTCAGCCGTCAACACCGGTGTTTTCACGCTGGGAGGTCTGCTGTGTACCTGAATAAACTTATCAGGATATCCATTGGAAATTAAGGTCTTGCGTAGGAATTCTTCTTCGGCTTGTAACGATTCAGGGCTGCAAATATGCCTAGCCCGGTAGAAGAGAGTTCTCACTAACCCGCGTTTGTATGCGATCGGGGCGAAGCTTGAAAAATGAAGGTACTGTCCAGTCCAAGTCGATTTGCGGTGAACAGTGCGCTGCAACGTACCTTCAGCCTGTCTCCTAATGAGTATATCCAAAAACGCCAGGCAATGGTGCTGTTCCACTTCATGGGATACCGACAGATTAGGGTGAATCGAGTTTAGGATGGTCAGCAGCCGATTAAAATGTTCTCCGCTGATGAAGACTAAAATGTCATCCACATATCGTCTGTATAATTTCGCTTCACCAATGCTCTCAGCAAGTTGTCTTTCTATCAGGCCGAGGAAGATGTCGGCTAAAACTGGTCCCAGCGGGCTGCCCATAGCAACTCCGTCGATCTGTTTGTATGCGGTCTTCTCAAATTCAAACCGTATGTTCTCGGTGCACAATAGAATCATATCCTTTAAATACTCCACTGGCAGGCCAACAGACATATTTTGACTCAGGATAAAATCACATAAATTATCAACCGTCTCACGTAAAGGCACATTGGTGAATAAGGAGTCCACATCTATTGAGTACATAAGCTCTGCACTCAGTGACAATTGTTCCAGTGTCTCAGCCAGTTCAAAGGAGTCTTTCAGGCAATACGTAGAAAGGAGTTTACGCACCGGATCTAATAGTTTGGCCAGCCACCGTGCAACATTGTGATAAGGTGAATTGTTCATGCACATAATCGGACGTAGCGGAAATCCTGCTTTGTGTAACTTGGGAGCGCCTCTCATTCTAGGTGTCTGTGTCCCGGTCGGTTTTAAGTGCCTGTACTGCGACTCATTGATGTCCAGCTTCACTTTTACCCCTCCTGTTTTCAACCCCCCAATTCTCGGCTCTCCTCCACCATGCTTTCCTGGGCTTTTACCTTCTACTTTCAACTCACATGTGAACGCGGAGCCTCATTCCTGTCCCGCCGACAAGCCCATATCCAAGTAACCGGCCAAGCCCAGCTCATCGGCTTCCATTTGGAGCCCCCGATCATCCTTCAGATTGGCATACCTCAATGTTCTCACATTGCTACAGATTGGTCAACAGGCAGCACTTTCCCGAACATTAGAGACCCTCTCGATCGATATCTGCTGCTTATCGGAGACCCGCCTGCAAGACTCGAGCTCAGTGCTCACATTCGATCCCCTTCAGATGACACCAGCAGTGCTTTCGCATTGCGTCTATCCGGAGCCGATGCAGCTTTGAGCACCAGCCAAGCCGGTGTTGGTATTTCCCTGAGTCTCCGGACTGAAGCTGCTCTGGTTGACTAGATTCCAATCGGTAGCTGGATGTGCGGTCCGATTGACTGGCTCGTTCAAAGCTTCGTAATCGCGCGGACTAACCGGTGTCTATTTGTCATCGCTGCCTATACATCCACAAACTCTAGCGATGATTCGGTAAAAGACGACTTCTATCGCCAACTGAACGAGCACCTTCGCCACAGAAGAAGCTCGGACACTGTCGTGCTGGCTGGAGATCTGAACGCCCAAGTTGGAAACTTATCCACTGATGAACTGCATCTGGGCGGTCAACATGATGTAGGCTCCCGTAATGCTAACGGTGAGTGGTTACTTCATTTGTGTGATGATGTTTGCTTATTTCTTGCGAGCACTAATTTCCGACACAGCACTCGCAGGAGGGTGACTTGGCGCCCACCAGCCTCGAACCAGCTATGGACGCAAATCCATCACATTGCTATCAGTTTCCGCTGGAGAGACTACCTCCAAAACTCTCCCTCGATTGGCAGCACATGTGTGGACACTGACCATGCACTTGTATGTGCTGATCTGCGGGTGCGTTTTGGTGGTCGCCTACGACGACCCAACTGGCGAAGCCAAGTGTTCTGCATGCCTATCGAAGTATGCTGTCATGCGATTTGAGTAAGCGCTCACTGGATGCAATTGAAGCTCACTGGTCTCATTTTTTACCAGACCTTACTAGCAGCAGGAAAGTTCTCGTGTGGTAAGTCTAATCGCCAACATGGACATTGTGTCTCTTCGCAGTCTCTGGAACTTATCGATGATCTCCGGCATATTCCGGCTGGAAGCGAACACAATGAAACTCGTAAAGGGGTCCGGGCAAAACTTCGTGCTAGTCTGAATGAGGGTCGTGGATCCTGGTGGGCTCATTGTGCATCAGAGATGGAAATGGCCGCTGCCCTTAGTAACCATCGGAATTTGTTCCATCTGATACGGGAAACGGGCAGCAGGAGACCTGGTGTTATTGCAACAATACGTGACGAGAGTGGACAGCTTATCCACATCTTTTCGAAACACTTAGAGCATTTGGCTGCGAACTTTGAAAGGCGAGTTAATCGGTCGGAATTGTTGGATTTCTCGCCGGCCACTGATCGCCTCGCGCCCTTGACTGTCCCTTTGGATTCACCCTCTCGCTCAGAAGTTGAATGTGAGATCGAATTGCTGAAGTTAAATAAAGCCGCGGGACCGTAGGATTTTCCTTCAGCCCTCTTCAAATTCTGGGCAACCTGACAATATCCTGCCTCCGCAGTACAGTACACTTTCGGTCGGTGGCCGAAAGCGTTGCACTGCTGGTTTGCAATCTTTAGGTCACCGGTTTGAATCCGCGTGGGGGCGGGTGTCGTCGTGATACACTCATTCCACGCGCGATCTGTGGTGGTCTCTCGGCAGCGAAGCGTCGGTACAGTGTGCCGACGTTCTGCTGATCACTTTTTCCTCCCCTTCAAACCATTTATTGATGCTGTGGCAGTCGCAGATAATAAACGGTGCCCTATCTGCTATATCGAACTGGGTGGATAGACGTTTGAATGCTACTTTTCAACCCTTTCCGTCTTCTCCTTTCCTCTTCTGCGATCTTTCATTCCTTTCGTCCCGTTCTAACTTCACTTTTATCCCTTTTGTTTTCTACTCCCCCCAATCCTTGGCCCTCCCCCAACTTGCTTCAATGATCGCTTGTCTTCTAGTTCCGAATCAAGCGCTATCGTTGGACGTCGCCTCGGTCCAGTCGACAAGTCCATGTCCAGCCAAAAGGACAACATCAGTTCATCTGCTTCTGTTTGAAGCCCTCGATCCTTCCTAAGACTGGTATGCCTCAATGTGCGCACTTTGTTACAGATTGGTCAGCAGACAGCACTTGCCCGAACACTGGAGACGCTATCAATCGATATCAGCTACTTATCATAAACTCGCTTGCAAGATTCGAATTCTGTGATTACCCTGCGATCCCAAACGGGCGACACAGTCGGTATTTGCTCACTACGCTTGTCCGGAGATGACGGGGCATCAAATGCCGGTAAAGTCGGTGTGGGCATTGCTTTAAGGCCCCGGGCTGAGACTGCCCTATCCGTTGTATCCCAATGAACAGCCGGATGTGCGGTGTCAGGTTGGCTGGCTCGTTTAGAGCCTCGAAGTCGCGTGGAGACAACCGGTGGTTGTTTATCATTGCAGCCTACCCGCCCACAAATTGTATCGCTGACTCGATGAAAAACTTCTATCACCCTTTGAACGCACTTCTTCGTTACGGAAAGAGTACAGGTATAGTGGTGCTGGCTAGTGATTTGAACGCCCAAGTTTGAGAACTGTCTACTAATGAGCTTCATCTGGTGGGCCAACACGATCTAGGCTCTCGTAATGATAACTTTGAACGGTTACTACATCTGTGTGGAGATGCTCGTCTATTTCTCGCGAGCGTTATTTTCCGACACAGCACCCGTAGAAGGGTGACGTGACGCCCACCAGCTTCGGACCAGTCATGGCAAAAATCGATCATATCACGATCAGTTACCGCTGGAGAAGATGCGTTCAAAACTGTCACTTGATTTGGACTACGAGCGTGGACTCTGACCACCCGCTTGTTTGTGCCGACCTGCGGGTGCGTTTCGGCAGACGTCCGCATTGGCGCTGTGAGCGCATAGATACTTGCCAACTGGTGAAGTCGGATGTTCTGAATGCGTGTCAAAGTACACTGGCATCCGAGTTGAGTAAGCGCTCACTGGACACGGTTGAAGATCACTGGTCGCATATCTGCCAAATATTATTAGCAGCAGGCATGTCTTCATGTGGCAAATCAACTCATCAACCTGACATTGGGCCCCCACGCAGTCTCTGGAATTTATGGATGCTCGCCGTAGTGTTCCGGCTGGATTCGAATGCAATGAGACCCTCAAAGATATCTGGACGAAACTATGTCCTAGCCTGAGGAGTGGCTGCGAATCCTGGTGGTGTCATCCTGCGTCAGAAATGGATACAGCTGCTGCCCTTGGTAACCTTCGGAAGTTATTCTGTCTGATACGAGAAACGGACTTCCGGGGACCTGGTGTTAACCCGACTATCGCCGACGAGAGTGCATTTTTGATCTACAGCTTATCAATGCGCTTGGAGCGTTGCGCTGAGCACTTTGAGAAGCAGTTAAATTAGTCAGATGTACCAGCCAATGATCATCCTGCTCACTGGACCTTCTCCCTGGATTCGAATGTGAGATAAGGTTGCTGAAATTGAACAAGGCCGCTGGAGAAGACATACTTCATCCAGCCCTTTTCGAATTCGGGGCACCTGCTCTTTTGGACGTATCACTTAACTTGCTAGTGAATTTATAGGGACACAAGTCTGTCCCAACCGACTTGAGCCGCCCCGTTATTGTCCCAATTTTCAAGGGAGGCATCCGTTCAGAATACGGCAGTCATTGGGGAGTTACTCTGATCTCGACTGCCATTTTATTTACTTACCTTTGTCATGAAAACCAGCTGTGCGAGCAGCAGGCCGGGTTTCGTCGAAATCGAGGATGCATTGACCAAACGGTCACAGTACGTCAATTGTTGGATCACCGCGATGTTTATTTGTGTCCCACCCTGGTCGATTAGATTGATGCATGTGCCCTTTGGGACTGTCTAATGCTTTCGAATCTTTTCCGTCACCTTGCACAATATGTACGTTAAGCAGATAGGTTGATACTTGGCGGCGTTTTGACTACCCCCTCTTTGTATCTAGGTTTAATAGTCCCCATTTTCCAAGCAATCGTGAGCCGTCCAGCTTCAAGTGAGTGGCAAAACATTTGACAGACAGAAGCGACTTTGTAGTCGGAGGGTCCAAAACGCATATGTATAGACCCTGACTTAAAAGGTATACTTGATGTTGCATTGATTTCGAGCAGCCGCGATCTATTTAATTTGTGCGCTAATTTCGTCTACTAATATGAATTTGGCGTACACTGGTCGCACGACCCTTCGCCCCTGCTATCGTTTTTATCGATAGCTTCTGTACTGACCTATTTCCATGTTCGCACAAGCATGGGCGTGTCTGAATGAAATTTTCTAATGACACCCGCTATTCTTTTTACTCATAGCATGTGTTGCAGTATCCGTATTCGGATTTTGAGCTGTTTTCCGCATCCACACCCCGAGGTTTGTATCCTCTCATTTCAACTTCCCATATTTTCCTCCTCAAGTAGTTATATTTGTTTCTGCTTCCTTGGTCTTCATTTGGTCTCAACAGGGCGATAACATGTTATAAGCTATTTCCTGACGATTCATATCTCATGTTCCATTCCGCAATTCGAGCCGAGGTTTTCATGGTCGCTGACCAGTAGACAGTTAGACACAAGCACGGACTATGTACTTATCGTAGCCAGCAGCTTCATGAAAACACGCACTGTGCTGTGTATTTTTCCACAACTCCAGCTTTACAGCTTATAGCCTATCTCAACTTTCTGCATTTCTAAGCTTTTATGGAATTATCATTTCCTTCATGTTAGCATACTGCAATGCCCGCAGTTAACGAAAAACTTTACACCGGTCTGCTCTCTGTATTTCACCAATGGGATTTTCTCATTTTGAGAGTACAAGTTCTTCTTTTATGGGAGAGAGCATACCTGAGCCTGGCCTTTAATATTTTTGTACACATGCTTTTTTGGTAAGTTCTGCTACATTCTGTACTCTCAGTTGATCGAAATAGGGCGGTCGCATTAACCCACCAGAGTTCACTATTTATTCTGTGCGTCTTTTTGTCAGTCTGCGTCTTTGTCGATCTTTTGCGAAACAAGCTTTCCCGATTCTGTATTGGTAAGTCAACATATATTTATGACCCCTGTTGCCCACAGATTCAACCGAATCTCCTGGAAGCTTTACCAGCTTGGTAAAAGTTGCCTTAAAAGAGGGGCATATCCTTTCAGTTGAAGAACTCAGCTTGCGTACAGCCAACATTTTGTATTGCGTTATATCCTTGGTCAATGGACTCGCTCCTTGTCGCCGAAGACGGCCGCTTTTGGTTTGTTCAGCTGCACGATCTGTAGTATTGCTCTATCATCTGATTCCCATAAGCTTTCATTACAGACGCAATATACTTGATGTATCGGTTGTCTATGTATGGTATGTCATACTGCGCTTCGACGCTGTCATGTCTTTGTACGACGAAACCAATTTGTCCATGCTTCCTTTATTATTCCTGACTGAACTCCTCGGTACACAGCGGAACGTTTGTTCACTTCATCTCTCCAGGCCAACCCTACTTTGTTTCTATTCGTGACGAAAGTAAAGTGCGATGTATATATATACATATATATATATATATGTATATATATGTATATATATGTATATATATATATATATATATAGTCTACGAATAGACATTGAGCCATCAAAAACGGAAAGTGCAGATGTCGTAAACGAAAACACAATACGGAGGAGTCTATGGTTCCGTTAGAAGCCAAGATAAGAATTATATATAAAACATGTATATATAGTTACTTTTCTCTCAGTTCATCTAAATATTGCCTTGCATACCGATCTGACGTGCTTACTCTACCTATGGTAATCCAGCACTCCTTGTCCCCATTCTGTTCTAACAGACGATATAAAAGCATCATCACATCGAATGTCACTTTTTTCCAGTTTTTCCTAGTCACCAGTGGCATGAGCATCGCATGCATATGGGTTGGTGCCTGCCTTCCCGGTCTGGCGATATCCTACGCCGTTTTAAACCTTTGTCTTATCCTACCGGTTATGCTGCACAATCACGTGGGATCTAGACTTTGGAGTACCATACGGCCTATACTGCGACGCATTGAGGAAGAATTCGATAAGCACCCGTTGGAGTCGGTGAACGAGCGGATTGCGGGTGAAGCGGAATTCTATCAACCCATCATCGCTGCAGCAGCTGCATCGCATCCAGAATTGCTTTCGGATGAAAATGATGAAGGATTTCTTTCGGATGATTTTCTGTTCCCGCCTGCCCGTCGTCGTACATCGAGTTCAGACGAATTGGAGACATCCGAAGCGGCTTTTATTAGGCAGTTTGGTGAGTTAATTTTCTATTTCCTATTTGTTTCTAGCCCCATTCATCATTATCATCAACAGCATTACATCAGCTATGTGAACTGATGCTTCGCTGCCGTACAACCATAACAACCTACGGAACCAAAAATATAAGAGGGATAGAAGGAGGACTTACCGGAAAACTTTAATGCCATAGGCAAACATTATGGAGCAGGGTGCCTATACCTTTTCAACAACGTGCCGTTACAAACAGCTGGCTATCGTTCAATGATAAGGCGGCATCAACGATACAGCTTCATTTCAGCTTTCACTGCCCCGTGTCATGATCAACCATTATCCCGCAGATAACTCAGCACCAAACACACGTTAAACAGGCAGTCCGACTAAGGGGCAGCAGAAAACGCGCCCCTGGTACCAATTGCCAACCATGTCTTATAACGCCTCGAGCCAAGACAAGACAGCACGTGAACTTCGCCTAGAAGACGAGGCGGACCGGGGTTACCAAGCTTATCTGTCAGTGACTTCCTTTCCCGCCGTCAAGTCAACTTTTGTCCACCTGGAGCCCTGCGCCAACCTACATCTGGTAGACAGAACAAGGCTCTCCTCGGTAAACGGTGACCGAGCATACGTAGTAGGTTCCCAAACCAACGCGACTTATTCAGTGCTATCTGATATTCTAAGGGGACAAACTCAGCCTCCAGGTTAGGAGTTAGAATGAGGGTGGCTCCTTATTCCTTAAAACGGAATCCTTGTAGCCCAATGCCAAACCCACTGCCTTGCGGTAAGGTTTTTGAACAAAAGGCTTTGGTTGAGAACCCTAATCGTTCTCTAGGCCTGGGCAACCTGACAGTATTCTGCCCATGCAATATTATGAATCTTTCGTCAAACAATATCTTGATGCTCTGGCCACCGCAGAAGATAATCAACGGTGCCCATCTGCTGCATCGAGCAGGGTGGATAGGGGTTTAGATGCTACTGCTCAAGCCTACCCAACTTCTTATTCTCACTCTTACGCTTTTTCACTTACCATCCCCTTCCAGCTTCACTTTTACCCCTCCTGTTTTCAACCCTCCAATTCTCGGCCCTCGAATCAAGCGCTATCGTTGGACGTCGCCTCGGTCCAGTCGACAAGTCCATGTCCAGCCAAAAGGACAACATCAGTTCATCTGCTTCTGTTTGAAGCCCTCGATCCTTCCTAAGACTGGTATGCCTCAATGTGCGCACTTTGTTACAGATTGGTCAGCAGACAGCACTTGCCCGAACACTGGAGACGCTATCAATCGATATCAGCTACTTATCATAAACTCGCTTGCAAGATTCGTATTCTGTGATTACCCTGCGATCCCAAACGGGCGACACAGTCGGTATTTGCTCATTACGCTTGTCCGGAGATGACGGGGCATCAAATGCCGGTAAAGTCGGTGTGGGCATTGCTCTAAGGCCCCGGGCTGAGACAGCCCTTATCCGTTGTATCCCAATGAACAGCCGGATGTGCGGTGTCAGGTTGGCTGGCTCGTTTAGAGCCTCGAAGTCGCGTGGAGACAACCGGTGATTGTTTGCCATTCGCTTAGTTTTGAGATAGTGGGACAGGCTGTCGCTGCTCCACTATTGTAGTACGAGGTTGCCGTAGTCTCATTTACTTTTTAACCTCGCAATTGATGAAGTTATGGGGACTGCGTTCATTGGTCATGGATTGACGAGGGTATGACTGCTTCCAGTTGATCATCTTGACTTGGAGTATGCAGATGATATTTCCCTAATCCGTCGCGATTTATCAATCGTTAGGCCTGGCTTTGCGTACTTCAAATACAGAACTTCCCCGCATGATTAACACGGACAAACCGCTGCACTAACTCTTGGTGGGATCAACTTGAGCCACAGGAATTCACTGGCCTGATCAGTCATATCAGCGCTTGTGGACGAAAAGCTGATGTGACTAACCATATAATAAAGCTCCAGGTACTTTTGTTGCACTTCGCTATTTATGGCGCCAGTGCGACATCACTCCTATCCAGAAGGATAGGTTCTACAATGCAGCCGTCTGTTCAGCCCTGCTACGCGGTTGTAGAACTTAGACAGACTTGATGAGGCTAGTTGCGTTCTAACACACACACACACACACACACACACATATCCTTTCTGGACATTCAGTTCAGTGATTTCAACTTACAGGCCCCTATATCAGCAGACCAGCGCAGCTCACAATTCATAAGGATCGCTATACTCTGACTGTTAGTATGGAAACTCGGTCGATGCTACTGGAGGACGATGATTTTCTATGAGTATAAATGTGTTATAGAGCAGCATTAACGTGTCTAGCGATTGCGTGCTACATTTGGTGAGGATGCGCGTTCAAAACCACCGTGTTTAAGTGGTTTGCGGAATGCAAGCGTGGCAGGAGGTCTGGATGATGAGGCGCGGTGTGGTCGACCTGTGGAAGCCACCACCGCAGACAGCATTGCTGCTGTGCAAACGATACTGGAGATGAATGCGCGGGTGACTGTGGTACAGCTTGGAAAGCCATCGGGATCTCATCGGGATCAATCCGCACCATCTTACATAGCGACCTCGGCCTCAGAAAGGTTTGCGCACGCGAGGTACCCCATCAGCTCAGTGAGAACCAGATAGTAGCTCGGATGGATTGGTGCCTCCCCAAGCTTGCCAGGTTTGATGGTGAACGTTCCAATGCTGTTTAGGGGGTCCTCAGTGGTCATGAGATCTGCGTGTACAGTTTCAACCCAGCGACCAAGCAACAATCGGTTTAGTGGACGGCTGTTGGTGAGGCGCCGCCTCGGAAATTCCGGCTTGAGCGCAGTATTGCCAAGCACATGGTGACTGCGTTCGTTCCAATACCAGTCATGTGGCTACTGTACCGCTCGTGCGGCAATGCACTGCCACCGGAGACTGGGCTGCCACCCACTGTCTACCACAAGTGCTGGAAGCTGTAGCCAGGCGCCGTGCAGGAACTCGAGCACGAGGGACCTTTGCTGTACCATAACAACGCACCTGCACACAGGTCCCAGGTCATAGATCTTCTGACTAGAGTGTATCCAGGAGGTTGGCCACCTACCATATAGTCCAGACCTGTCTCCGTGTGACTTTTGTGTTCCCAAATTTTGAACGCATGATACATGGAATCTGCCATGAGTCTCAAGAACCTGCAGTAGAGTCCTTTATTGCGCTTCTTGAAGAGTTGCCCGCTTGGGTATAGTCTAGCTTCTACTCCAAACGGTTTGAACCCATGGAACTGTGCATGAACACTGGTGAATAGTACTTCCAGAAAAGCGAATGCTTATTTTGTTGTAAAAAATAAAACTTTTTTCGCGTCCGGATACTTATTGCTCTAGTTTCGTATTTGTTATTTTGTCTGTTTTCCGACCATGTAGTTGTTTTACATGGCTGCACAATAGCGGGAATCAGGGTACAGCGATTTGGGAAATTTAGCTGGCACGCCTTTCACGGATAGGCAGTACCACCAGCAGAATCGAAGGCGGCCTTTAAGTCAAGGAAGTACACTTTATTCAGTTGTCTGTAAATGACTTTGCTCTAACCATTGTCGAAGATTAAATATATAGTCGATGCAAACACGACCAGGGCGGAAGCCAACTTGGGTTTCAGTTTTGTGCTCTCACAAGGACCAGTAAATTGTCAATGAATGATACCCGACCCGTGAAAAGATTGTAGGCAATAGAAAGATGGCCAGTGTTTCGATGATTTTCGCACAAAGTCCATTGGCCATTTTTGATGGTGGGCACGACAGTCGCCAGTCCAAACTCGTGTTAAATAGAGTAGCAAGTACAATCTACACATAGTCATCTCAATATTTTGGCAAAGATACAGGAAGGTTCCGGGAGCCTTGTTATTCTAACACGGCTGGCTCATGTCGAATCTCTTCTGAAATCGGAGGTGTGACATCAACTTCCCTTGTCAGCTAAGGTGACTCAACAAGCGGCATTGTCGCAGCAGGTTTCCTGTATATAATTGTGTATGTGTTTCTGCTTGTATTGTGTATGCGACTGACGAGAATAATCGAAATGTTAACATATCGCAATCTGTGCCTTCTTTCTGCTTTGATCAAGTGGCTGAAGGGGATCAAATGTTTTACGTTTCCTGAGCTGCTCTACAAGATGTTCCGCCTAACGGGGTAGTCGACGAGGCTGAGAATGGATCTTCCTTAGCCATTGTCTCGCTAACTGATTGTTTTCTCGGATGGGATGGAATAGTACCCGGCTATTCCTAATTGCACTAGCTTTCTCCATCTCACGAACCGTTGCCACCCACCAACGTTTCCGGTCAATTCGAAGACCCCTTGTCAGACGTCGTTTCAGAGCGTTCCAGACATGCTGAAATTCAGTACTCATTGGCTCCTGTTTCCGTTCTTCAATCAAACTGCTCGATACCTCGGAGATCCACTCGCAGTTCGGCCGTATCAAGTTGGGTGCACAGCAGACGTCGAAAGCTTTTTATGACACCCTTGGGGCCTTTCCAGTTAGCGTTCGGTTCACCAACCTCATTCATTGACAAATTGGTGGGCCAGTTCGTCATTGCTATTGTTGAACTACGGACTGCCAGTTCAAGTTACTGATGAGGTTTTAAGCTATGCGCTTCTTTGAGGGGAGAAGACCCAGTGCTAGGCGTGCGCGCATTGAAGCATGGTCGGAATTCTGGCAGTTGCTCCAAATTGACTGATGGCAGTGTGGTCGATTTGAGTCCAGGTCATTGAGGAATTCGGTGTGCGCCAGGTGACGCGTTGTGAGTGTGTTTGTTGGAAAGCATTGCTGGAATCGATGATCATTGTCTGTTCGGCATGCATCTGCCTCAAAGTGGCCTTTCGGTAGGTAATCAGAATTTGAAAGACGACGCATATCGAAATTTTTCACCGGAAACATTCACGATGTCAGCATTATTTGCTCTACGGAGAAGGACTTGCTGAACTGCAGTCAGTGGAGACATGAACAGAGGCGAGGAATAAGCCCCTTGTATTCAGGCGGTGCTTACTAACCCGTTGCAGTCGACAGCACGCTTTGTTCCAAGGTCCACATCATTGCATCGGCTACGAGTCCAGAGATTGGCGATCCCGTTGAGGTGCCCATTACCTGTCGGTTTGTCCGTTGAAGACGAACTGCGTGAGGCGACAGAAATCACCCATCTCCATCATTTGTCTAACATTTTATTCTGTTTTTCGTATTCGCCGTTATGTTTTGTTCTACTAAGGGCATTATTGCTTGTTTAGTCAGCTTGGTGTCAATTGACTTGAACGTAACTGCTACATCAAACTAGAACATTTAGTACCCTTCATCCACTTCGTCAAAGCAGAAAGAAGACATAGATTGCGATATGTCAACATTTCGATTGTTCTCCTCAGTCGCAAACACAATACAAGCAGAAACACAGACACAAATATTTTTTGGTGTCTGCGTCCCAGTCGCTTTCAGCTGCCTGTACTTCGACTCGGTGATGCATCCATGTAGCAAGAGTATCTGCAGTTTCCCTGCAACCTGCTTCTCCACCAAGATGTTATTCTCCGGTGTCGTATCTCTCAGGAACTTACGTCTGTCACCCAAAATACACTCCATCTTTGAAACGTAGTCATTCCTGTTCATTATTATAATGCCTAATCTTTATCCGTCTGTAAGAATTTTACGTATGTTATCTCTTTTATCTCTCTGATCGCCGCATAGTGTTCAGCCTTCAGGCAACATCTCTAGCTTATTGGCGTATTCAGAAATTGGTTCGCAATATCCACCAATTTTGCCCGGAACCAACACGCATCTTCCATGGATCTTGCCGAAAGATCACTGAGCTGGCCATACAGATACTCGAAGTTGGCCTGCGTGCTGAATCTGTCTATCGACTTTGGTGGCATCCGATATATTCTAAGCGAGAGCACTTCCAGCTGCGTGCGAGGGAACTGTACAGATGATAGATTATATATGTGTTTCGGACAATCCGTTGGGAAAGAAGTATATGTAGCCTTTGCGAGCGAACCCTGTAGACTGCGCACTGTTTTCATCCGCGTGCGACGGAGAACTGCAGCGGACAATGCCTTCAATTTCAAGCGGCAAACCAAGGATAACTCATTGAGCGTGCTAGCGAAACGTCTGTGTTTCGAGGAGCTTTCGTTCTCGTTCCATGCAGGCGTCGACGTGCGCTGACACGATCCTGATCAGATTAGTACTATTTACAGGCAATTTATTCTTCGACACTGTCTTGGCAAACCGTGACGGAAAATAGCCTGATCAGATACATTCTACAAAATACTTTATCCTCGTGCGTTCCACAGCCAGCTTACAGCGCAACAATTTAACCATCGGTCTAATGCCGTCGCAACGGTAATGGGGAGACTTTTCAGAAATATGCCAGACATGTTGCTTGAAGGCTGAACACTATGCGGCGATCAGAGAGATAAAAGAGATAACATACGTAAACATCTTGCAGTCGGATAAAGATTAGGCATTATAATAATGAACAGGAATGACTACGTTTCAAAGATGGAGTGTATTTTGGGTGACAGACGTAAGTTCCTGAGAGATACGACACCGGAGAATAACATCTTGGTGGAGAAGCAGGTTGCAGGGAAACTGCAGATACTGTTGCTACATGGATGCATCACCGAGTCGAAGTACAGGCAGCTGAAAGCGACTGGGACGCAGACACCAAGAAATATTTGTGTCTGTGTTTCTGCTTGTATTGTGTTTGCGACTGAGGAGAACAATCGAAATGTTGACATATCGCATTCTACATCCAGCTAGACCATTACCTGATATCTTTCTACTGTCATTTATTTGAGATTTGCAAGCTATTATCCTGCTGATTAGTTGGATGTTTTAAATTCACTTTTAGATGTTTCAGACACCCATTGAGTGGTTTGTTTTTCTTTATCTATGCACTATTTCGGTTGACCGTGTTTCTGGTGGGTCTTATCATTTGGTCTCGTTTTCTTCTTATCAGCTCCAGAAATGAGCAACGAGGAAATTGACCGCCTCTTCTCCGACCTTCTCACAGATGGAGGCACTCCTTCTGTCACTTCTGCTTCCGTATCCCGCTTGCCTACTGTTGCTGCTTCTAACCCGAAGCTCAGCACGATGTTCGACGAGTATGCGACAGACGATGACGAGATTGAGGAGTCTATGAATCACACGGAGGTGAGGCATGTTTGCCCCTAATTTCTCTCGTAGCGATTTGTAATATGAAACAATGAATTCCTTATATTGTTACGAATAAGAGCCTCCGGGGGACGCAGCCAACGATATGACAATGTTATTTCCTGCATTCGTTTTACTCACCTGCATATGGTAATTAATAGTTTCAAGAAGAACGAGGTCGCGTGAGATCTCGTAGTGTCAATTTGGTGACCGATTGGCGCACACCGCTTTGCCACAGTAGGTTTAGTGCCACTGTCATCTGTTTATGCATGCAAACCCGAGGCAGTGCTCGGTCAAAAGTGATCATCTCAAGGACGATGAATATATGCAGCCTTTGACTGCGCATGGTGACCGTGTATGATCGGGATTGACTTGGTGATCGATGTTCACTAAATGTTTGATGATTGCCAAGCCAATCCTGATTTCTTGTTCACTCGGTTCAACCATCAAGGGGTCCGTCAGTGTTTGCCCCATTACTTCAAAGTGTGTTCGTCGATTTTGATGACCAGCATGGTTGTCTCTACAGCTTCGTATGAGCAACAGTGCATACACCGTTCCCACCATCTGATTTCTGAACACCTAAGCAACGCTCGTATTGACGTGAGCTACAACATCTGCTGCATTATTTGACTCTTTCGATGAACCATTTGTCAGTTTCTTGGTCACTTAAGGGTCAAAAGCCAGCCTTGTAATCTGATGACGCGGGTTCGAGCCTGCGTAGGGACCAGGCGACCCTGGCAGTATGCTTAGCCCACGTGCGACCGGTGTGGTCGCGCGTCATCGAAGCGTCGGTACTGCTGCGTATCGGCGTACTGCGGATGCCTTGCGTTTTGTCTGGTCACTTTCATATGATCGCCTTTGAATGGCGGCTGAATAAAGACTGGCTAAGTTCGAACTGTTGTCATTCGATATCGTTTCACTGCGTCAGTAAAATGCTCTATGAATTGGACCAACTAGCCGCTTTATTGTACGTTGTTGAACATCGGTCCTCCTGCTTCGTGTGTGTGCCTGGACTGCAAATCATGCGGGCCTGATAGATCAACGTTTTGCCTAAAGTACTTTCTCGTGTTGTATCGGCAAGATATTCCTGAACGGTAGACACCGGCTTGCCGTGGCCGCTTTCCGGTCGGCTGATCGTTTTATCGAACAATGGGATCGTCGTGGTGTGTGTGTGTGCGCAAAATGACGAAACCAGCATGTTGCGAACATGGGCTCGCACAACCGACTGATCTACGCGGAGGCTATTCACCATTTAAGTTACGAGAAAACGAAACTATTTGGTGCATAATTGCTCTCTACTATTCATTTTCAAACCAATTTTTCAAGTCAGGTTATGCCAACATAGGCTTTATGCACCCAACATTTTCACTATCACTGCAGATGCACTGAATGATGCGATCTATCAAAATGTTTAACTGCAATTTGAACAGTTAAATAAACAAAGGTGTACAATTGCCACTTAAGAAGCCCCATGGGAGTTCCTTTGGGTCGACAAGATAACGTGAGAAATAGGGTATGTATAGGTAGAAATTCGCCACATGTAGACTCACTCAGACAGCCATCACACGCCCGGAAAAGCACTGTACGCGCGTGTCATTCTTTCGGGAATCCTCAACAGTGCGCATTCCATCCGACCCTGGTAGGACTCGAACCCGCAATTCGACTGTTGCCAGTCCGTGGTTGAGACCACTGAGCTACGGGGACGGTAACGACCATCGTGAATAAGTTACCAGATGTGATATAGCGCCCATCACTATCCACTGACTTACACGTTACTGCCGTGCAGAGGACAGGGTCGCCCCCTCAACAAGCGACGGGCTTATCAAATTTAAGCCGCCAATTAACCTATGGCATTATACACAGTTCGGTCTGCATACTGATTGCAGTGGAGTAGTAGGGGGAGTTGAATGGTGTAGGTAGAAATTCGTCACATCTAGACTCACTCAGACAGCCATCACACCCCCGGAAAAGCACTGTACGCCTTTCATCCTTTTGGGAATCGTCAGCAGTGCGCATTCCATCGGACCCAGGTAGGGCTCTCGAACCCGCAACTCGACCGTTACCAGTTCGTGGTTGAGACGACTGAGCTACAGGGGACCGTAATGACCATCGTGAATAAGTTACTAGATGTGATATAGCGCCGCTCACTATCCACTGACTTGCACGTTACTACCGTGCAGAGGACAGGGTAGCCCCCTCACCAAGCGACGAACTCACCAAACATAAGCCGCCAATTAATCCGGAAGCTTCTTTCCATCACCTCAGGAGATCGGCCCACTCGTAGTCAACAATGGGAGAAATGATGTATAGAAGGTGGCGAAATACAAATAATGATAAATGAGTGGTATATATCCGACAAGTTCTGCTTCAGGTTGTAAATAGGGAATACATAGAAAAAGTAATGGTGATGAAAAAAGGCTCTATGGACGATTTTCAGATAGATCCAGCGACTCCAGACAATCGAGTTGTAGAGTAATTGGTGTGGAAAGTGGACTTCACAGAGCAACAAGAACTGCTACAGGTAGATGAGTTGTTTTCTCTGGAAACGAAATGATACCAATTGGCAGTGCACAGCAAATGTAAAGGGAGAAAAGAAGATTAGTTTTGCATGGCGAAAAGCGAGATAACATGATGTTGGAATGCGAAGCAGTTTAATGGTTTAGCTGAACGTTGAAGATATTATTCAGACAGCTTGTACATATTACCGTGCACTTGTCTCTTACACCTATATTTCAACCCTTTCTTCATACACTGACTCCACTCTGCAGTCCAGTTTCATAAGTACTCTGACTTGCAACACAGTGATGCACCACGTATCCAGCATTTTTCTTAACAGTTGTTTATACTCACAGTCGCAATTCAGTAGGTAGTCTGTTCTAGCTTTCTGAATACTTCGTCAGCCAAAACTTCCTGCGTTTGCTTGTTTTCGTTCTACTTAAGGGAAACGAATTTCTCTTATTCCTAATGTTAGACATTCCATTCTGAATGAAGGGTATACTATTGTTGCGGGTCAACTGCTCGTTTGTGCACTAAATCGAATAGAAACTTCAGGCCAGGTTTCGACCTCCGTAACCACAACGGCTCTAATGTAAGCAGAATACAGCGCTCTGAATAGTTTGGTGTTGGAGATTCGGCAAATAGGGCCTTGGTAAATCGACGCTTCACATTCTCCAAGTATAGACGATCACGTCTCTTACAACTACTAAGTATCATCGAGCAGTGTTTCAAAAGAGAGTGCACGTAGATCTTGAACGTATGCAGCTTGGAATCACGCAATATCAGTGATTTGATGATTAACCGCGGGCTTTGGCTGCTATGAATTCGATCTGCTCCCGGTATTGATCAGGCTGATCCCTCCATAATTGCCGCATTCCAAACGTGAGTCTCACTTGACAATTGGGACAGTAACAGAACGACTCCAGTCATCACCAAAAACAGATAACCAGTGTGTGAAGCAATCGAACACTTCGCTGACATACCGTATGGACAGTAGTGAATCTTGAACAGTACTCTGTACGCCGCCTGTGCTTCCGTTCTGCACTTCCCAGTCTTACCGACTGTGTTTGATCTGCCCATTGGTATGAGAACCACGACGACAGCCAGTGCGATATGAGCTTAGTCAAAAAGCTAGGATATGGGACATAGTCGAAAGCTTCTTCATGTCAAGAAGATGATGTCAAGCTTATGGCTTGAATCAGTTTCTTGAGGTCTCAAAACTAATCTTGGTATATTTGGCAGGAGAGGTGGTAAAAAATCCATGTTGGAGTTTCTTGATTAGGCTGCGTGGCGACGAAATTCAAGCATTTGCTCTTTAACTCTTCTTCCCATGACACGTAACGCGATAGATGTATGGGTGATTGGTCAGTAGTTATCCATGTTTTGACGGTAGTCACTTTTACGTCTTGGTGATAGAACAACTGCGTGCTTTCAGGTGACTTGGAATGTACTGCTTCTCATTACTAACGTGTAAGTGTTCGGGCGCATGATAGGGATGTTTGCACACCCTAGCGTCAACAGCACGAAAGGCAAACCATCAGGGATGAGGTATAAAGACAACTTGAACGAGCTGGTCCTCCTTGTGATAGTGCACAGATCAAAGTCGTTGCTGGGTTGCTCTTTTTCTTTGGACCTAGATACGTGAGATGGTATTATCATATTGACGTCAGTGAGAGTTTCAAAACTGTCTGTTCGGGACCTGGCATAGTTGTGCCTGGTTATTAATCACTGTTTTATCCTGCAGTATGTATGAGATAATGGACATCACATCGCGCGTGCTCCTGCGTTTCAGCGAAACGGCAAACATTTTTTGCTGATTTACGCTCTTAACCATAATTCACTCTTGTGCTGATTTTGCCGAAAACTGTTTCCCTCCGTCCCGTCATGGTTTGTTTGATGCGTATAAGAAGCTGAAAGTCCATAGTCTTATTGTACTCAAACCTCATTCTCTTGAGTTTGGCAGACACTGTTTCTATAATAGCCAAGGTTGGTTTACAGCTCGGTAGACGTCCGTGTTTCTTTGGTGCGAGTAAGCCCAGGCGGAGATAAATGTTATTATACATCTCGTATTGGACAGTATGAGGATCAGTTGCACGGAATAATCTATCCTAGACCATTGATCTGTTGAGCATCGAGAAGCCACACCAGTTAATGCGTTTCATTGGCCGTTAGGAAGACACCTGTCTTTCAACACGTTTTTTTCAATCCGTTTAGCTCAACGGAGCACTTTACTACATTATGATCACTACCTCGATTGATGTAGCCAACCTCATGTTGTCCCCGGTACTCTACTCTTATGGTGTCTTCAGGGTTACCAATAGACGGAACTACAAATTTTGAAGCATGATAGCCCTCATGATTGTAAACAAAGAACCCACCTCCTTGGCTATTAGCGCATCCATTACAGCATTCTGTAACTCCGGATTTGTAGAGGTGTATCACGTGCACTGGAGGAGTGTCGTATTTCAGTAGTGAACACCACCTATGACCCAGATAAAAGGAACGATGGATCTAATTGATAAATCTTATTTTTCACGAACCGTGTGTTTATGATAGGTGCACTGGTAAGCTCACGAGGATTTAAATGGATCACTGCTGCTATGTGGTATCAGATTTAACACTGTCATGTTTGTCTGCGCTCACTGACCCTCCCCCCCCCCTGCCCGCTTATTTCGTGGTTGGTAGATTGCGAGGTTACTTTTATAGTAGAAAGTTTGAATACCTCCACAGATGCGGTAGATGACGGGGGCATGGTTGAGTGCGTCAAGGGAACAGGTCTGACGCTTTGTATTGGGAACTTTGTGGGCAGTCGCATGGTGGGATGATGAGGATGAGTTGGTTGTATCAGAGCGTTTGGTGACATTGAAGGACCTGCGGTCTATGGTCGCATGGTTTAGCATGATGCAACTGGGTGCTTGATACCAGTAATTTGTGGGAATTGAGGACACTGGGTGGGAGAAGTGTGCTGATCCCCGCATCGGTAGCAAACGAACTTCCGTACCCTGTTTTCAGAGGATGACCGTGGTGACAGTTTGTTTACACGTTCCATCGGCTGAGGAGGGTTTGAAGGTGGATAGTTGGGATTTTAGGTTTTCCCTTTGACGTACAAGGTTACACGCCATTTCCCAGGAAAGGATTTCTTCCTCCTGTGACAATAATTTTTCCCTCGCACCATCATCTGTAACTCCACCAATTAAGCACTGGATTTTCATGACTTCTTCAAACCGACTTGAGGGAATGGTATTGTACCGGCATTCCGGTGTAGCTTGATGAATGCGGGCAATAGAAATCATTTACACTTTCTCCGCATCGTTGCTGTAGCTTGAAAAACTGATAACGAGCGGAAAACACACTTTGTTGGATTCCCCACAATTCCTCAAACAACTGGATCACATGCACAATACTGGTCTTAGCCATCAAGTTCATAGCGTCAAAATGACGTTGTCCTTCTGATCCAAGGGCTTTGGCGGAATAACATAATCCAATGGGTATCGGATAACACGATAGAAGGGTTTAAACACAGGAAAGAGAGTCATTTGATGTTGGAAAGATGTATTCCACTGTATCCACGACTGTAGAGAGGGTTTTTCTGCACCATCAGGCCACAGGCATGACAGTCCCGCAAGAGGGCTCGTAGCAACCGTCGCCATTCTGCTACGTATTACTCGAGTATTGCTGGTTTGCACCTGGACCCTTAGTCCGCGCAAGAAGTGAATAAGAACACACCGGATGGGACGTGCCAAAAACTGTAATGATGACCTGTAAGTTACACCAGATGAGTAAGTTGAAAAGGAACCAATCAGCACAAGGAAAAACAGTGGACGAATCAGCTATTGGTCAACCGATCTGCTTCGTGGCGTCTATTCACCTGTGTAATCTGACTGCCATTGTAACAAGGTACATTCCCTTAAAGTCATGGTGCTACACGTGAGTGATGAACCTTTCGATTAAGAAAACAAGTCTCACGTCTTATGGCTGCTCCATGCCCGAAAGATCCATCACCCTAAACAATGAACGCGTTTCAACACAGCTGTCCACGCGAGACCTCGGAAGTAGGTACTCGTCTACCATCAATTTCTCCGAATAGGCCCAATACCAAGTAGCCCGTGTGAGACAGTCTATGTTCAATATATCAAACAAAATACACAAAACTCGAGCTAGAGTTGAGCTTTTCAAGCTACTCACTCGCCCTGTCCTCCAATAACGCAACATAGTAAACAGCAATATGAGAAAGAGTGACAGAATTGCTGTGGAGCACCTGCAGAGGTCATTTACTAAACGTCTGCAATGAAATTCATCTCGAACCACTTTGGATTCGGCGACTGAAGCACAACTTATTGTTGCATTTCAAAGTGTTACATAAAAAGACCTATTTCGAATTATAATATAGCTCAACTCGAGCGCTCAGCAATAGAGTTCACACTGAATATACCGAAGGCTAGAAGGAATGTCCGCTCTAATTTCTTCCCGGTCAGATATAGGTATCTGTGAAATAAACCACCAATAACACTCAGGTCATGTGACAATGTGGCAATATTTAGAAGCAGACTATGCAGTTATCTTGAGTTAACTACCATAACCTCTATATTCACATGGGAAAAACCTCTCGATAAGCTATTCCTGGAGGGTCCCAAAAACATCGAAACACCAATGTTTTCAAAACTAGACTTTTGGCTCAATCATCCACCAGAACGTAACTATAGAAAATGTATACCCCAACATTCCACCTATGCCTGTCGCTCATGTAAGAGCATAGATACTTCTGTACAAATTGATCAGTTCCGCTATACAGTTTTCGCAACAGGAGAAATACACGTATTAGTAGTATCATTATCACAACCCAATGCACAATGTGCTTTTAGCATTATGTTACTTTTAGCTTCCGTAATCTGTAATATCTAATCTCTTACCTGTTTGTATTGCGGCAAATGAGCTGTGAGTTTCTCACCTCCGGATAACGTGTTTTGATGAAGATGATGATGGAACGAACGGCCGGAGCGTTAGCTGCCCTCTTGATCACGTCGACAATACTCCTACTTCTCGGTCGTGTTTTTCACTCCTTTCCCCCTCCCCCACTACTTCCCCGTCTATTGAGCAAGAGACTGCCGTTGACCTCACAAGATAACAGTGTCATCGTGAATCCTCGACTCCTTGATTCCGAATCTGACGACGAGGGCTATACTCTTCGCGTCTCTGGCTTAAGGTGCTTACGGTGTTGCTATCGCGGTCAGAAAACATGCTGAAGGCAACCTGCTAAACTGGATACTGGTAAACAACCGCATGTTATAACGCTGCACTTTTGCCTGTCTCTCTGCGCTATCAACCAGCCGGGGAAAACAAAACGTAGAGCCTGCTAGACCGAAGCATATTTGGCACAAAACATGGCTACTTTTATAGATCACATGCGCTTACCTCGCCTCTATCACTGAGGTGAGTTACACCGCTTGTCTGAACATATTCGACTCTGGTAGCGGCCATCTCTCTCTGACTGTAGGTAGGATCACGTCTGCAACATAGCAACCCGTGCGGCGACGACAGTCTGATTTTGTCGGCTTCCGGTTTGACTATGACAACGAGCCTGTCAGCCGCTCACGTGATCTGGCCGATCTCGCCCCGCTAGTGTGCACCATGGTAGTCAGCTGTTTCGCCTCCGTAACACCGCATGTGTGCGGTTCGACTTCGAACCTCTGCTAGACTTACTAAGCACTGACTGAAGACAAACCGCCTTTTCATCCCTTGGGTTTATGCCTCAAATGAATGCAGTTCAGAGGGTAGCATAGACTGTCTTCATTGGCTGTACCCACGGACGCCGCGGATTTTTGAATCACCGTGTGCTGGAAACTAGTTTTGTTTCGGAGTACTGTGTTATAATGGTTTTACTGTGTGAATCGTGCACCAATATTCTTCTTTTGGTGTATTTTACAATCGGTGCAAATTTGGTAGATGTTATTTGATTAATTCCGGAGATCGCATCGATTGGCAAAATGCTGTCTGTGTCCGCCATCTTGGACTTGCTCTAACTTGTGATGATGTCTTAAGCTACTTGTCGCTCGTGTTCGAAAAATGTTGGACATAAAGCTCATGCACTTCAGCTGCGATGTTTTGTTTCATATCTCGTGCATCGGCTTATCCGTTGGTGTCTTTCGAAAAGCTATCGACACCCGACATCGCTTTTTCCAAGTTACATGTGATAAATATCGCGGTGAAAGACATCCGAATACACAGTGACCGGCAAAAACTACGGGAAAATCTCTCTTCCAACAGAAAAAAACCGTTCACCACGTGGGGTCAAAGGCCTTCTTCAACTCGTCTGCCCTTGTTACTCCGCGACCTGCACAACCACCAGCGTCTTCGACCCCGGCCGAGCATCAGGTTCAATGTTCCCCACCGACTGAAGACGCAGACTCGGAAACTACGAAATGCCACCTTACTGATTGGTCCGTGAATTCCTCAGAGCCTGTCTGTGAACCTATGATCACCTAGGATCCATGGACCACTCAAAAGCGTAAGGGGCCAAGTAATCGAGTTCAGGCGTCTACTGCTGGTTAACAACAACCCAAACTGATAATCGCCCCTAATCCTGCTCTAAGAGGTTCGTCAGTGATTTCGCTGAAGCGTCAAAATCTCATGGTCTTCCAAGTACCAGAGTCAAAAGAGGAGAACCCGAAAATATGATCACGATGTTGAGTTCCTCCAGGGGCTCATCGATAGACTCCTGGATGTGGGTGAAGACAGTGTGACGAGTAAACAAGTAATTTGACTTGGCCAGTAAACCAACCAGTCATATCGACTTCTGAGAATCACCTTCGCAAATCACAATATGCCGCAGCTCATCCGTCTCCTCTGTTAAGGCTGAAAGGCAAAAAGGTTCACATTCGCCGAGACTTGGAACCCGAAGACGGCTCGCTTGAAGATTGTGGTCATTGAGCTCAAACACCGTACAGAAGTGGGTGAGACTGATTTACAAACTGCAAATTTTCCGGTGACCAGGAAGGGTGTACGAACCCGTATCAACCGGTTGCTCAACTTGCATGCACGTCCCGCGGTACCACCCAGGACCTCCGTGTGGCATTCGCCAACGTGTGCAGTCTAATGAACAAACGTGACGAATTGTGCCGCTTCGCTGTCTCGGAGCAGCTGGACGTCTTAGGATTTGCAGAGACTTCGCTGAATTCCGAGGTGTCATATCCCAAAAAGTCGCGTTGTCAGCATACTCTTGTTTCCGACGGGATCAAAAATCAAAGGTTCACGGTGGTGTTCTGTTGTACATTAAATCGTCACTACCTGGCTAACTTATCAGCACGTAGCGGAGTGAGGCTAACTTATGCGAGCAATTGTGGTGCACAATCCACCTTAGACGCGCAGAACTAACAGTGGTTGTTACCCACCGTAGCCCATTAAACCGTTGTTGCGATTGGCTACCACATATACAGAAGCACATGAGCCGCCCTCAGTTCTTGCTGATGGGGGATCTAAATTTACCTAAGATATTCCGGCCAGACGTTCGGCTACTCCCCGGTCATGGCGACGTGGAGGCTCAATTCGCTAAAATGACTATTAAAATCGGGACAACGCAACATGTCGTCCAACGGACGCGCGCAACTCCGCACTGGGCATCGTGTCTAGACCTAATGCTTACGAGCTGCGAGCAGAAGCTGAAAGAGATCAGAGTCCTCGAAGCTCTGGTGAACAGTGACCACTGCTCCATTTCGGTAAGCACAGAACTGCCGTTAACGTATTACAACCAACGGAAGCCGAGATTCAACTAGTGGAAGACATGATATGATATGACATGATATGAGATCACGAGAAAATACAGAGAAATTGTACGCTGCGGGACATCGTATGCTCTGGGCAATACGATGGTTTCTCCACATGGTCCAAAGAAACCGTCACTCGTCTATTCACCTCTCTCATTAGAACAATCATTGAATACGGCGCCCCAGCTTACCATCGGATAACCCAGTGCGAAACGGAAAAGCTGGAGTAAATACAGCACATCGCAACTTGAAAGAGGCGCAGTCTACGAAAGCTTTCGTATACAAAACGTGAAAGGCTTGGACTCTATCCTACCGCTGAGTAAGTATTAACCCTTATTATGACCCATCGAGTACTACACTTGAAGTACTTCCTCATACTGCGGCCAAGATTGCACCTGCACGAATCCTATAACCCCCGATGACAACGTTACAAACAAGGTCCCCTGCATGAGCAGGGTATCACAGCAACCTTGTATAGAACGAAGAGTCGTAAACTTTTGGAATACACTACCGGAAGGACTAATAGAGGCCGATTCTGTGAAGTGTATCGACGATTACTTCGGAAACTTGTGCTTTGTGAAACGGTGCACATACAATGCAAAAAATACATCTTATACCCGGAAACAATGACACCAATACGAATTTCTAACAGAACAAGAATAAACGATTAACTGACCAAACACTACCGATGACGATTCGCAATTAAATGTTTTTGATTTTTCATAATCTGATAGTTGTGAAGAAATCTTTCTGCTTGCTCTTAAATACAGTCGCAGACGATTCTTAGTGCCACCCTGTATATTTTCCCCGTAGGGCAAAAAATACTGAGATCGCGGTTGTTTCTCGTAAAATAAGTGTGTATGTGATTCGCCTTTAGAACTCTGAACATCTGAGGGGCCACATTACGATAAATGCAACGAGCAGAAGGAATGAAGGCACTGATGACTGAACGCAGTACCGTCGGTCTGTATCGTCGACCAGATTTAAGTCTCCGTGATGCGCCTTGTGCTTAGCATGAGGCATCGCAAGACATGGCTCGCAGTCGGCACCAGTGCCGTGTCTGCTGTCCTCTCCTAGTCGCACTGACTTTTAATTGTTCGTTGCCGAGTTATCGATACAGTCTTTTGCCAAGACCCTCGGCTTGATCGCTGACTCCACTAACACCCTCGCACAAATTGACGTACAACTTCCGTCTTGGGTCCAGCTGCATTCTGATGACGAGGCTCCGTACCCGATCGGTTCCTTATCGTGGCTGCAAGTTCGTTCCTTTTTGTGGGCACTGGTTAAAGCTAATTAAGTCCCTGCTGGGTCCTAGTGTGAGTGGTTCACCAGGTGGAAAACTCCTGTTCTCTCTAAGCAATTAAGCTCTTGGTCAAATATTGGTGTTGCTGCGTAAGATATAGGGCGTTGCGTACGAAACACTGGAATCACAATGAGCTTAAGGGACAGTGAAGCGTTTACCTACGTCTTGCACTCCATTCTGGGCAGATTGTCTGTACAATTGGCTGGGTAGGTCGCTGCACAGGGTACCAGACGCTTGCATTTCGGTTCGCATAGTGGAATAAATAGGTTGAAGGCAGTTACTAAACAAAACAACACCGGAGATGCTAATTAATATCAATTAACGCAACTCAAACGGTTCAAGTTCAGGGTTCAAGTTGCTGCTGACCCCACATAGATTCGCGTTTGACCCCTGCTTGAGTTCAGTCTTCAAATGTAGATTGACTCAATCTTGCGTCATGACTGCCGGCTCCCCGTAACACAAGGTGTAGGTGCCTTGACAATGAATGTTTGTTTAGGTTTTACGCTAGGCCCCTTCTCCCACTGTTATTATTCTTCCTTCCGTAGGTCATCGCAACTTTACCGCAGCGAAGTATCAGTTCGAATGGTTGATGTACTGCTCATGATGAGTGCCATTTCAGCTCATCTGGAACACGGGCCCAAGAAAGCGTGTAGTTACTGAGACAATATGTGAGATAGACAGGTGATTCATTCTAAATCTTTTCGACTGGCCCGTTTGTCGGAAAATTTTGAAGAGCAGTTCAGTAAACCTGTTGCGACACTGTCGCTTGCCGAATCACATGAACCGACATGGGAAGTTGATGTCACACCTCCCAGTTCAGAAGAGTTTCGACATGAACAAGCTGTGTTAAAACGAAATAAACCTCCTGGACCCGACGACCTTCCTGCAACTTTGCTGAAAGATGGGGATGACACCTTTTTGCCTGGAGTTGGTACTCTATTCAACACAAATTGAGACTGGCGACTGTCGTTCCCATCTTCAAAAAGGGCCAACGGAGGTTGTGCGAAAATCATCAGGGCAGTAGCCCCAATCATAACACCCTCAAAGTTCTCATGTTATTGCAGAACTTGTTGTTTTGCGGCGAGCTGACAACACCTACCTAGACGCACGGTATGGACCGTGAGAATATAGGGCGGTGGGAAGAACAAATTGTACTGAAGCAACCGTGGATCTACATAAATGATTGTAATTAAAGTAAGTAAGTAAGTAACTGAGTAATATAAGCAAAATGGATACGTATAACATGAATAGGTGAACGGAGTTGCAATTAAGTGCATTCGTTTCACCATAGAAGAGGAGGTGGAAAACCAACTACCCTTTTTGGACATGCTGATCGCCAGAACGGTAGAAGGCGAATTACAGACATCAGTTTACAGAAAAGCAACACACACCGTAGGATAGAAACGCATTGCAATACTGCAGAGGCAAAACGTAAGGAAGAAGAACATCTGTTTAGGTCTTTCATTCGTAACGGCTACCCACGCAGTTTCATCCGAAGACACCTAAACCAAAGGAGCACAACTACCACACCTGCACCAACGACGACGAGACACATCGCTTTGCCGTACATCAAAAACATTTCGGAAAAGACAGCCAGACTCCTCAAACCGCACAACCTGACGATAGCTCACATACCAACTGGGAATTTGAAAAGAATATTATCTAGACCTAAAGAAAGACTGGAGGCACAAGAACACCAAAATGTCATCTACAGGATAAAATGCGAGAATTGTGACAAAGACTATGTAGGTCAAACAGGGAGAAAACTATCCACAAGAATAAAAGAGCACAAGCGTGCGTGTCGATATCATCATGTATCGTCACAGATCTCAGCACACCTCGATGAGGAAGGACACAGTGTTAACTGGGACAAAACAGAAATTCTGGCGCACGGAAGGAAGGGAATTCCTCGAGGCATGGTTCTCTACGAAGAATTCCCTGAACCTCCGCATTGATCTCGATCCCGTGTACCAACAGCTGAGAAAGCGTGAAGCTGGACGGCTAAGTATCGAACAAACGAAGGTCAAGGGACACAGATCGACGAGGCTATTTTCAAACGCTACGTCCCAACGACATTTTCCGTGAGATTCCCCTACGGAGCTGTACACTGAATATGCCACTGAGGAAAGTGGTGAAACGTTTGACATTAAATTACCCAGCTCGGAGAACGAATCAAAACGTTAATTAAGTGCAGATACAATCCCATACAATTAGGTAGTGAGTTGTGCATTAAAACGCAGTGTCTGGATATCTGAGGTATACACACCGTTGTCAGTAAATAAACAAAGGTCATATACCAGAGACTAAGAGTAGTTAATTCAGGTTCTGAATGTGATCAATAGTGGTAAGTTGGCTGGTTATTGTGATTACAAATGTGATGAAAATATATGCTACTTGTAAATAGATAGTAGCAAAGTTACATAAACGAATCAGGAATTCACAGTATCATTTACATCCGTGAAGTAGGAATTCGCATTCTCCATGTGAATTTCGCATCGTTTTGTTCGAGAAAACAGACTAGTCTGACGTCTCTGCGAAAGGTTGCCTTGTTCGTACGTACCAGAATTTCAAGCACCTGACTGCTTTGTTTGGTGATACATTTCGAGTACTTTAACACTATCCGCAAAGAATTGTTAGACTGCGCACCACCACCGCTTACGCTTCGTTAAACACGGACAAGGTCGAACGACCCTCGGTTAGGTTACTCAGGCTTATATCAAGTTCAAGTTCAATTGGGACCGGAACAGTAGGAAAGGGACCGCAATTTGGCCACACGTTATTTCAACTCGACCCAGCTAATACAGATTGTGAGCCGATGTAGCCAAGTGTTCGTTACCATCGTACAGTTGACAACGCAATTTTCCTTATTCAACCACGTGTTCGGAATTTCACTCAAACTTCCGGCGCCTTGGACTTCTTTGAGACGTAAGAAACTAGGCGCGTCAAGTCATTTTCTTATTCCCAACATCGTTCACGCGCAGTCCACGAGAGGCTATACCTGCAGGGTTCACCAATGTTCAGACGTATCTTCACCGCTTTGGGGTGGAACACTGGTGCACCGCAGATAGTCTGTTCGCAAGGAAAGTTGTGAACATTTTGATAGTAGAACGAATTAGCTGTTGCACCACCATCGAGTCTGTACAAAATGTCGGTGATCCCTCTGACTGAAACACTTGAACCGCCTGAATAGCTAACCAGAGGGCAAAAATGGCCGCAGTTAATTCTAATCGTAGTATTGTAACTGCTCTTATGGGTGAAATGATAGACTTCTCCATAATGAGGGTAAACCAAATAGGTTTCTTCGGTCGAATGTCCTAACGTAAACGACCGCTCCGCACCAATCTTCCAAAGCAACTGAGAAACAACGGTGCTGTAAATGGTCGTCAGTGAATGGCTTTAGTCGAGTACAACGGGGAATTTACAATCGTTGCTGTGCATCTCTCGTGAAATGATACCATTTTCCTCGTTCCGATCCGTCTACCTGAATATCCCAAATAAGTCCTTTTTTACCAATAATTGCAACAGTTGCGTGATCCACAGAAGTACCGGGGCTACCAAACCGAATGGGTCATAAATCGAAGCGACAAAAGATAAAATCGATCTTCGGGTGTAATCCCCTTCAAAACGTTATGCAATCAGTCGAGAAATTCCATTTCAAACAAAGAGTGAGTTGTACTTTCTCGGATTGTAAATTCTAGTGAACTGATTCGTTGGAGGATGGACTATTTATGGTTTCGTGCAGAATTTGGCAGTCGTTACACATCCATTTCCTTAAGTGAAAACCACTCTTGGATGCAATTGCTACAAAATGCATGATAAGATGGCCAGTTTCTTCCTGGATTCGACAGCTGAATAGGCATTCGTCTGAAACATTGATTAAATCTGAGAAACTTTCATGTATGTACACCAACGCCCAAGGGCTCCTCAGTAAAATTAACGAACTTGGACTGCGTCAGGTTGCGAATGCCTGGGACCTAATTTCTATTACCGAAACTTGGTTACACCAAGAGGTGACTGATGCTGAGGTTGAGATAGCCGGAATGTCAATTATCCGGAACGACCGCCCCAGCAGAGGAGGTGGGGTCCTACTCTACTACCGCAGCGATCTACAATGTACAATAGTTGAGGACCTGGAAACACACGTTACTGACTCACTATGTGTTGTGTCGGAACCCCAACGATTGCTTCCACCCACTAACGGTAGTGAGAACACGAACGACCGGGTAAAAAACAATGTTCACGCCGCACGCCCAACCGGCCACCAAACGTCTGTGTGTGCAACTCAATGGCATGATTCAAATTAGGGCAAATACACAGATTATGCAGGAAGGCTGACAGTCGATCAATCAAAGCTAGTCATTCCAGGGGGAAGGATCGATACGATGTCTCACAAACGAGCGAAAGGTACAGGGTAAGGGAAAAACCCAAGCTAGTCACAAATGTGAGGCAACAGAAAGCGTATGTGGGGAACCGTAAAAGAGGACGGGATGAATAGGGGTGAATGGAATAAAACTCACAAAACCACGGGGAGTGGTGGAGTATTCTTATCTCCGCTATAACACCTCTCCCCCCCCTTAAAAAAGTGAGTATACGGAGGACAATATAACTTCACACAAGAGTATCCGCCTGGGTCTACATGCATCCAACACCAAGGTAGTTCGGGCTCAGGCCAAGTATGCAATGTCGTTCTTTCGAGTATGTTGTCAGAACAAAAGTATTCGAGATACGTATCCCCATTAGTGCAAGACATGATACGATTCGTTGGCTTACTGAGCAAGTAGAACTTCTGAATTCCTTTCGCTTCCAAAACATTTTGAACCGCATGAAATTTTTGTTTGACTGCCGATGTGCCAAGTCCTGGCTGGGTTAATGGAGAAATGGTCTTTCTAGTATGCATCGTTTCTGGTCGCAGCGATAACGGAATATTGTTGTTTTTCATGGTAGGGCGTTTTCTCTTCTCTGGAAAGTCTGTGTTAAATACTACAGACGCCGCCTCCCTTACTTCGCCGCGATACCGTTTTCTTTGGAAGTTGGAACTTACGCGTAATCTTGGAGTATGCTTGCACATGAATTTGTGCGCGTTTTGACAAGAAGGCATTTTGTGAGCGAAATTTTCCGTAGAATGCCTCTCACCTTTGTTCCAAAACGTAGAGGGGGGCTTCTGGTTGGGCACGTCTGGATTCATATTTTGGTCATTAATATCTGCGGGACAGAATTGGGGTTCACTTTCCGCGGGTCTGAAATTAACAATTTTTGAATCACTATTTAAACTAAGTAGTCTGTGACATTCATCCGCAATTTCCTGTGCTGTCTTCCCCGGTTCCGGCCGCCATTCCACCTGAATGTTGAGCTTTTGTGACAGCAATTCATATAACTGTTGCTGTGACTTTTCAAACTGAAACTGCTGCTGCTGAAGGAGCGATTGCAACTGCTGGAATGAAATAGCCATGGTAATTCAACACCTCCGTCGCCAGAGAAACTGTTGTGTCGGAACCCCAACGATTTCTTCCACCCGCTAACGGTAGTGAGAACACGAACGACCGGGTAAAAAACAATGTTCACGCCGCACGCCCAACCGGCCACCAAACGTCTGTTTGTGCAACTCAATGGCATGACTCAAATTATGGCATATACACAGGCTAGGCAGAAAGGCTGACAATCGATCAATCAAAGCTAGTCATTCCAGGGGCGAAGGATCGATACGATGTCTCACAAACGAGCGAAAGGTACAGGGTAAGGGAAAAACCCAAGCTAGTCACAAATGTGAGGCAACAGAAAGCGTATGTGGGGAACCGTAAAAGAGGACGGGATGAATAGGGGTGAATGGAATAAAACTCACAAAACCACGGGGAGTGGTGGAGTATTCTTATCTCCGCTATAACACTATGGTGCCGTCTCCGACTGAGACACAACGATACATGTCTCATAGCTATCGTTTACCGCCCCCCAACGTCCACTCTGGAAATGGATTTCTGCTTGATCCTTGGCCTAAACAGAGTAACACGCACTAGGTACAGCCACGCTCTCATCTCCGGGGACTTCAATCTACACAATCTGGAGGTTTCGGCATCGCCCAGTGAGCAGTTCAAAGCAGACTTGCATGAACTGATCGCTAATATCCCTTTGTACAATCATGTCACCACGCCCACTAGATTCAGGACAGCAAACAAACCGTCCATATTGGACCTTGTGCTCACGAATGAAGAGCTCATGGTTGACAAGTTATTGATGGATAGTCCATTAGGTCTCAGTGACCACGTAGTAATAACTTTTGACTATGTGTGTTATGCAGATTATCCATCTGAACATTCGGAACTAACTCATACAATCACACGCTACCACGTATTGAAAGAACTCACCGACGCAGCTTCCTGGGAATTCTCAAACAAAAGTCCCCTTGACAACGTTTGGGCAGAGTTCGTTAATAAGCTCAGCGACATCGTCAACAAAGCATCAGAGACCAAACCCCTTCGTCCCGCGAAAATGCCTTCAATTATAAGGAGTAGGACTCGCAAATGCCTGGCGATAAGGGATGCAGCATGGCGTGCCTACAAGATTAACCCAGACTCAGAGACATGTGGAAATTTCCTGACCCATCGCAACCATTGCACCGCAATTGTCCGTGAGGACAAACTAACGTATCAACAGTGCCTAGCCAAAAAGTTCATGGCAAACAACAAACTGCTGTATAAGCATGTCAATAAGCTTCGTAAAGTGAAGCATGGAATACCCCCACTATTCACGACAGGCGGTAGAGTACAAAGCGCCGAAGAAGCAGCTAATGCCCTGCGGCTGCAATACGCACCAATTTTTGAACTCGCAACATCTACCTGTCCCATAATATCAAGCTCATTACCGACACCTCTGTTTATAAATGTTATTTTCAACCCATCAATTGTGCTAAGGAAGTTACTCTCACTGCGTGAACATAGTTCTCCGGGAGCAGACAACATCCGCCCGAAGGCACTGAAGGCTGTGGCTAATAAGCCAGCTGAACCACTGTCACAGTTCTTTCAAAGATGCTTTGATGAACAACGAGTCCCCATTATGTGGAAGTGTGGCATTATAACCCCTATTTTTAAAGGCGGTAGCCGTTCCGATCCTGCAAACTATCGTCCAGTGACTCTCCTCCCTGTGCTCGTGAAGGTGATGGAAGCAGTCGTCGCTGAGGCTTTGATGGACTATCTGGAGAAATGCAACATCTTGGTAGTGGAACAGCATGGCTTCCGTCAACACCGGTCATGCACCACCAACCTACTTATTGCTCGAGGTAGTTGGACGGAAGTGGCCGATGATGGGGTCGGAGTCGATGTCATCTATCTGGACTTTTCCAAAGCTTTCGACCGCCTCGATCACCGCATCCTACTTCAACGGCTTCAGAGTTACGGAATCGGAGATCCTGTACTTGGTTGGATTGGCAACTTCCTTTACCAACGAAAGCTCCAAGTACGTGTTAGGGGATCACTTTCTAACCCAATTGAGTTGGAATGTGGTGTCCCGCAAGGCTCAGTGCTGGGACCGCGCTTATTCCTGGTGTTTATCAACGACCTGGCAAGGGTCATCTCCTCAAACTTCCTGCTTTTCGCCGATGACGTCAAGATATGGCGGGCGATTAGTAACAAGGCAGATCATGATCTGCTCCAACATGACCTAGATTGCATTTACGAATGGTCAAAGAGTAACAAGCTTCAATTGAACATGGCTAAGTGCAAAGTGATGCATCTGCGTCACCAGCTGGTGAGCGCCTACAAGATTGGAGACCACAACTTGGCAAAAGTTTCTCAGGAGGGTGACCTTGGTGTATTGGTACAGGAAGAACTCGGGTGTTCCAAACAAGCAGAGAAGGCGACAAAAACCGGAAATCAACACTTCGGCCTTCTTCGCAGAGCCTTCGGTCGGTTTGAACCATCAATATTTTCCCAAATGCTTAACGCCTACGTGCGACCTCACGTGGAATATGCTATTCAGGCGTGGCAGCCGTGGCAGAAACAGGATCTCATTGCTCTCGAGACTCCTCAACGACGGGCAACCAAGAACGTCAGGGGCCTCTATCATCTGCCCTATCAGCTTAGACTGAAATCTCTAAGAATGTACAGCAGTCGATTTCGGCTTTTGCGGGGGGATCTCATAATGGTTTACCAGATCCTGAAGAACCCAAACCACATTTGCCGTCCGCTGCTGGAATTGAACCCCAACATTAAACTAAGAGGTCACCCTCTGAAACTGACAATTCATTACAGCCGGCTTGAATGCCGTAGAAATTTCTTTTCTCTCCGCGTGTGTGAGCCTTGGAATGCCCTCCCTAATTATGTCGTCTCTGCTCCCAATCTGGCGATATTTGAAAAACGTGTTGACGATGCGTTGTCTCACTTACATTTCCTTTTATGACTTGTTAGCCAGGGGCTATAAAACGCAATCAAACGGTTCCTTGCCAAACGCTCAACCATTGGATTTATGGATTTTTATGTTTAATACGCGAACATCTCAGCTATTTCACATAAGTCTACGGTGAGTCCACCACAACGCTTTTCACTTTATTATGCAATTTATTTTCGCAATTATTTCCATCCCACGGGATTTGTTAAGCGATGCTTTTTTACCCGTAATAAACCATTGTCCATTGTCCATTGTAAAAACATCGCTGCATCAGCGTCAGTGTCGTCTAGGGATACTCAGTCTTGCAGTCATCGATAGTTATTCTAAATGCAAATGATGCGCAACATGGTGACGATGATCCACCGAATGAGTGGACTGTCACATGTAACACTTGCAGCGATTCGTGCAAGTGACCCTTTGACAACCACAGAAATTGGATAATCTCCACCTTTCGGAGTCACCATTACCTGATGAAACATAGCCACAATATCTGCAACCACTGTTACGTGCCAATTCTGAACCTCAGCAAAACACCGACTAAATTGTTCACCAGTCCGACGCTTTCAGGAACTTTTGGTTTAAGGAAGTACACAGTCGTAAACGATGCGGACTTTCCCAGGCTTGTTTTGATCCGTCAATACGTGATGGGGCATATACCAAGCATCGATCGTATAACCTAACGGTACGTCAGACATTTCTGTAAATCCGCTTGAAGCATACTTCTCGACACCAGTAGTGTACATCTGATGTAATTCTGGGTTGTGAAGATTTATGCGCAAAGAGATAAGCTTTCGGTTAGCCACCGGATAGTTGTTGGGTAGATTTTGGCATTCATCTATCCACGGCAAATTGTGTTGGCAATGTGAACAAGATTTACTAATGGACGATTCCATTTGCGCGATGGCACGTTTATCTTCCACAGACATTCCAGATCTTGAGCTACAAAACTCCATTAAGTCCAACTCATATATTTTCTCGAGGAGGGCCAATCTATAGTCTTGCACGTTAATAGAGTTGGTACAAATGCTCGAGAAGTCTGATCCTCAACCCAATGGCGAACGCACATCAAAGTTTGAGGACTTTCTGTATCGACGCCCAAGTACTCAATGGGCTTCCGGGACATCCAAACATATTAGTACTCCGACATCTCGATCACAACTAGATGAAGTGCAGCTCCTTTGAATGCTCCTCATGATATAAACGGTCTGGTTCCCGTAGTATCCGTTGTACATTAGGCATCCCATTGACGGACCACGCAGGATCTACATACAGAAACTTACCCCAGTCCAAGGGTCGCAGTTCTAGTTGTACCAGTTGTGAGCATATATGAGTCACCGGTGACGGCTGTTATCTGCACAACTGACGGGCGCAGTAGCGGTTCGTCGATAAACGATGAATCGGATACGGTGTCAAGTAAAGCACTGGTCACCGATGTCTTCTTCTTTCCACGCAATACAACTGGAATAATTCATAGAGCTACTCGACCTTGAGACGCAGGCGTTTCGTAGACCACTGCACTTGGTGAAGTCAATTGTTTTAGCATGGCTTTGTGTAAAAAAGGGCGGTGTTGCGACTGACACCCGTTGAGTCCGCAAGTGAATCGAGATCTGCTATTTGCAGACGTAGGGTTAACTTTGAGGCACAATTCTAAATACTGAATACTGTATTATAGAGCAAGTAGAAATGGATTCTGTATAACTCTTTCGAAATATGGTGAAAAACGTTATAAAAGTTGTCAACCGTGAATATCATTGTCGTTCTCATGTAATATTTAAAATATTCTACTTACGATATTTCAGGATTCACAAATGTGATATGTCATCGTAAGTGTGCAGTTGTTCTCTGAATCGAATAGTGGTAAAATACAAATCTAACAACGTTTTGAACTGTTGCACAGATATTGCCTCAATCACATGTTCCAAATGTTTATCACTCTCCGTTCGAAGCACAGTGGGTGGGGAACACATTTCACATCCGACACGAAAAGTTTGTATCTGTGTCCGCGTGTGCTGCATGGCCCTCGTAAGTGCAGCATTGGCCTTAGCATTGGGAAGTCACCGAGATGTTGAATACGGTAGGTCATAATGAGGTCGACTCGCACCCGACGGTAGGACAAGGTGTAGAGTCCTAGTTTCTCGCATCGGTCTTCATACCTAAAGCCACGTAAACTCGGGATCAGCCTGGTAGCAACGTGTTGGACCCGTTCGATCTTTTGTGCCTCGAGTAAACCTTTTCCAAAAACTGCGTTCCATAGTGTGGAATCGAGGATAATGGTCAAGGTCATGATGAACTGTGAGCGCTTCACACGACGGTGCGAGTCACTGGATCTGCGGTACTATTCCTTTAGTAACCAAGGCGGTTATATGATTAGCACGATTTTGGAGTCTTTCTGTCGTACAGAATCTTCCACTTCTTCGAGTGCCTTCATTCAAGTAACTGCGTAACTGCGATTTCTGCGGAATCACAGACAAATTGGTAAAAGTCTTTAAAGACTGCTTCCACGTGATCGTGCAGGATGCTGGTAGCTTTCTTGGACCGATTCAGCTGCAGAACATAAGACAGTCGCCTGAGCACCGACAACACCGTCACAGTTGCATTTAGATCGGCCATGTAGTTCAGTTGCAGCGTAGTTTTCATGCGTCCAGCCAATCTATGTAGCGGTTCAAAAATCTTCGCATTGATTAAGTTATTGATGTAAGCTCTGGCTATAAGGTGAGGACGGCCGAATATATACCTTAGCGTCTCCATGGCACTACAAAAACCTAGTTTTGCCCCCAATATGACGCAACACTCGAGCGCCTCTCGAGTCTGGCCTTCAAAATAAATAATGTGATAGGAGAGTCTTATGCAGGATTATCGGTAACACTCATGACATTTGCTTGAAAACTGCGCATAGACAACCAGTACCGCACTGGGTCACTGTTAAAGCGGACAATCGCCCTCTTAGGATAGTCAGCAAGAACTTCAAGTGCACTCTTGACGGTTACGCGGAAAGCAGCTCGCGGAATGCAAAACCGGGAAAACGCCGCAGTCAGCAATCATGCATCCACGGCCATGGGAGGTGCACCGGCCATTTCAAAATAGTCTTCAGCATAAGCAGCAGGTGCCGAAAATTATGATCTCTCAGCTGAAACAAATGTGAGTGACCACTGACCTTAACGGTTCCTGCACATACCTTCGCCGCATCATTAGAAGTAAAAGCTTCCAACCGACTTTGTAGTTCTGTAATTTTACGCAGTGCCGCAGATAGTTGATCAGCAGGGGGCATACATGTCCCATCGTCTGCATGCTGAAAACGCGGTGACAAAGAAATCATGTCTGATTCGCCCATCAGTGAGGGAGTAAGAACCATACAACTAGTGTTAATGTATACACTGTTGTTTAACAGCGAGCTGACATCTATCTAAACTCACTGTCTGGGTTGTGAGAATCCATGGCGGTGAGCAGTACAAATGGTTGAAGGTGGTCCTTCAGTCAAAACATATGGTAGCACGGATGTTAAAAAGCTGGTACATGTTCCGTTGCAAGCTACCATCTGAGGTTCGGCTGAAGACAATCAGCGATATGCCTCCTAGAGACGATATGTCACTCACAGAACCAAACGCGATGGGATCTATGAGAGAACAGTGCACCAGTAGTGTGCCGAATGAGCCCATACAACCTGTAGAAGATGACATTGACCAGACACCTTATACTGTACGTCGCAGATCAGATACGGGACTAACTATACGGACGATGAATAAAATGTTAAACCCTTCACCAAGCACACATCGAAAAAACGATTAGTCGCCGGCCACTCACTGGTCGGCGAAACTTCACATATGAGTTGCAGAACCTCCGAAACATTGCTTAAATCTGAGAAACTTTCATGTATGTACACTAACGCCCAAGGGCTCCTCAGTAAAATTACTGAACTTCGACTACGTCAGGTTGCGAATGCTTGGGACCTAATTTCTATTACCGAAACTTGGTTACACCAAGAGGTGACTGATGCTGAGGTTGAGATAGCCGGAATGTCCCTCATCCGGAACGACCGCCCCAGCAGAGGAGGTGGGGTCCTATTCTACTACCGCAGCGATCTACAATGTACAACCGTTGATGATCTGGAAACACACGTTACTGATTCACTCTGGTGCCGTCTCCGACTGAGACACAACGATACATGTCTTATAGCTATCGTTTACCGCCCCCCAACGTCCACTCTGGAAATGGATTCCTGCTTGATCCATGACCTAAACAGAGTAACACGCACTAGGTACAGCCACGCTCTCATCTCCGGGGACTTCAATCTACACAATCTGGAGGTTTCGGCATCGCCCAGTGAGCAGTTCAAAGCAGACTTGCATGAACTGATCGCTAATAATCCTTTGTACAATCATGTCACCACGCCCACTAGATTCAGGACAGCAAACAAACCGTCCATATTGGACCTTGTGCTCACGAATGAAGAGCTCATGGTTGACAAGTTATTGATGGATAGTCCATTAGGTCTCAGCGACCACGTAGTAATAACTTTTGACTATGTGTGTTATGCAGATTATCCATCTGAACACGGAACTAACTCATACAATCACACGCTACCACGTATTGAAAGAACTCGCCGACGCAGCTTCCTGGGAATTCTCAAACAAAAGTCCCCTTGACAACGTTTGGGCAGAGTTCGTTAATAGACTCAGCGACATCGTCAACAGAGCATTGGAGACCAAACCCCGTCATCCCGCGAAAATGCCTTCAATTATAAGGAGTAGGACTCGCAAATGCCTGGCGATAAGGGATGCAGCATGGCGAGCCTACAAGATTAACCCAGACTCAGAGACATGGGGAAATTTCCTGACCCATCGCAACCACTGGACTGCACTTGTCCGTGAGGACAAAGTAAATTATCAACAGTGTCTAGTCAAAAATTTCATGGCACACAACAAACTGCTATATAGGTATGTCAATAAGCTTCGTAAAGTGAGACGTGGAATCCCTCCACTTCTCACGACAGGCCGGAGAGTACAAAGCGCCCAAGAAGCAGCTAATGCCCTGCGGTTTCAATATGCCCCAATTTTCGAACTCGCAACATCTACCTGTCCCATAATATCAAGCTCGTTGCCGACACCTCTGTTTATAAATGTTATTTTCAACCCATCAATTGTGCTAAGGAAGTTACTCTCACTGCGTGAACATAGTTCTCCGGGAGCAGACAACATCCGCCCGAAGGCACTGAAGGCTGTGGCTAATAAGCCAGCTGAACCACTGTCACAGTTCTTTCAAAGATGCTTTGATGAACAACGAGTCCCCATTATGTGGAAGTGTGGCATTATAACCCCTATTTTTAAAGGCGGTAGCCGTTCCGATTCTGCAAACTATCGTCCAGTGACTCTCCTCCCTGTGCTCGTGAAGGTGATGGAAGCAGTCGTCGCTGAGACTTTGATGGACTATCTGGAGAAATGCAACATCTTGGTAGTGGAACAGCATGGCTTCCGTCAACACCGGTCATGCACCACCAACCTACTTATTGCTCGAGGTAGTTGGACGGAAGTGGCCGATGATGGGGTCGGAGTCGATGTCATCTATCTGGACTTTTCCAAAGCTTTCGACCGCCTCGATCACCGCATCCTACTTCAACGGCTTCAGAGTTACGGAATCGGAGATCCTGTACTTGGTTGGATTGGCAACTTCCTTTACCAACGAAAGCTCCAAGTACGTGTTAGGGGATCACTTTCTAACCCAATTGAGTTGGAATGTGGTGTCCCGCAAGGCTCAGTGCTGGGACCGCGTTTATTCCTGGTGTTTATCAACGACCTGGCAAGGGTCATCTCCTCAAACTTCCTGCTTTTCGCCGATGATGTCAAGATATGGCGGGCGATTAGTACCACGCCAGACCACGATCTGCTCCAACATGACCTAGATTGCATTTACGAATGGTCAAAGAGGAACAAGCTTCAATTGAACATAGCTAAGTGCAAAGTGATGCATCTGCGTCACCAGCCGGTGAGCGCTTACAGGCTTGGAGACCACACCTTGGCGAAGGTTTCTCAGGAGGGTGACCTTGGTGTATTGGTACAGGAAGATCTCGGGTGTTCCAAACAAGCAGAGAAGGCGACAAAAACCGGAAATCAACACTTCGGCCTTCTTCGCAGAGCCTTCGGTCGGTTTGAACCATCAATATTTTCCCAAATGCTTAACGCCTACGTGCGACCTCACGTGGAATATGCTATTCAGGCGTGGCAGCCGTGGCAGAAACAGGATCTCGTTGTTCTCGAGACTCCTCAGCGAAGGGCAACCAAGAACGTCAGGGGCCTCTTTCATCTGCCCTATCAGCTTAGACTGAAATCTCTAAGAATGTACAGCAGTCGATATCGGCTTTTGCGGGGGGATCTCAAAATGGTTTACCAGATTCTGAAGAACCCAAACCACATTTGTCGTCCGCTGCTGGAATTGAACCCCAACATTAAACTAAGAGGTCACCCTCTGAAACTGACAATTCATTACAGCCGGCTTGAATGCCGTAGAAATTTCTTTTCTCTCCGCGTGTGTGAGCCTTGGAACGCCCTCCCTAATTATGTCGTCTCTGCTCCCAATCTGGAGACATTTAAAAAACGTGTTGGCGATGCATTGTCTCACTTACATTTCATTTTATGACTTGTTAGCCAAGGGCTACAAAACGCAATCAAACGGTGTCTTACCAAACGCTCAACCATTGGATTTATGGATTTTTATGTTTAATATGCAAACATATCAGCTATTCTACATAAGTCTATGGTGAGTCCACCACAACTCTGTTCACTTTATCATACAATTGATTTTCACACTAATTTCCATCCTACGGGACTTGTTAAGCAACGCTTTAAAAAAGCGGGTTCGAGCCCTACCAAGGGTCCGATGGAATGCGCATTGCTGACGATTCCCGAAAGGATGAAACGCGCGTACAGTGCTTTTCCGAGCGTGTGACGGCTGTCTGAGTGGGTCCAGATGTGACGAAATTCCACCTATACCGTACAACTCCCCCTACTACTCTTCTGTAATCAGTACTCAGACCAAACTGCTTATAATGCCATAAGTTAATTGGCGGCTGAAGTTTGGTAAGCTCGTCGCTTGGTGAGGGGGCTATCCTGTCCTCTGCATGGCAGTAACGTGTAAGTCAGTGGATAGTGAGCGGCGCTATATCACATCTAGTAACTTATTTACGATGGTCGTTGCCGTCCCCCGTAGTTCAGTGGTCTAAACCACGGACTGGCAACAGTCGAATCGCGGGCTCGAGCCTTACCAAAGGTCCGATGGAATGAGCACTGCTGACGATTCCCGAAAATAAAGATAGGTCAAATACTAAAGACTAAAAGGAAAAATGTGAAATAGGCAGCAATGCAGTTAATTCAGATTCTAAATGCGATCAATGACGGTGAGCTGTCCGACTGCCGTGGTTACAAATGTAAAGAAAACATGTACTACTTATAAATAGATAATAGCGAAGTTACACCAATGAATCAGAAATTCGAAGGTATCATTTGCCGACGACTTACTGGTCCTCGTGAGAGCCAAATAACGGAAACCCAAGTTGTCTTCCGCCCTGGTCGTGGTTGAATCGATCACATGTTTACTCTTCGCAGTGTTAGAGCTGAGATGCACCTACAGAGAATCGACTGTGGAGACTTTCCTTGACTTGAACGCGACCTTCGACTCTGTCGACCGCGCCAGCCTGTGGTACTGTTTACGCATGAAGGACGTACCAGCTGAACACCTTTCCATACTGAAGTTTCTCTACCGTGATTCCCGAGGACGTGAAGGGGTCAACGAAAACGTCTCCTGAGCTCACAAAAATAAATGGGGTTTGCCAGGGTTGTCCTATATTTCCTGTTCTCTTCAACTTTTTATCGAAATGACAGTGAATGGCCCTGTTCATTCAGATTGCTCTGTATGCAAGCGCACGCAACTGACCAACTGATAAACCTTGAGTATGTGGACGACATAGCTCTCCTTGGGTCTGACGCAGTGGCTATGTAAACACTGCTGGATAAACTGGTGCGCAGCGCCGCAAACTTCGGGATGTGCTTTGCATCTTCAAAGTGCCAAGTATTGTTGCAGGACTGGATCGACATCCCTGTGTTTCTAGCCATTACCGAACAGCCACTGGAAGTGGTGGGTCGGTTCACTTAAATTGATAGCTGAGTTATCTCTCGTGGTTTCATCAATGAGAAGTTACTTCGCGTATCAGCAAGGTCTGTGTGTGGCTCTGCAGAGACTCAACCATCGATGGAGACTTCAGGATCTCAGCCTGTCAGTGAAAGGTAGGTTGTATAACGCTGCGATAAGACCAATGCTCCTCTACGGATCAGAGAGCTAATCAGTTCGCAGTGAGGACATTAAATGCCTGACCGTGTATGATCACTGGTGTTTGAGGAGTATTGATCATAACTGGTGGGAACAGAGGATGAGCAGTGCTGTGGCCTGCCGGTTACTTTTTGACAGGAAACTTTCTAATGAATCAACCGAGTGTTTGCTGAATGTTAATCGCTTACGTTGGTTAGGCCATGATCTCCGTATGCCCGTTGACCAACTTCCTCGACAAGCATTATATGATGTAATTGCATCAAATTGGGCGGAAGCGAGAGGTGGCCAATCCCTGAGATGGCATAAAGGCATAAAATCTGACCGAGAGACTTGGTCAGAATGGTGACCTTGTTGAACGTTTAACATTTGGTCGCATCATAGTGAGTTTCTCTGTCGTTTTGTTAAAGGAATCAAAGAAGAAACTGTATCAGCTTGACGATCATATTAATGGGAGTGGCCGAACAACGTATATCGAAACGAGTTGTGGGCCAACATAATTTCAGTATTGTTGATTCTCTTTAGCTAACAAAAATGCTTGCAAGTGAGAGTTTTAGCAGTCTTGCGTCCGTCTTTGTAGCTAGTGCCACTTTTGGTTACCTTCACGGAACGCAGTAGTTGTCTGCACCAGGTTTCATGCTCTCAGATTGCTGTTTTCTTAGGTTCGGGTCGCTGCAGGACCAGCCTGTGAATTGTTCTGGTGCGTGCATTGCAATATTATAACGTCCATTGGTACAACATGTGAGTGAGGGAGTAGCGACCTCGCATGCATCGGTTCAACCAGCGACGAGAAGTCATGCCAAGCTTTGCTAGAAAATCGGAATTAGTGCAGTCCACGGTGGGATGGCCTACAGATGATGTAGCTCAGATCACAAGACTAAACTAACGGTTAAATAAACCAACAAAGGTAAAGATGACGAGCTATGTATTGCATGCATATAAGCCACTTCGCACTACGACTATACAATGCGTCCTATCGGGATGATTTTAGAATTGTCCATTTAGCCATTACAATAATTAACAAGCTATGAGGTGGCACTCGTCTTCGAATCTCTCAGAACCTGCGCGCGTGAGTGCTATCACTCAACTCACTGTCATCCAGTCAGCTTTGTCGTTACAAGTGTACATTAACTTAGCACTCTTGGCATGACCAGGCTTTGTCAGAAGCTAAAAGTTGTTTAGAGAAAGATGGCGACTGATCCTATATGGTGGAATTCGCTTGGAACCGATTCAGATTCGCTCAAAAAGGCGTCTCTCGAAGTGTGAACAAGTCTGTTAGCAACAGTAATGTGCTTCGGTAGTAAATACGAGGATGAGTAAAAGCAAGCGGAATCCCTGATGCAGACAATACTACTTGGGAGCGATTAATATGGTGGGGTACGCTAAGTCGCTAAAAGCAAAAGCAAATGTTCTGAGGGATAAACAGAAAACGGTACACCGATATGAGTTGTATGAGTTTTAGAGATAGACATAAGGGTTACTTTGCAGCCAATAGCACACTGGATAGTCCCATGTGACTCGCAGAAACAGGGATAACTTCGGCATCGCTTAGCCTGTTCCCCGATTTAAGGTGAACCATTTACTAACGACAACAAGGAACTCTGTGGTGGAACGAAGACTTCGTGCCGGACACCTTTTCCAACTTACAATGCCGCCATACTGTTGCCGAGTGAGCATTGCAAATTATTTTATCGGTGACATTACCATATTGCAACCACTTTCATTCTGTCCTGGAAACTCCATCACCAGGTCGATGACTGCGTGATCACGAGGCGGAAATTAGGTCACCCGTTAATTAGGTTAATCGTGCCATATATATGAAAGCGCACAAAGCGTGTGTATCCTTTTACTGAAGTTTGTAAAAGCGCTTGCGCTGAAAATCTCTGTATATCAGCTATCGTGGTCCTAGTATTCGTACAGGGTCCATGTTCGTCTCGGTACAGAGCTATAGAAACGTTGGGTGACTCAGTCTTACGGGGTGTATCAATCCGAATTGGATCAGCTACTTTATCACGGGGGCACATTCCGTAAAGACGGATCTATCGCCCCGACTAGAATCCGTACGAATCGACTATGCTAAAACAAACTCCTGTGCTAGTCACCACACAGGGTAGACAGTTAGAAATGTTCCACAAAACGGCTAAATTTATTGGCCAGCTAAGAAAGCTTCGTCATGCACTTTTTTCAACCACTTCGACTGAGCACCACAGAGTTTCCTCCAGCTAGGAAACAAGCTTACAAACATACGGAGGACGCGGTCTAGCCAGAGTAGAGAGTACGTATTCAAGAAGTACTCTATTGCGACAACAGATTTTCCGTTAACAAATAATTGCGACGAACGTTAGTGTTACTTACTCAGTGTTTGCAACAGATACGTGCGCCACCTCGTAAGCATCTCCCTTATGACTTCGGGGCGCCGATCCAAACAAGAATACGGGTCACAATGTAGCATGGTACACTCTAACTGTGACGAAACCGACTAGATTCTTGCACCTTCAGATATGACTGTGGAAAATAGAATCCATATGGACGTTATCGAACAGTGCAGTAATATGTTCATTGATTTGACGATCGTGCACAATAGGAGTGATTGGATAAGTGAAGCGATTGATCACTTTGATGGTTGGGTAATAGTAAGAACGAATGGCACTCTCTATTTGCTCAGAGACAAATTTCAGTGGGTCACACTGGAAAGCAATGCGGGTCAGCGGCAAATCACAAGCTAGACAACGCCGCACATAATTCAGTAACGTAGTTGGTTGATCCCAACTCACTCCAAAGCAGGGGTTTTCAACGTTGGAGTAATTACCCCCAAGGGGGTCAAACGGAATTTTACGGGGATTTGGTCATAAATCTACTGCCGAAGAAATTAATAGTAAAATCATCTGTATGAAAAGGTGACTAACTGCCTAATCAGTATAGACCGACCATCAGTGACAAATCATTACTGAGTGGTCAGTGAAATAGGCAATTTCCGGTGAAAATTTTTATACCTTTTAATAGGAATACAAGCTTGCGAAGCAGCACAGCTTGATGACGCATATGGGCCCGCTCGTGGTCCCCTTGTTCCATTAAGTCGAGTAGTCGTTCACTGGGTCGAATTCCAGAGCTGAGTGAACATTAAAGTTGGAGCATAGGTAAGCCGACCTGGTAAAGGAGCGAGCGAATGTTTACCAGATAGAAGAAACGACACACGCGACTGGGGTTCAGATAGACTCGACACAGAGTGGTGGTGGAAAGCCATTATCCAGGAACGGCATGGTTGAAGCAAATGAGAAGCCATCATCATCATCAACAACAGCAGTACATCAACCATTCGAACTGAGGCTCGGTTGCCATACAACCATGATGAAAATGAAATAAAGAATAAGAAGAGAGTGAGAAGAGGGACTTACCTTAAAACCTTAATACCCTAAGCAAACATTCAGGGTCAACATATCGTCACAAACAGCTGGCTATCGTGCAAACATAAGGCGGCATCGGCGAGACAGCTTCCTTGCAGCTTTCACTGCCACGCGTCATAATCAGCCATTACCTCGAAGATAACTCAGCACCAAACACACTTTAAACAGGCAATCCGATAAGGGGACGGCAGCAGACGCGCCACTGGTGTCGGTTGCGAGCCATGTCCTGTAAAGTCTTAAACCAAGCACAAGGCGTGTGACGTGGACTCCAGCCCGGAAGGCGAGACGGACCAATGGCACCCAGTTTGGTCGTCAGTGACTTTATTTCCTGCTGTCAAGTCAACTTCTGTCCACCTCGAGCCTCGCGCCACCCTACACCTGGCAAACTAAACAGGGGCCTCTTAGGAATGCGGTGACCCAGGCATACATAGCAAGCGCTGGAGCCAACGCAACTTATTCAGTGCTGCCTGTTGTTCTAGGGAGCTAGCATGATTATCACTACCTAGTACTCGCCTACGCACATCATAGTTGCGGACACGCTGGTGCCTCCCGACACCAGCAATGCGTCGCACACAATGATGATCGAAGAGTTGAAGCCGCCTCAGATCTTCAGACCGAAGAGGCCAAGTCTCACTACCACAGAGCAGAAGGGCCCTCACTGTGGCCAAGTATACATGGCCTTTCAGACGAAGGGAAACTCCTTTCTGTCGCCAAAGATGCCGCAGGTTCAAGAAGGCAGCTCTAGCCTCTGCAATGCGTGAAAGGACGTCAGTTTCTATGCACCCATCGTTGCTGATGCAGCCGCCCAGGTTAGCGAATTGATGAAGCACCTACAGTTCCTCGTTAGCAAGGGTCAAGGGGTCCTGAACTGACTGGTGGTCTTGCAGCAACACCGTGCACTTTGAAGGTGCGAAGTGCATATCAAATAATGGCACGACCCTAGACAGACTATTCAGGGTTGATTGTGCCGCGGCAACATCATCGAAAAGCAAGACAATATCGGCCGCACAATCCAGATCAACTAAGCTTTTACCATGCAGGACCTCAACGCTTACATCGTGAGCTTCCGCAAGAGAACACTCCATGATAGAATCCACGACGAAATTGAACAAAAATGGGGAACTCGGACAACCCTGACGAAGGCCACTTGTGGTCGGAAAGTTATCCGACTGGTCGCCATAGACTCTGACGGGGCCTGTAGGATGTTCACATATTTCGTGGGAACACGTTTCCGCGCAAGTATTTCGAACAGAATCGATCAATCGACTGAATCGAACGTACTTTTAAAATCGAGGAACACAGCTATTGTCGGTCTGCGGTATGCGTGGCGCTGCTCTAGCACCTGCCGCAAAGTGGTTTCATGGTCTAACCAACCACGTCCTGAGGGGAAACCGGCCAGCAACTCCCTAATCCAAGATTCCCGTTCTACAGGGAGGCGATGAACGAGAATCGACGCCAGTACTTTTGTCACAACTAACGTGAGGCTAATACCTCTGCGGTTAGAACAGTCAGCGCGACTGCCCTTTTATATTGCCACTATAATCCATTCGCTCCAATTAGCCAGGACACTCTCTTCCTTCCAGATACGTTCGAATAGGGAGGTCAATGCTTTGCAGAGGACCTCACCTCCATCCTTATATGGTGAAGGTGGGAGGGAGGGTCGTAAGGACGGTGAACACGTTTGGTTGGACATACTTGCTGATATGGCTTGGAGCCGGCCCCAATGGCGTTTGTGTTGTGAGTTCATTTGTCCATCCCCCTCCTGCTTAGCATCCCCTCCAATGACGACCTCACTTGTTAGGCATAATATGACTCTCATTTACGGCAGTCAGCTGTTAGCTCTCCGGAACGATGCCCATCCGTTACTGGGGACTCAGCGGGCGTGCCACTGTTTGTTTTCCTTTTCTTGTCTTTTTATTGAGGCACAATAGCTGAGGAGTTTTCCACCTGCAGCTAACGTGTAATGATGATGATGATGGGAGGGAATGCGGGCCAGCGGCTCGAAAACGATTGAGGGCTGTGATCGCGTTTCGGACCTCAGCCTCCGACGGAGGCACTAAACTAACCGTCCATGACTCGTCCTGCATCACCCGAGTAGGAAGAAGTCCGGGAGCAAGGGGCCAGCTGAACTGATCTTGAAAGTGTTCCGTCCAACGAGGCATACGACGCTCCTAATTGTGTATCAGTGCAACCGCGCTGTCTCTGATTGTCTCACTGACGCCTGGTTTCCTGGGACCAGTGGTGCGGATTAGGTGGAAGAGCTTGCGGTAATTGAATACTGCTCCTGCCTCCTCCACTTCATGAACCCGAGTGGTCCACAAGGCTTCCTTGTCAGCATGTAGGCTCTGCGTTAGTTCAAGCCTATTAGCATGTCTGATCACATTGTGCGGAGCCAGCCGGGAGGTTTCTTCTGGATTCCAACAGGTTCACCGACCATTCGGATATCCATTGACTGGTGCGGTGACGATTGATAGTGCCACAAGCATATGCTCCTGCGTCGTGCATAGCGGCCGAGATCCTATTCCACTGAAGCTCAGTGTCATTAGAACAAGACAGAGAAAGTTCGGTATGCAGTGCGTCTTGATAGACTTGCTTAACCGAAGGCTGAGACAATTTCTCAGTTGCCAATCGGAGGGGACGCTTAGTGCGCCTTCCAGTAACGTTCATGGAGAAACGACAGCGTACCAATGCATGATCAGAGTCGACACAAGTACTCCAGTACGAGCGTCAATCCAGGATGGAACCGCACCACCTGTAACTTATGGCTATGTGATCAATTTGGGTTCATCGCTGGCCAGCTACAGGAGGACGCCAAGTGGCACTTCGGCGCCCACTGTGTCTAAAAGCAGTGCGACCAAGAAACAACTGGTGCCCCACAACAGTTGCAGCAGACGCTCGCCGTTGTCAGTCCGTTCGGAGTTAAGCCCATAATTACCACCCAGCTGAGCTTCTGAAGAGCTCAGAAGCCTTACTTGTGCCTTCATATCCCCTGCAAGTAGTATAATATCTGAACTAGTAGCACTGCGTAGTAGCGCGTTTAGTTCGCGAGGGAATTTGTCCTTGACAGCATTAGAACTGAAGTCGGTGGGAGCATAAGCGGAAATCACAAACAAACAGCGTTTGTACTACTTCGTGAATCAATCTTAGCTGATGTCGTCAAAAGAGCTGCATATAAACAGCTGTTCACCGGAATCCAATCAACCAACGATGGCTGAGCCTTGGAGCTTAGAATGATACCTACACTAGCTTGGCCCATGAGTGCTGCACTGGTGTCTCCGGATGCGCGCAAACAATAATGGGAGGATAAGCCGGGTGCAGTTAATACAACAACCCAGTAGGGTCATTGATCCTAGTTTCGGACACACAACACATATCAATACCCAGTGTGTCCAAGGTGCGTGTGAGTGCAGCCTGCTGTGCGAACGTTGAACGTCGCCATGGAAACGGGACAGCGTGGCCTTATAAGGGGCTAATGCCGATAGAAGTCCGGTGCGTATTGCGAAAAGGTGGCTGCAGATGGTTCTACTCCAGTGGCACTTCGGTTGCTGGGAATTAAAGAAGGAAGGTTGGTAATGTGGGTCGGGATGGGAGTAAGAGAAACAGGTCGAAAAGAAAGAAGGGAGGCGCCAGCAGTAGCATGTTTTCGCTTATCCGCCCTGCTGTACGCAGCAAATAAGGCGACCTTTGATAATCTGCGCGGCGGCCGATGCAGGGTAATGTTTATATTTGAAGCAAAAGCCATGGTTGTATGTGGGCTGAGATACTGCCAGGGCGCATAGACCTAGACAAGAGGACGAGTAGGGTCCTCAACCAAAGCCTTTGGCTCAAAAACCTGTCTGCAAGACAGCGGGGAGGTGGCAATGATTTAGTTTTACAGAAATGGACGCCATCGCATTTCATACCCTCAAGCTGGAGGACGGGGATACGGAGTTTGTCTGACATCTCACCATTGACCAAGCTGGTAGGAGTAGCTCTCAAGGTGCCCGGAGGCACCACCCAGTAGAGCTCAATGGGTCAAGGAGGTACGCAAACCGTTGCACCACGTTAAGGTCCCGTCTCGTTGCGACGGAAATGAGAAGCCATTGACATCTGTTCCTGTTTGATCAGGTATCACACATCGAAGCAAAGAACCGAATGAACTAAGATCCCGACGTGATGTGTACTAGCCGAAACCGCACTAAATATACCAGAAATAGTTAGAACTAAGCAGTATCAATCGCCTAATTAACGTATATCACCTATTGATTAATTAATAAATTTCTCAAAAATAGACCTTTTATTTATTTGAATGATCGATAGTAATCAGGAATAGTATTAACTTTTTGTAATTCAGAGCAAAAAATACTATAGTCAATAAGTAATTAGTTTTCAAACTAAAAATGGTTTCTGGGGGTAATTGTTTACAGTGAACCCGCTTTGTGGGTAACAGCCACAAAAAGGTTGAGAATCACTGCTCTAAAGTGCTCCATGTAAGCATAAAGATAAGAGTCAAATGACAGATAGGTAAACGTGACGCTTGAGCCTTTGAGTCCTGAATTAATTTACCGATAACTCGACATGAACCACAAAAGTTTACTCCACACACTGTAGAGCAAAGTATCGGAGTTCTGGCCCTTACTTAATTGTTGACAGAAGGCTATTGTACGTATCCTCGCGAGTACCGGCAGGAATGACGCTTGCACTGAAGCAGTATTACAATTTAAACAAAGTGGTACTTATAAGTACCGTCAGGACACGAATGATTAATACCATTGAGTGGCGCCTTGTTCAAACTCGGTGAAACACCAGACAAGCAGCCTGAAGGCAGTTCGATGTTCCCAATAAGGGTGGAACGAAGAATAGTCACCGTATCACCATATCATCAGACGCATTTATCGAAAAAGAGTGCTATCATGCGTCGAAGAAAGCCGATTTGTGGTAAACAAAACGTAAACCGAGTTTGAGTGCCATGAATTGGTCTTCGCAAGCACAACCGTGCGGTTAAAAGAAACACAGGAGATGCACCGAATGGTTGGTGACCTAGTAGCAGCACACTAATTCCTACTTTCGCTAAGAGAGGTTTTTCCGGAGAATATAGTCGGGGTAGATTGTGTCATCAAATGAGAGATAAACAGGAAGGAAATAATAAAAAGTGAGTAACTAAAAGTAAGGTACTACAGTGACGTCTACATTGTGGGGTCCGTGAGAACAAGCCTTATCTGGAAACATACACGCTGAAACTACCATCAGACGTATTTTACCAACGAGTATACAGTCGAAAGAATGTTGCGATTTCGGTTCGTGATCGTTTCAGTCTTCTTTGAGAAATCCCGGAGGTTCTAATCACATGCGTATTTCGCAAGCGGGTTTCTCAATTCGCAAGATATTCAACTCGTGCGAAATGCTGAGTGTTGATGCTGGATCATCTGTGTGAAAGTCCCCGGCAGAGTCAACGCGTGTATGGGGTTGTAGAGTAGTATGAGGCGCTAAATTACCAGGCAAACGAAAGGAAAACCATCAGTGTGGACGTGACATAGGATCACCAACAACCCCATCATAAAATGCTGCATGGCAAAACGAATGGCAATTTGATGAAGCAAAGTGATATTCAATAAATGCGCACATAGGATGCCCATCAGATGGCAACAGGTTAGTTAAATGATGTGATCAAAGAGAAGTTGGGATAGGTGACTGACGGCGCTATCTGAAATCAAAAGATGTTCACTGGGTATCCTCCTCCTTTTTCGGAATAAAAACAAAGTCATTCACATCGTGTTCTGAGTTGGATACACAGGCGGAATCGTCGAAAGTGTGCTGCAAAGAAATGTAAAAGTTGGACTGTTGTGTGCATTAACACGGGGCGGAAGCAAATGCAAACAGCATCCGGGGAAATGAGGTTCCAGATGGTGAATTTGGTGAAATCAAATTGTTAGGCTCGAATCAGTTGAGCAGTGGGTTGCAGATATCTAAGTTTATGGGTCAAGAAGTCTCGTGCCACACGTTACTGACGGTGACGTAATAAAAGCGACCTATGCCACCTCTGCAGAACTGGAATAGATAAGAAAGCCCATCGAGATGGCTGTGGTACCCAGATACACAAATGAAGTGAAGCGGTATATATATATATATATATATATATATATATATATATATTTATAAGGAAAAAGATCTTTCTCATTCGTCACAAATTCCGGTGTTCTTCAGTGAGCTATTTTGTCCCCAATAATATTTCCATTGATATTAGTTCAATTCCCATTCTAAAGGAAGCTATGCTGATGATGTGATCCTTGGGGTACACAATCACACCACAGATTCCTCGACAAATTGCAATAGTTCTAGGACATCTTGGCTTGGTCCGAATCCCGCTTTCTTCCACTGAACGCATCAGTGTAAAGATGCATTTTTCTCTGCCCAAGGAAAAGCACTATCAGCAATTCCTCAAGCACACCTCGTATCATGGTACTGATAACGTCATTCTGAATTCTACCACATCAGTGAAAAACAGGGGGCCCAAATTTTACGCAAGGAGGGCCACTTGGGTGAGGTAAACATATGTCGGGCCACCTTCATTCTGATGTTAAGATAATAAGCAAAAATGACACAGCCTTTGAATTTTTATCGAGGTTTTTAATGTGGACGATGAAACTGAGATCTGGAGATCTTTTGCAATTTTTGATTTAGTTAAGGCCCTTTAGTAAAAGTACTAGATTGACTATTCCTAGTTGGTTAAAAATAAACAATACTACGACATTGATTTTTGCCGGTTTCTGACAACATAGAATTATGTACTCGTAACGCCCTTGCTTTTAATTTATATAATGTCGTCTGTACGGAAAAAATGCAAGCTTGAATTTATTATTTCATGATGAGACCGCGGACCAGTTGAAATGTTAACGCGGGCTGCATTTGGCCCGCGGGCCGGAATTTGGACATCCATGATCCAGAAGTTACACTGAGTCGTGATCCCATGTGGTCCCAGCACGTGAACGAAACATTCAGTAAATTCAGAAGACTATCGTTCTACCTCTTTGGACATAGGTCTTCATCCGTGCCACGTTATTTGATCTTAGGGTTTATCACCACTTGCGTATTATCACATTGGACGTGTTGCTCACCTGTGATCTTTCCTGGACTTTAATACGGGCATTACGAATTGATCAAGAGGTCACTGAAACATCTCGCTCGATTTACCTGCATTTCAACGTTGGAGTTTACTGATATCATTGTTCTTAATCACATCCACTGCTGCGATATACTAGCTTCCAAAACACCTTACTAATGCCAGTCATCCTCCCCGGTGTATTGTCGGAATGTACATGGATATACTCGACATGACAAACGTACAAAGCTAATTAGGCTCGCACAAAGGCTTATGCTACGCCAGTAGTTCCTTATTTGTTATGTTTTCTGAGGGACTAAAATTTAGCCAAACAGGAAATTATTGCCAAACTGAATTGGTGATATAACCTGTCACATTCACAAATTGCATACGCACCATATCCGCATGTTATACTATTCATTAATTTTAGCTGTGTCATTGGCGAGTGTGTTGTGGCCGAATTTTCACACTTCATGGGTGCATTGAGCACACCGTCGACTTGACCTGCACAATAGAAAGAGAAGTCGACTGGTATTGGCTACGAGCACAGGCAGATGACAGTAGTTAAATGGTACACGCATAAATGAAATGCTGAAAAGAGCGCGACGCTGATTGTATTCGGGAGATTTGGGAAAATAGTACCTAAATCCTTGCCTGTTGATCAGTGAATCACATTGAAGTCATAATTTTTTGCAACTAGCTAACCGTTGTACTGCAACTGGCGATCACGAACAGTAATAGAACCAGCTCAGTAAAAAAGCCATTGACCACACACGGCTAGGGTTCAAGTGGTGATGTAAAACAGGATCTTCTGAAATTCCATCACCTTTCTGTGCGATCGACCTCATGGTGCAGATTTTTCTCGAGCACTCACAACATTTGATCAAACGGTCCTTGATTACAGTAATAATGGTGCAACTCAAATACAAGCTGCAAGCGTACCATATACGAGGTAACGGAAAACAGTAAGAGTAGCAGGACCCCACATGCATAGTATAGGTATTATAGTCTCTAGAGAAAGTAAATGAGAGCGGAGGGCTACTTAGCGTCTAACTCATAGGGAAAACGCAGTTGATGAGAAACTACAATGAACAGAACAAATGAACGATTGGAGAGAACAAAGAGCAAAAGCACCCAGTTCCGCAGTTACTTCATTTCGCACTGGCAAGTTAACTTTTGCCGACCTCGAGCCTTGCGCCACGCTACATCCGGAGAACAAAACAAGGCCCTTCTCGGCAAGCGGTGCCCGGACATACGTAGTACGTGCCCAAGCTAACGCTATGCCGGGAACCAGTTTAGCGAGAGTGAAAACGACCCATTGAAGCACGCAAAAATTATCCGATAGTATTGCAAATGGTGAATAACTCCCGTTTCAGTAATGGAAAGACTGGCTAGTAAACATGCTAGTTTTCTGTGATTCATTGTCAGGCCAAATACAACACATATAAATAGTTAAGATAAGAAAGAGTGGAGTGAGTAGCTAGAAAATGAAAGTGCCAAACTGGGTGTGATTCGTTCACATGGCAGCTGCCCGTGCGACAGCCGGTCATGGTAAAGCCAAGGCTTTGACAAATTGTTTATACACACACACGGTGGGGTTTTTTTGTGACGAATTGCGATTGCTTCCGTTATAAGCTGATAAGCTACAGAATGATCAGTTTGGACTAGGTGCATGACTACTGCAGTGGTGCACGTCTTGTTCAATCTTCGGCTTAACCATGCTGGATGATGCTCGCGAAGGTGTTCAGACCAACTTCCCGCGGTGCGACCCATGTAACTTGTCCACCAGGAACAGGTAAATTGATACACACAAAAAGACAGTTTACCCTTCAGCTGGAAGTGTAGCATGCGCGTGGAAGTGGCGACAATGCGTAAATGTGCGGCCCCGTAGGTGTTAATGACGTTGCTATTAATCGTTTGCTAAGGTATTCGGCACTATAATCTCCTTTGAATGGCAACGATAAGTAGACAGGCTTCTTTCCTACTGTGGGTGCTTTGGCAGTCGCACAGTCAGTTCGCATATTCCTGTCAATGAAGTCCTCGGAAAAGCCGTCAGTAAGGAACAGGTTTCTTATTATAGCGCGCTCTGTTCCAACTGTGTCATCGGGGCATATTTTCATCGATCTTCCGATAAGACACCGGACTAGATACTATTTCTGTCGAACTGGCACGAAACCATCAAAGTGCGTATAGTGACCCGTCCATGTCGTGTTTCTGTGGATTCTACGCTGCAGTGATCCCTGGTCGACGTGACATCTTACCAACCAGAAAAGCCAGACCTTGGTTTGACTCGGATTTCATGGTAAATTGAATGTTCCTGTGGGCCCGATTGAATTCCCGTAATAGATCAACCTAGTCCATAAAGCAGTCAACTATGCACATCACGGCATTGAGTGACATCTGCTCAATCATTTCACTAAACGGACGCTCCTCTAGTTTAGCCATAAAAACAGCAGCGAACAAGGGACCCAATGGTGACCCCACAGCTAGCCCGTCTTTTTGTTCATATAACTGTCAAGCAAAGCGAAAATGGACATTGTGGGTACACCGATGAAGCAGCGTCTTTAGTTCTTGCACCGCTAAGCCAATTCTTTTGCCAGTGCGCTCGATATTTACTAACATCCCCGTTAAAGAGACCTTGCGGAATACATCATCAGTTGCAGAAACTAGGAGAGCGACACTAGCCATTGTACTCGATGTTTTGTCGACTTCGCCAAGATATTTGACACGGCGAAATGTGAGGCACTGCGGATTGTGTTCAGTAAGTTTTGTTGTCCGAGTAAGTCGGTAACCTTATTTGAATGTCTACACAGTGGTATACCGTCAGAGTGCATATAGGTGGGCAGAGCTCGGATGATTTTGCAGTTGTCACTGGTGTGAAGGAAGGCTGTGTCTTAGCCCCTGCCCTGTTTAATATTTACTTAAATGCAAGGATGTCCTACGTTTTCGATGCTGCTTTTGGAGCACTGTATCGATGGTGAGTTGCTGAATATCCGTCTTTTCCGGGTGAGAACTTTAGTGTTTGAGACAACCATCTGTATGTTGCTGTTTGCGGACAACTGTACGTTGTTTGAGCACAGCGCGGATGAGTGGCAGCACAGGAATTCGGCTCTCGCTTTGACGGCGGCAAATTTCGGGGTCACCAGCAACAGAAGCAAGAATGTTAGTCTTTTTCAGCCTACATCATAAATGGGATCTGTATAATGCCGCGAATCCATATCGGTAATGACATCTTGGAAACCGCTTCGAGATTTTGCTACCTGTGTAGTGTATTTTCGACCGATCTGTATATGATCAGTGTGCTACGTGTCCGCGTATCGAACGCTGCTGCTGCGTTTAAAAAGTTGGAACAGCGTGCGTGGAACATCCATCAGCTTACCGTTGGTGCTGCTCGTTCTTCTATAAGACAGCGAAACGTGGACGATGTACCCAAAGGACGTCAGATATCTGGGGCGGTTTCATCAATAGTGTCTGCGACGGATCTAACGCATCGACTGGTGCGGCAGAGTTGCAGTCACGGGAATGCTACGCCACAGTGGAATGTATTCAGTGGACTGCATACTTCTGTTGCGGAACCTGAGGTGGCTGGGGCATATCAGAGAGCATGGATTCGACACGGATACGCAAGGACCTCTTAGATTGACAACTTAGTGCAGGGAAGCGGCGCGTTTGAAAAGCGAGGTTACCTTAACAAGACATGAAATAGGTGAATTTATCACGAAATAATGTTGACTGCAGGTGTTGGGAGTCAAAGGCAATTGATCGTCTCGAATTACGTGAGCTGATGAAGAAGGCGATTACCCAGGTGCAGTAGAAAGCACTGTTACATGCAGAAGAGAAATGCGGTGTACAGAAGTGACAGGCGCCGATGGAGTCTACTCAAACGAGGTCAAGCGCATGGTGCTTTAGCACATGAGGTCGAGAATGTCTGAGCCAAGCGGGCCTAGTAAGGCACCAGCGTTGCCATGTAGATATTAGAATTCAAAGGTCGACGAGCCAATTGATTTTCTAAGCAGAGTCAGCGCAGCGATTGGTAGGTGCGCTGCGTCCGCTTCCATTCGATTTACTAACCCAGGCCAACCAGGAGATTGAGGTGGTACGTGTGCCACATCATCGCCGCGGTTGGTTGTAGCAGTCTGGAGATTCCCCGATTTGACTGTATAAAAATCTGACTAAAATCGCTATTTCATTGTACACTTAGGCAACCAGTGCGGAATGCTACGCTACGTGCTGAGTTTGATTGTTTGAGTCGACTGCTGCCATACTTTGGCGCCTTCGTTCATTTGGTCTCCGCTTGACCTCCAAGTGTGCTGTGCCGTTGTTGTTCTCCCTAGCTAGCATGGCTAACAGTGTCGGTTTTATAGCTAGGTGAACAGGGAAGCTTTTCTGTACAAATAAAAGTTTCCTTGCTACTCGATCTGCTTTTGTATCCGCAACCCGGGTTCCCGATAAGTGGTCTATAAGCGTGTCTGCGTGTTGAGTTTCTTGCATTTCAGTGAATGGTTGTTGCTTTATATCCCCGGTCTAGTTGCGCTTGATGTGAATGATGACAAGGTGCCTCCCGGTCGCATTCATTGGTTTACACTGGATATGAGGGTGTGGATGGAGTCGTGGGTGGTGCAGCACAAGCCACCCATGGTCTGTCAGTAGACACAGGCGTCCTATGACTGCCTCCGTGGAGGCCGCAGTGACAGGCAAATCCAGAAACGGATGCTGCAAACTATATATGCATCTGTAAATTGAATAGACCGAACACCTGCCGAAGCCGCCTGTGTGATGAGGGTAGCCGGTTGTATTCGATGGACTATGCTTTTTCACGAATGGGCAGCACAAGCCGATGGGGAACTGCCAGCGGTACTAAGCCATCTAAGTACTCCTACCAAGGGTAGAACTGGTAATGTAGGAAAAACGGACTTTATGGCTGCAGTACATTATTGCAACAAACCTACTAGGTGGCGTCAAGAGTGGCGTATGTCAACCTACCATCAAGACAGCGAAACAAATGACTTCAATTGCGATGTTACACAAACGTAATCTTGTCACTTGTCATAACAGAAGCTGTGAAGTCGCATAGGCGTAAAGAGCTTTGTGATCCCTAGTCCTTAAGACGCTAGCGCGCTGAGTGCCACAAGGAAGATGCAAGCTCTCGGGTCAATGGAAGTTGTCTGCAACAGTAACAGCGTAACCAAGTGGACATTAACTGTTCGGACGAAAATTTACATATCGACCGCGTTACCAATTGAAGTATGAATCATACGGAACCTAGTGTTTATCACGGATACCTACAAGGGCATAAAGGTGATGTGCAAAAATCATGAAAAGAGTTACGAAAGTTGGAAAACATTGGTGAAAAGCACGCTTGATTTAATAATTTAGGGATTTGGAGCAGCCTAGGGCATCAGTTAATGCCTGTTAATCATGGCACAACAAAATAATCGATGGACAAGGCTACATCAGCTTCGATCAATACGTGCTGAGAAGTTGAAATGAGAGGCGAGTTAGGCCCAGGTCACACCAGTGGTGCGAGGATGGCGAAATTAGAAAAAGAAAAGGAGTTTTGCGAGAGCCATTGTGCCAGCTGTATTTTCAGTTGGTGCTCCCAAAGTA
>OX104065.1:132478329-132532509 GCA_944474145.2 Dicrocoelium dendriticum | reverse complement strand
GCGCGCAGGTTCTGCGAGATTCGAAGACGAGTGCCACCTCATAGCTTGTTAATTTATTGTAATAGCTAAATGAACCATTCTAAAATCATCCCGATAGGACGCAGCGTAGTCATTGGAACTGTCTGGTGCGAAGTGGCTTATATGCATGCAATACATAGCTCGTCATCTGCACGTTTGTTAGTTTATTTAACCGTTAGTTTAGTCTTGTGCTCTGAGCTACATCATCTGTAGGCCATCCCACCGTGGACTGCACTAATTCCGATTCTCTAGCAGAGCTTGGCGTGACTTCTCGTCGCTGGTTGAACCGATGCATGCGAGGTCACTACTCCCTCACTCGATATCCTCAGATGTTGTACCAATGGACGTTATATTATTGCAATGCACGGACCGGAACAATTCACAGGCTGGTCATGCAGTGACCCGACCCGGAGAAAACAGTAATCTGAGAGCTTGAAACTTGGTGCAGACAACTACTGCGTTCCGTAAAGGTAACCAAAAGTGGCACTAGCTACAAAGACGGACGCAAGACTGCTAAAACTCTCACTTGCAAGCATTTTTGTCAGCTAGAGAGAATCAACAATACTGAAATTATGTTGGCCCACAACTCGTTTCGATATACGTTGTTCGGCCACTCCCATTAGTATGTTTGTTAAGCTGATGCAGTTTTTTCTCTGATTCCTTTAACAAAACGACAGAGAAACTCACTATGATGCGACCAAATGTTAGACGTTCAACAAGGGCACCATTCGGACTAAGTCTCTAGGTCAGTTTTTCTGCTTTTATGCCACTTCAGGGATTGGTCACCTCGCGCTTCCGCCCAATTTGACGCAATTACAGCATATAATGCTTGTCGAGGAAGTTGGTCAACGGGCATACGGTGATCATGACCTAACCAACGTAAGCGATTAACATTCAGCAAACACTCGGGTGATTCATTAGAAAGTTTCCTATCAAAAAGTAACCGGCGGGTCGCAGCACTGCTCATCGTCTGTTCCCACCAGTTATGATCAATACTTCTCAAGCATCATCATCATTATACACGTCAGCTAGAGGTGGGAAACATCTCAGCTACTGTGCCGCAACACATAAATGAAAAAGGAAAATAAATACAAAAGTTACATGCCAGCTGAGCTACCAGCAACGGACAGGCATCGTTCCGGTAAGCTACCAGCTGGCTACTAGGCAAAAAGAAAAATTATTATGTTTTACACTAAGAAATGAGATCGTAGGTGGAGGGGAGGCTAAAAGGGATGGGGAGGGACAAAGAAACTCACAGCACGAACGCCACTGAGGTCGACTTCTTGCCATGTCAGCAAATGTATACAGCCAAACGTGTTCACCGTCTTTTAGACCCCAACCAGGGAGCCGTGACGCTCCAACCGAGGCCAGCTCAGAAGTGAGGGCCTTCATTCCTCTTGACCAAGTCATCGCTTGGCCACCCCTCCTCTTCTTTCATCCACATCCCCGGTGGGCAAACAACGCACGTCGTGGAAGTCGATGGGCTGGCATGCGCAACACGTGGCCCAGCCATCGGAGCCTAGTGCGTGAAATGACGGTGCTGAGCGGTTCAGTTCCTTTTCCTATGCCGTAAACAAGGTGTCGAGTACGCTCGTTACTCACGCGGTGTTCCCACCAGATGTGATTCAAACTGCGAAGGCACCGATGGTCGAACGTAACTAGCCCCTTTATGTCCGCTGATCTTAGGGCCAGGTTTCGCAACCGTACAGTAAGGTCGAACGTACCGCTGCATTGTACACTTTACCCTTCAGGGCGAGAGTGATGTCGCGCCGCCGCCATAGGTGGCGAAGGTTAGCAAAAGCGCTTCGAGCTTTCGCTATACGGTTCGTAATCTCGTCTTCGATCCCAAGGGCGCTGATACAACTTCCCAGGTAGTTGAATTTCCGAACGACATCTAGCTGATCCCCACCAAGGGTCATCACAGGAGGCGACCCCTGCCAAGCTTGGAGGAACGCTTTGCATTTCGATGGTGCAAAGCAAAGCCCGAAGCGACTGACAGCCAGGGCTAATCTGTCCAGCGCGGCTTGGCACGTCTGTGAGCTGTCACAGATGAGGGCAATGTCGTCTGCATACTCTAAGTCAAGAAGTCGTTCTCCTGGGAGTAGCTCCACACCTTCCAGGTCATGTCCTGTAAATGCGATCTCCATGACTTCGTCAATAGCGAAGCTGAATAGGATAGGTGATAGCGGGCATCCTTGTTTCACACCGCTGGAGATACTGAAGGGTGGCGACAGCTTGCCGTAAGCCCTCACTCTGCCCGAGCTACGCGCGTATAATGCCCGGATAATATTTACATATTTCTTAGGCACACCTTTCCTGAGTAGACAATTCCAAAGGGCACGTCGATCAACCGAATCGAAGGCACCTTTGATGTCGAGGAACACGACTACTGTGGGCCGCCAATATGTGTAACGGTGCTCCAACAACTGACGCATGATGAACATGTGGTCGATGCGGCCACGACCCCGACGAAACCCGGCTTGCTCCTCACGAATGTGGCTTCCACGAGCACCATTCAGTCTGTGAAGGATTATGGAGGCGATGGAAATCAGACTGATTCCTCTATGGTTGCTGCATTCCGCACGAGAGCCTCCTTTGAAGATAGGAACAATAATGGAGCGGCTCCAGTCGGTTGAGTCCGTCTGTTACTCCTACAGTTTCACTAGTAATTCATGTAAACCGTCAACAAGAGTAGAGCATCCGAATTTAAACAGGGCTGGAGGAAGATCATCTGGTCTCGGGGCTTTGTTCAACTTCAACAGTCCGATCTCACGTTCGATTTCTGAGTGAGAGGGTGGATCCGAAGGGACAGCCCACCGAGCAGGGCGATCACTGGCCGGCGAAGAATCGAACAATTCTAGCCGAGTAAATCGCTTTTCAAAATGCTCAGCCCAACGCTCCAAGCGTTATGATAAATTGTGGGTTTCCCGTATCAGACGGAATAACTTACGATGGTTGCAATGGGCATCGGCCATTTCAATCTCTGACGCACGATGAGATCACCAAGATTCGTGGTCTCTCTTCAAGCTAGCACGGAATCTTGCCCGGAGTTCTTTGCGAGTTTCATTGTGTTCGCTTCCAGCCGGGATATGCCGGCGAGCATCGATAAGTTCTAGAGAATGCGACGAGACCCATTAACCATGTTGGCTATTAGACATACCACATGAGGCTTTGCCCGCTGCTAGTAAGTTCTGGCGAGCATGTGACCAGTGACCATCAGTTGTCTCCAGTGAGCGCTTACTCAACTGGCATGACAGCGTACTTCGGTACGCATTCCGAACAGCTGGCTTTGTCAGTTGGCTGGTGTCAATGCGCTCACAGCGTCGTCGTGGGCGACCGCCGAAACGCATCCGCATGTCAGCACATACAAGTGCATGATCGGTGTCCACACATGTGCTCCAAATTGAGCTACAGTTCTCGACGCAGCCTCTCCATCGGCAACTTATCGCAATGTGATCGATTTGCGTCCAAGGCTGCTTCGAGGCTAGTGGGCGCCAAGTCACCCTCCGGCGGGTGCTGTGTCGGAAGTTAATGCTCACAAGAAATAAACGAGCATCTTCACACAAATGAAGTAACCGCTCACCGTTATCATTACGGGGTCCTACACCTTACTGACCGCCTAAATGCATTTCATCAGTGGACAACTTTCCAACTTGCGCGTTCAGATCCCCAGCACAACAGTGTCCGAGCTTCTTCTGTGGCGAAGGAGCTGGGTCAGTTGGCGGTAAAAGTCATCTTTTACCGAATCATCGCTACAGCTTGTCGGTGCATGGACAGCGATGATGAATAGACACCTGTTAGTCCGCGCGACTTCGAAGCTTTAAACGAGCCAGCCAATCGGACCGCACACATCCGGCTACTGATTGGAATCCAATCAACTAGAGTAGCTTCAGCCCGGGGACTCAGGGCAATGCCAACACCAGCTTGGCCGATGCTCGAAGCTGCATCGTCACCGGATAGGCGCAATGAGAAAACACTGCTTACGTCACTTGACGGGGATCGCAGAGTGAGCACAGAGCTCGAGTCTTGCAGGCGTGTCTCCGATAAGCAGCAGATGTCGATTGAGAGGGTCTCCAATGTTCGAGCAATTGCTGTCTGTTGACCGAGCTGTAGTAATGTGCGTACATTGAGGCATGCCAATCTGAAGGAGGATCGAGGACTCCAAATGCAAGCCGATGAACTGGAATGGACCGCTTGATTGGACATGGGCTTGTTGACAAGAGAGGAATGACGCTCCGTATTCACATGTGAGTTGAAATTAGAAGATAAGTGCCTATCAAAACTTGTTGGGGGAATTTCATGAATCGGGGATTGAAAACAGGGGTGATAAGAGTGAAGTTGGAACGGGACGGTAAGAGAAAAGGGTAAGAAGGGGAATAAGAGAACGGGAAGGCTTGAGCAGTAGCATCCAGACCCCTATCCACCCTGCTCGATGCAGCAGATTGGGCACCGTTGTTTATTGTCTGTGGTGGCCAGAGCATCAAGAAATTGTTTGTGGGAAGATTCCTTGTATTCTATATTCCTCAAGCACCAGTGATCAAACACGGTCAGGCATTTAATGTCCTCACTGCGATCTGATTAGGTCTCCGATCCGTACAGTAGCATTGACTTTATCGCAGCGTTATACAACCTACCTTTCACTGACAGGCTGAGATCCTGAAATCTCCTTTGATGATTGAGTCTCTGCAGAGACACCCAGATCTTGCTGCTATGCGAAGTAACTTCTCATTGATGGGACCAACAGAGATGACTCAGCTATCAAGTTAAGTGAACCGATCCACCACTTCTAGTGGCTGTTCAGTATTGGCTAGAACCGCAGATATGTCGATCCAGTCCTGCAACAGTATTTGGCACTTTGAAGATGCAAAGCACATGCCGAAGTTTGCGGCGCTGCGCACCAGTTTTTCCAGCAGTGTTTGCATAGCCACTGCGTCAGACCTAAGGAGAGCTAATTCGTCCACATACTCAAGATTTATCAGTTGGTCATTTGCATGCACTTCACTACAGTGCAATCTGAATGAACAGGGTCATTCACTGTCATTTCGATAAAAAGTTGAAGAGAACAGGAAATATAGTACAACCTTGGCAAACGCCACTTATTTTTGTGAGTTTTTGGAGACGTTTCCGTTGACCCCTTCATTGTCCTCGGGAATCACGATAGAGAAACTTCAGTATGGTAAGGTGTTCAGCTGGTATGTCCTTCGTGCCTAGACAATACCACAGCCTGGCGCGGTCAACCGAATCGAAGGCGGCGTTCAAATCAAGGAAAGTCTCCGCAGTCGGTCCTCTGTAGGTGCATCTCAGCTCTAAGATTTGCGAAGAGTAAACATGTGGTCGAATCAACCAGGACCAGGGCGGAAGCCAACTTGGGTTTCAGTTATTTGGCTCTCACGAGGACCAATAAGTCGTCGGCGAATGATACCTTTGAATCCCTGATTCATTGGTGTAAATAAGCTGTTATCTATTTATAAGTAGTACATGTTTTCCTTACATTTGTAACCACGATAATCAGACAGTTCACCGTCATTGATCGCATTCAGTATCTGAATTAACTGCATTACTGCCTATTCCACATTTTCCTTTTAGTCATTATTATTTGACCTATCTTTATTTACCGACAACGATGTGTATAGCTCAGACATCTGGGCATTTGGTTTTAATGCACAAGCTTTTATGTACTTGAATGATTGCAGACTGCTCGAGGTAAACACGTGGAATCATATCTGCGCACCATTACCAGTCCGTTCACCCATTCGTAAGTAACACTATTCTAGTTTACACATTTTACTTGCTTATACTCATTTATGTGGAATCACGATTGCTTCAATACAATTTGTACTGCTCACCGCTCTTGATTCTCACAATCCAGACCGTGCGTTTAGATAGATGTTGTCAGCTCGCTGTTAGACAACAGTTTCTGCAGTAACACTAGTTGTATGGTTCTGATTCCCTCTCTGATGGGCGAATCAGACATGATTTCTTTGTCACCGCGTTTTCAGGATGCAAACGATGGTACATGTATGCCCCCTGTTGATCAATTGTCTGCGGCACTGCGTAAAATTACAGAACTACAAAGTCGGTTGGAAGCTTTTACTTCTAATGATGCGGCGAAGGTATGTGCAGGAACCGTTAAGGTCAATGGTCACTCACATTTATTTCAGCTGAGAGATCATAATTTTCGGCACCTGCTGGTTATGCTGAAGACTATTTTGAAATGGCCGGTGCACCTCCCATGCCCATGGATGCATGATTGCTGACTGCGGCGTTTTCCCGGCTTTGAATTCCGCGCGCTGCTTTCCACGTAACCGTCAAGAGTGCACTTGAAGTTCTTGCTGACTATCCTAAGAGGGCGATTGTCCGCTTTAACGGTGACCCAATGCAGTACTGGTTGTTTATGCGCAGTTTTCAAGCAAATGTCATGAGTGTTACCGATAATCCTGGAATAAGACTCTCTTATCTGATTAATTATTGTGAAGGTCAGGCTCGGGAGGCGATCGAGTGTTGCGTCATATTGGGGCAAAAGTAGGTTTTCCTAATGCCATGGAGACACTAAAGTTTAGATTCGGCCGTTCTCACCTTATAGCCAGGGCTTGTATCGATAACTTAATCAGTGTGAACACTTCTGAAGCGCTGCATAGATTGGCTGCACACGTGCAAACTACGCTGCAACCGTTGAACTACAATGCCGATCTGAATGCGACTGTGACGGTGTTGTCGGTGCTCAGGCGACTGCCTTATGTTCTGCAGCTGAATCGATCCACGAAAGCTACCAGCACTCTGCACAATCATGTGGAAGCAGCCTTTAAAGACTTGTACCAATTTCTCTGTGATTCCGCAGGAATCGCAGTAACGCAGTTACTTGAATGAAGGCACTCGAAGAATTGGAGAATTCTGTACAACAGAAAGACTCCAAAATCGTGGGAATCATATAACCGCCTTGGTTACTGAAGGAATAGTACCGCAAATCCAGTGACTCGCACCGTCGTATGTAGCGCTCACAGTTCATCATAATCTTGACTAGTATCCTCGATTCCACACCATGGAATACCGTTTTTTGGAAAAGGTTCACTCAAATTGTGCCTCAAAGCCAACCCTACGTCTGCAAATAGCAGATCTCGATTCACTTGCGGACTCAACGGGTGTCAGTCACAACATCGCCCTTTGTTACACGAAGCCATGCTAAAACAATTGACTTCACCAAGTGCAGTGATCTACGAAACGTCTGCGTCTCAGGGTCGAGTAGCTCTCTGAATTATTCCAGTTGTATTGCGTGGAAAGAAGACATCAGTGACCAGCGCTTTACTTGATATCGTATCCGATTCATCGTTTACTGACGAACCGCCACTGCGCCCGTCAGTTGTGCAGATAGCAGCCGTCACCGGTGACTCATATATGCTCACAACTGGTACAACTAGAACTGCAACCCTTGGACTGGGGTAACTTTCTGTATGTAGATCCTGCGTGGTCCATCAAAAGGATGCCTAATGTACGACGGATAATACGGGAACCAGACCGTTTATATCATGGGAACATTTAAAGGAGCTGCACTTCATCTAGAGTTGTGATCGAGATGTCAGAGTACTAATATGTATGGATGTCCGGGAAGCCCATTGGATACTTGGGCGTCAATACGGAAAGTCCTCAAACTTTGATGTGCGTTCGCCATTGGGTTGGCGATCAGACTCTTCGAGCATTTGTACCAACGCTATTAACGTGCAAGACTATAGATTGGCCCTCTTCGAGAAAATACATGAGTTGGACTTAACGGAGTTATGTAGCTCAAGATCTGCAATGTCAGTTGAAGATAAACGTGCCATCGGGCAAATGAAGTCGTCCATTTATATATCTTGTTCACATTGCCAATTCAATTTGCCGTGAGAAGATGGATGCCAAAATTTACCTAACAACTATTCGGTGGCTAACCGAAAGGTTACCTCTTTACGCATAAGTCTTCGCAACTCAATTACATCAGATGTACGCTACTGCTGTCGAGAACTATGCTTCAAGCGGATTTACAGAAATGACTGACATACCGTTAGGTTATACGATTATTGCTTGGTATGTGGCCCATCACGCATTGACGGATCAAAAAAAGCCTTGGAAACGCCGCGCCGTTTACGCCTGTGTACTTCCTTAAACCGAAAGTTCTTGAAACCGTCGAACTTGGTGAACTGTTTAGTCGACGTTTTGCTGAGGTTCAGAATTGGCACGTAACAGTGGTTTCAGATATTGTGGCTATGTCTCATCAGGTATTGGTGACTCCGAATGATGGAGATTATCTGCGATTTCTGTAGTTGCCAAAGGGCTACTTGCACGAATCACTGCAAGTTTTCCATGTGACGGTCCACTCATTCGGTGGATCTTCGTCACCATGTTGCGCATCATTTGCATTTAGAATAACTATCGATGACTGCAAGACTGAGTATCCCTAGGCGACACTGACGCTGATGCAGCGATGTTTTTACGTTGACGAATGCCTGTTCAGCTGTCGAATCCAGGAAGAAACTGGCCGTCTTATCATGCATTTTGTAGCAATTGCATCCAAGAGTGGTTTTCACTTAAGGAAATGGATGTGTAACGACTGCCAAATTCTGCGCGAAACCATGAATAGTCCATCCTCCAACGAATCAATTCACTTGAATTTACAATCCGAGAAAGTACGACACTCTTTGTTTGAAGTGCAATTTGTCGAATGATTGCATGACATTTTGAATGGGATTACACCCGAAGATCGATTTTAACTTTCTTCGCTTCGATTTACGACCCATTCGGTTTGGTAGCCCCGGTACTTCTGTGGGCCACGCAACTGTTGCAATTATTGGTAAAAAAAAGGGCTTATTTGGGATATTCAGGTAGACAGTTCGGAACGAGAAGAATGGTATCGTTTCTCGAGAGATGCACAGCAACTTGAACGATTGTAAATTCCCTGTTGTATCCGACTAAAGCCATTCACTGACAACGATGTACAGTAGCGTTGTTTCTCAGTTGCTTTGGAAGATTGGTGCGGAGCGATCGTTTACGTTAGGATATTCGACCGAAAAACCCTATTTGGTTTACCTTCATTATGAAGAAGTCTATCATTTCGCCGATAAGAGCAGTTACAATACCACGATTAGAATTAACTGCGGTCATGTTTGCCCTCTGGTTAACTACTCAGGGGGTTCAAGAGTTTCAGTCAGAGGGATCACCGACATTTTGTACAGACTCGACGGTGGTGCAACAGCTAATTCGTTGTATTATCAAAATGTTCACAACTTTCGTTGCGAACAGACTATCCGAGGTGCATCAGTGTTCCACCCCAAAGCGGTGATGATACGTCGGAGCATTGGTGAACCCTGCAGGTATAGCCTCTCGTGGACTGCGCGTGAATGATGGTACGCATAAGAAAATGACTTGACGGGCCTAGTTTCATACGTCTCAAAGAAGTCCATTAGCCCAAGACGCCGGAAGTTTGAGTGAAATTCCGAACGCGTGATTGAATAAGGAAAATTGCGTTGTCAACTGTACAATAGTAACGAACACTTGGCTACGTCGGCTCACAAGCTGTATTAGCTGGGTCAAGCTGAAACGACATGTGGCCAAATTGCTCAGATTTAAGCAGTGTTTGATTAAAAGATACGGAATATGCCTGAGTAACCTAACCGAGGGTCGTTTGACCTTGTCCGCGTTTAACGAAGCGCAAGCGTTGGTAGTGCGCAATGTCTAACAATTCTTTGCGGATGGTGTTAAAATACTCGAAAGATATCCCCAAACGAAGCAGTCAGGTGCTTGAAATTCTGGTACGTACGAACAAGACAACCTTTCGCAGAGACGTCAGACTAATCTTCTCGAACAAAACGATGCGAAAATCACATGGGGAATGTGAATTCCTATTTCACGGATGTAACTGATACTGTGAATTCCTGATTCATTGGTGTAACTTTGCTACTATCTATTTACAAGGAGCATATACATTTACCTCACATTTGTAACCACAATAAGCAGGCAGCTTACCATTATTGATCACATTCAGAATCTAAATTAGCTACTCAGTCTTTATTATATGACCTTTGTTTATTTACTGACAACGGTGTGTATACCTCAGACATCCGGACACTGCGTTTTAAACCACAACTTACTACCTAATTGTCTGGGATTGTATCTGCACTTAATTACAACTCCGTTCACCTATTCGTAAGTTATACGTTTCCATTTTGCTTATATTACTTACTTACTTATTTTAATTATAATCATTTATGTTGATCCACGGTTGCTTCAGTACAATTCGTTCTTCCCACCGCCCTTTATTATCACGGTCCAGAGCGTGTGTTTAGATAGGCGTTGTCAGCTCGCCGCAAAGCAACAAGTTCTGCAATAACATGAGAACTTTGAGGGCTTTATAAGTGGGGCTAATGCCCCGATGATTTTCGTACAACCTCCGTTGGCCCTTTTTGAAGATGTGAACGACAGTCGCCATTCCCAATTTATGTTGAATAGAGTACCAACTCCAGGCAAAAAGTGTCATCCCCATCTTTCAGCAAAGTTGCAGGAAGGTCATCGGCTCCATGAGCCTTATTTCGTTTTTACACAGCATGTTCATGTCGAAACTCTTCTGAACTGGAAGGTGTTACATCAACTTCCCATGTCGGCTCATGTGATTCGGCAAGCGACAGTGTCGCAACAAATTTACTGAACTGCTCTTCAAAATTTTCCGACAAACGGGCCAGTCGAGAAAATTTAGAATGGATCACCTGTCTATCTTTCTCAAATATTGTCTCAGTAACTACGAGCTTTCTTGGACCCTTGTTCCAGATGAGCTAAGATGGCACTAATCATCAGCAGTACATCAACCATTCGAACTGATTCTTTGCTGCGGTAAAGTTACAATGACCTACGGAAGGAAGAATAATAACAGGGGAAGACGGGGACCTAGCTTAAAACCCAAACAAACATTCATTGCCAAGGCACCTGCACCTTGTGTTACGGGGAGCCAGCTTTCAAGCCGTCTGCCGTGACGCAAGATTGGGTCAATCTACATTTGGAGACTGAACTCAAACAGAGGTCATACGCGAATCTATGTGGGGTCAGCAGCAAGTTGAACCATGAGCTTGAACCGTTTGAGTTGCGTTACTTGATATTAATTAGCATCTCCGATGTTGTTTTGTTTATTAACTGCCTTCAACTTATTTATTCCGCTATGCGAACCGAAATGCAAGGGTCTGGTACTCTGTGCAGCGACCTACCTAGCCAATTGTACAGACAATCTGCCCAGAATGGAGTGCAAGACGTAGGTACAAGCTTCACTGTCCCTTAAGCTCAGTGTCATTCCAGTGTTTCGTACGCGACACCCTATACCTTACGCAGCAACACCAATATGTGACCAAGAGCTTAATCGCTTAGAGAGAACAGGAGTTTTCCACCTGGTAAACCACTCACACTGAGACCCAGGAGGGACTTAGTGAGCTTTAACCAGTGCCCACAAAAAGGAACGAACTTGCAGCCGCAGTAAGGGACCGATCGGGTACGGAGACCCATCATCAGAATGCGGCTGGACCGAAGACGGAGGTCGTACGTCAATTTGTGAGAGGGTGTTAGTGGAGCAGGCGATCAAGCCGAGGGTCGTGGCGAAAGATTGCATCAATAACTCAGCACCAAACACAATTAAAAGTCAGTTCGACTAGGAGAGGACAGCAGACACGGCACTGGTGCCGACTGCGAGCCATGTCTTGTGACGCCTCATGCCAAGCACAAGGCGCATCACGGAGACTTAAATCTGGTCCACGAGACAGACCGACGGTACTGAGTTCAGTCATCAGCGACTTCATTCTTTCTGCTGGTTGCATTAACCCTAAAGTGACCCCTCAGATGTTCAGAGTTCTAAAGGCGAACCACATACACAATTATTTTAAGAGAAACAATCGCGATCTCAGTATCTTTTGCCCTACGGAGAAAATATACAAGATGGCATCAAGAATCGTCTTAGACCGTATTTAAGAGCAAGTAGAAAGATGTCTGCACAACTATCGGATCATGAAAAATCAAAAACATTTAATTGCGAATCATCATCAGTAGTGTTTGATCATTTAATCGTTTATTCTTCTGCTAGGAATTCGTATTGGTGTCATTGTTTCCGGGTATAGGATGTATTTTTTGCATTGTATGTGCACCGTTTCACAAAAGCACAAGTTTCCGAAGTAATCGTCGATACGTGTTTTGAAACACTTCACAGAATCGGCCTCTATTAGTTCTTCCGGTAGTGTATTCCAAAAGTTTACCATTCTTCGTTCGATCCAAAGCTGATGTGATACTTTGTTCATACTGGGGACCCTGAGTTTGTAACGATGTCCTCGGGTGTTACATGGTTCTCGCAGGTGCAATATTGGCCGCAGTATTGGGAACTGATTTAAGTGTAGTACTCGATGCGTCATAATAAGGTCAATTCTTACTCGGCGATAGGATAGTGTGTAGAGTCCGAGCGTTTCACAACGTTTTTCATACGGAAGCTTTCGTAGACTTGGTATCACTCTAGTTGCGATATGCTGTATTTTCTCCAGCTTTTCAGTTTCCCATTGGGTTATCGGATGATAAGCTGGGGCACCGTATTCAAGGATTGGTCTAATGAGCGAGGTGAATAGACGAGGGACGGTTTCTTCGGACCATGTGGAGAAACTGCGTCTTAATGCCCATAGCATACGAAGTCCCGCACGGTACAATTTCTCTGTATTTTCTAGTGATCTCATATCATGTCGTGAGAGAACTCCTAAGTCTCTGACAGATGTATTAGGATGAAACAACTGGTCATCCAAGGTGGATGATCTAGAGGCTGGACGTCTGGTGATACTGACAAACTCCGACTTGCTTGCGTTAAGAGGGAGTTGCATTTCAGTGGACCACGTTGACCGTTGCTCTAAGTCATGTTGGAGGCGAGCGCAGTCGCCTTGGTTTTCAATGATTCTGCATATTTCTAATTCATCTGCAAACAGGGCACATGGTGACTGGAGCTGCTGCTGGAGGTCGTTGATATGCATGAGAAATAATACTGGCCCAAGTACACTTCCTTGAGGCACGGCACTGGTCGATGGGAACCCGCCTGTCAGGTAGTCATTGACCTGTACTCTAAACCTTTGTCCCACAATAAACTCGTGTAACCACTGAAGTAACGTGCCACCGATTCCGACGGTCCTCAGTTTACGAAGGAGTACCTCGTAGTTAACTCTATCAAACACCTTACTAAATTCGATGAACACCACGTCAACATCTTTCCGTTCGTTGAGAGCTCCTACCCAGTGGTGGTGTGCGTACATCCAATTAGTGATGCAGGATCGTCCTTTCGTAAAGCCGTGTTGTGCTAGCGTTAATACGTCCATCGAATCGAAGAGCAACAGCAGACATGTTTTCACAACCTTCTCGAGAACGTTGGATAATATCAAAGTCAAACAGATAGGTCTATATTTCTCTACTTGACTCGGATCATCACAGTTGGGAAGCGGTCGCACTATCAAGAATTTTCATTCCTTGGGGACAGATCCTTCAGAGAGTGATTTATTGAGTAGGTTTGTCACGGCTGGTGAGATGACATTCGATAGGGACTGGAGTATTAGTGGGTGAAGTCCGTCTGGTCCGGTTAGTTTTACACCATCTAGGTTGACGAGTAGCTGATACACTTAGACTGCATCACATTGTAAGCTGTCGAACAAGCCTGGCGCAACCTGTGCTGGTACTAGAACAGCCGCCGGTTTACTGAAAAATACGGTGATGAAATGCGTAGCCAAGGCGTCTGCGCTTGAAATGAGCGTCTGTCCGTCCAAACTCTCTAAGACCGGTGGGTTGTCCCCAGCTTTAAGTTGACGTTCCAAGTAGGCAAATATTCTTTTGGGTGCAATTGTGGCCGAGGTGCTAGCTCCTGTTCGAACTGCCGGCATTTCTTGATCTTTGCGGCGTTACCTAGGTTACACTGTTTCTTGTACACCGTGTAATCATCCCAACCCAAGCTGATGTATCTATCCCAAATTTTGCGACCCGTCGCGCTAATCGTCCATATTCCGTAACAAACTTATGCGGTTTGACAGGTCCGACTTTTGAATACTCTAGGGGAACGCACCAAGTACACAGTGAGTTAAGCTTCCGCTTCATTACTGACCAACAGGCCTCAAGCGACGCATCTTGTGGTAGTGTCCAATCAGTCTGACTTGCGGCTTGGACGACCTCGTTGAACTCCGTCTTCCAATAGTTGACAGTCGGCTTCCGTTGGTTGTAAAACGGTAACGGCAGTTCTATGCTTACCGAAATGGAGCAGTGGTCAGTGTTCACCAGAGCTTCGAGAACTCTTATCTCTCAGCTTCCGCTCGCAGCTTGTAAACATTAGGTCCAGACAAGATGCTGAGTGCGGAGTTACGCGCGTCGGTTGGATGACATGTTGCGTTGCCCCGATTTCAATAGTCATTTTAGCGAACTGGGCCTCAACATCGCGATAATCGGGAAGAAGCCGAACGTCTGGCCAGAATATCATAGGTAAATTTAGATTCCCCATCAGTAAGAAGTGAGGGCGGCTCATGTGCTTCTGTATATGTGGTAGCCAATCACAACTACGGTTTAGTGAGCTACAGTAGATAACACCAACCGTTAGTTCTGCGTGTCTGAGTCGGATTGTGCACCACAATTCCTCGCATAAGTTTTCCTCGCTTCGATGGGTGCTGATAAGTTTGCCAGCTAGTGACGATTTTATGTACAACAGAGCACCACCATGAACCTTTGCTTTTCGTTCGCAACGGATACAAGAGTATGTTGACAACGCGACTTCTTGGGGTATGACCTCAGAGTTCAGCCAAGACTGCAAGTCATAAAACGTCCGGCCGCTCTGAGACAGTGAAATAGCACAGTTCGTCACATTTGTTCAGTAGGCTGTATACGTTGGCAAATGCCACACGGAGGTACAGCGGGACGTGCCAGGGACTTGAGCGATCGGTTGCTACGGGTTCATACACCCTTCTTTATCACGCGCAAATTGACCATTTTAAATCAGTTTCACTTTCTTCTGTACGACGTTTGAGCTCAAAGACTGCAGTCTTCAAACGATCCCTGTCTTCGGGTCCCAAGTCTCGGCGGACGTGAACCTTTATGCCTTTCAGCCTTGATGGACGTGACACTATGAGCTGCGGCATATCGTGATTTACAAAGGTTATTCTCAGCGGCCAACATGATTGTTTAGTTTTTTGGCAAAATCGGATTACTTGTTTAATCGTCACACTGTCTTCACCCACATCCAAGAGTCTGTCGATAAGTTCATATCTTGGGGTTTTCGTCTCTTGACTCCGATACGTGGAAGACCATGAGATTATGACGCTTCAGGGAAATCAGTGACGAACCTGTGGGCGCAGGACTAGAGACGCTTATCGGTTTGGGTTGTTGTTAACCAGCAGTAGACGCCTGAACTCGATTACGTGGCCCCTTGCGCTTTTGAGTGATCCATGGATCCTCGGTGTTCAGAGGTTCACAGTCAGGCTCTGAGGAATTCACGGACCGATCAGTAAGGTGGCATTTCGTAGGTTTCGAGTCTGCGTCTTCAGTCGGTGGGGAACATTGAACCTGATGCTCGGCCGGGGTCGAAGACGCTGGTGGTGGTGCAGGTCGCGGAGTAACAAGGGATGGTGAGTTAACAGAGATACTTCACGAGGGCCTTTGACCCCATGTGGTGAACGATTTGTTTCTGCCTGGAAGAGAGCTTTTCCCGTAGTTTTTGCCGGTCGCTGTGTATTCTGATGTCTTTCACCGCGATATTTAACACATGCAACTTGGAAAAACGGATGTCGGTTGTTGAGAGATTTTCGAAAGACATCAACGGATGATCCTTTGCACGAGATATGGAACAAAACATCACAGCCGAAGTGCATGAGCTTTATGTCCAACATTTTTCGAACACGAGCCACAAGTAGCTTGAGACGGCACCACAAGTTAGAGCAAGTCCAAGATGGCGGACACAGACAGCAGTTGGGCCAATCGGTGCAATCTCCGGAATTAGTCAAAGAATATCCACCAAATTTGCACCGATTGGAAAATACACCAAAAGAAAAATATTGGTTCACAATTCACACAGTAAAACCTTCATAACACAGTCATCCGAAACAAAAGTAGTATCCAGCACACGGTGATTCAAAAATCCGCGACGTCCGTGGGTACAGCCAATGAAGACAGTCTTTACTACCCTCTGAACTGCATTCAGTTGATGCATAAATCCAAGGGATGTAAAGGCACTGTCTTCAGGCAGTGCTTACTAAGTCCAACAGAGTTTCGAAGTCGAACCGCACGCATGTGGTTGTTTACCAGTATCAAGTTTAGCAGGTTGCCTTCAGCATGTTTTCTGAACGCGATGGCAACACTGTAAATACCTTGAGCCATTGACTCAGAATCGCCAGAGACGCGAAGAGTATAGCCATCCTCGTCAGATTCAGAATCAAGGAGTCGAGGATTCATGATGACACTGTTATCTTGTGAGGTCAGCGGCAGTCTCTTGCTCAATAGACGGGGAAGTAGTGGGGAGGGAGAGTGGAGTGAGAAAAATAGCGCAGAAGTGGGAGTATTGTCGACGTGATCAAGAGGGCAGCTAATGCTCCGGCTGTTCATTCCATCATCATCATCATCAAAACACGTTAGCCGGAGGTGAGAAACTCACAGCTCATGTGCCGCAATACAAACAGGTAAGAGATTAAACATTACAGATTACAGAAGCTAAAAGTAACATAATACTAAAATCACATTGTGCATTGGCTTGTGATAATGATACTACTAATACGTGTATTTCTCCTGTTGCGAAAACTGTCTATAGCGGAACTGACCAATTTGTACAGAAGTATCTATGCCCTTACATGAGCGACAGGCATAGGTGGAATATTGGGTTTACATTTTATATGATTATGTTATGGTGGATGGTTGAGGCAAAAGCATAGTTTTGAAAACATTGGTGTTTAGATGTTTTTGGGACCCTCCAGGAATAGCTTATCCAGGGATTTTCCCATGTGAATATAGTGGCTATGGTAGTTAAATCAAGCTAACTGGATAGTCTGCTTCGAAATGTTGCCACATTGTCACATGACCTGAGTGTTATTGGTAGTTTATTTCACAGATACCTATATGTGACCAGGAAGAAATTAGAGCGGACATTCGTTCTAGCCTTCGGTATCTTCAGTGTGAACTCTTTATTGCTAAGCGCTCGAGTTGAACTATGTTATAAATCGAAATAGGTCTTTTTGTGTAGCACTTTGAAATGCAGCAACAAGTTGTGATTCAGTCGCCGAATCCAAAGTGGTTCGAGATGAATTTCATTGCAACGTTCTCGGTAACACATTGCATAGTGTTTACCAATCAGATGTTTAGTAAATGACCTCTACAGGTGCTCCACAACAATTCTGTCACTCTTTCTCATATTTCCGTATATTATACTGCAGTATTCGAGGATGGGGCGAGTGAGCAGCTTGAAAAGCTCAACTCTAGCACGAGTTGTGTGTATTTTGTTTGATATAGTGAACATAGACTGTCTGGCACGTGCTACTTGGTATTGAACCTGTTCGGAGAAATTGAATGTAGACGAGTACCTACTTCCGAGATCTCGCGTGGACAGCTGTGTAAGGATGCGTTTATTGTTTAGGGTGATGGATCTTTCGGGGATGGAGCAGCCATAAGACGTGAGATGATTTCCTAATCGACAGGTTCATCACTCACCTGTAGCACCATGACTTTAAGGGAATGTACCTCATCTTTAATAAGCAGTAGCGTTCCATAAAGCTCGTCACGCCGGTGTTTATGGAAGATCTTGATATCGTCAGCGAATAAAAATGATTTACCATGTTTTACAGATGTGATGTCATTGATGTAGAGCAGAAAAAGTGAAGGACCCAGTACGCTCCCTTGAATGACCACACTGTTGATGGAGCATGGAGAAGAGCCATAGTCATCTAAAGTGACTACCTGTTGACGACCACTCAGGTAGGACGATAGCCAACCTAGTAATGGGTCCCGGATCCCATAGTTCTCCAACTATTGTAACAGTCGCTTGTGAGGTACTCGTTCAACTGCTTGGTGTACGTCAAGAAACGGAATTACTACTGCATAGCCTGAATCGATCGATTCTGAAATGTAGTACAGGTAATGCAGTTGGCAGGTGGTGCACGATCGCTTGCTAAGAAAACTGCGCTGCGAATTATTGATCAGGCCTATAGATTCAACAAGGTTCATCATCTCCTTTCTGACCAGTTTTTCAAATAACCGAGCGATTATCAGAGTATGGTGGATTGGTCGGTAGTTATCGATCGTTTGTTTTGGACCTACTTCATGCCGAGGCATAATAAATGACGTTTTCCGCTGGTCTGAACAGTAGCTAGATTCCAGCGATAGGGAAGCTAAATGGGAGGGGAGGGACAATGAGAATCATACCACAAACGCCACTGAGGTCTGCTCCTCGCCATGTCAACAGGTGTGTACAACCAAATATGTTCATCCTCCTTCGGACAGCAGCCCGGCAGTGTGGAAGCACCATCCGACGCCAATTTCGTCCTCTAGACCAAGTCATCGCTTGGCCTCCTCCTCCATCCACAGCCCACATCGCGGTTGTCAGTGTGCTGACATGCACAACACGTGGTCCAGCCATCGGAGTCTGGTGCGTGATATTTTGGTGCTGACTGGTTCACTCGCTCTTCCTGCACCAAATGCGCGACGCCGAACACGCTAGTTTCTCACGCGGTATTCTCACCAGACATGAGCTAAGTTTCGAATGCAGCAATGGTCGAACTTAGCTAGGCTCTTTATGTATGCTGATTTAATGGGCCAGGTTTCGCAACCGTACTGGAGGGTCGAACGGACGGCTGCATTGTAAACTACTCTTCAGAGTGGAGGTGATGTCACGCCAGCGCCACAATTGGCGGAGTTTGGCAAAAGCACCCCAAGCTTTCCCTATGCGTTTCGTGCCCTCATCTTCAATCCCCCGGGCGCTAATATAGCTGTTCAGATACTTAAATTTATTTACGACTTCTAGCTGATCACCACCAAGGGTTAGCGCAGGAGTGGGTCCCTGCCAATTTTGGAGTAGGACTTTGAATTTCAAGGGAGCAAGGAATAGCCTAAACCGATTGACAGCCAGTGCTAATCGCTCCAATGCCGCTTGGTACGTTTGCGATTTGTCATGAATAAAGGCAATGTCGTCCGCATATTCCAAGTCAATAAGTCACTTACCAGGAAATAGATCCACACCAAAGTCGTGTCCTGTGAACGCTGCTTTCATGACTTCTTCAATGTCGAACTTGAGAAGGAAAGGTGACAGCGGACAACCTTGTCTCACCGCTGTAGATGTTAAAGCGCTGCAAAAGTTTGCCATAAACTCTTACTTTGCTCCAACTATGCGCGTACAGCGCTCTGATAACGTTTACGTATTTATCGGGCATACCTTTGCTTAGCAGACAGTCCGGAAGTGGAAATCGATCTACGGAATCGAAGACACCTTTTCTGTCGAGAAACAACTACCCCAGGTCGCCAATAAAAGTGGTGCTCCAACAATTGACGCAAAATGGAGATGTGGTCGATACGGCCTCGATTTCGACGAAACCCGGCTTGCTCGTCGCGCATATGACTTTTATGGGCGCCAGTTAGTCTATGGAGGACGGCAGGGGTGAGTATCAGAGTCAGTTGAGGTCGGACTGATCCTTCTATGACTTCCGCTTTCCGAACGGGAGTCTACTTTGAAAATTGTGACTATAACGGAGCGGCTCTAGTCTGTTGGGATTTTCTCCTGCTCCCATAAATTTACCAGTAAGTTTTGTCAATCGTCCAAAAGTGCAGGTCCGCCGAATTCGAAGTTGACTGTTTGAAGTCCATCTGTTCCGATGGCATTGTTCAATTTCAGCCGTCTGATCTCACGCTCTATTTCTGCGCTTGCGGGCGGATCAAGAGGGACGGCCCAGGGAGTAGAGCCATCATTGGCCGATGGAGTAACTGACAACTCTGACTGATTAAACTGCTTCTCAAAGTCCGGCGCAACGTCTTAAGCGCTTTGACAAGTTATGGATCAGCTGCTCACTCTGGTCGCAGATTGTCTCCCTGAAATCAGGTCTCCTGCTGCCCGTTTCTCGTATCAGACGGTACAACTTACGATGGTTACCAAGGGTAGCGGCTGTCTCCATCCCAGATGCACCATGAGACCATCAGGCTTCGCGGTCTCTCTTCAGGCTATCCTGTAGTTTCGCCCTGAGGTCTGAGTTTCACTGCATTCGCTTCCAGCCGGAACACGTCAGCGAGCATCCATTAGTTCCAGAGATCGACTAGAGGCCCAATATTTAGTTTGGCGATTTGATTTGCCACATGAAGACATGCCTGCTGCTAATAACGTTTGGCAGATATGTGACCAGTGATCTTCAACCATGTTCATTGAACGCTTATTCAACTCGGATGCCAACATAATTGGATAAACATTCAGAACATATGACTTCGCCAATTGCCACCTATCTATGCGCTCACCGCGCCGTTGTGGACGCCCGCCGAAACGCACCTGCAGGTTGGCACAAACAACTACGTGGTCAGAGTCGACGCTCGTAGTTCAAATCGAGCGACAGTTTTGAACGCATCCTCTCCAGCGGTAACTGATCGCGGTGTGATCGATTTTTGCCATGACTGGTCCCACTGTGCTGAGCGCCATGTTTCCCTTCTGCAGATGCTGTGTCGAAGTTAGTTTTTGCGAGAAATACACGAGCATCTTCACAGGTGTAGTAGCTGCTCACCGTTATCATTACGGGAGCCTACACCTTGTTGGCCGCCCAGCTAAAGCCCATCAGTGAACAGTATTCCAACTTGGGCGCTCAAATCACTAGCCAGCACCAATATATTCGTACCTATTCTGTGACGAAGGAGCGCGTTCAATCGGTGATAGAAGTCTTTCATCGAGTCAGCGCTACAATTTGTGGGCGCATAGGCCGCAATGATAAACAAGCACCGTTTGTCTTCACACGACTTCGTAGCTCTGAACGAGCTTGCCAATCTGACAACGCACATCCGACGGTTGACTGGGATCCAGTCAACCAGGGCAGCTTCAGCCCGGGGACTCAGAGCAACGCCCACACCGGCTTAACCGGCATTTGAAGCCGCCTTATCTCCGGACAAATGCAATGGGAACATACAACCAGTGTCGTTTGTGGGGGATCGCAGCACAAGTACAGGACTCGAATCCTGCAGGTGAGTTTCTGATAAGTTACCGATACGCATTGATAGCGTTTCTAGTGTTCGTGCAAGTGCTGTTTGTTGGCCAGTCTTCAACAAAGTGCCCATATTGAGGCATGCCAGTCATGGGTAGGATCGCGGGCTCTACATAGACGCAGATGAGCTGGTTGTCCGTTTGGCTGGATATGCGCTTCTCGACTGGACCGGAGCGGCGCCCTGCGATTGCGTGTGAGTCGAACCTAGACAAGCGACCGATGAAGCAAGTCGGGGCAAGGCCACGAATTAGGAAGTTGAAATCAGGGGGATAAAAGTGAAGTTGGCACGGGACGATAAGGATGAAAAAGTGAAAAAGGGGATAAGCAAACGGGCAGGCTTGAGCAGTAGCAGTCAAACATCTATTCACCCTGCTCGATGCAGAAAATAGGCCGCCGTTTGTTATCCTCTGCGACGGCCAGAGCATCAAGAAATTGTTTGAGGAAAGGTTCCTTGTTCGTGGTGCCCTGCCTTTTTCCTTTGACTCATCAGTTGGTTTCACACGACAATGGGGTACGTGTTGGTTCATTTGAGGGACTTCGTCCGGAGCGTTTTGCTCAATAGCCTGATCCACTTGGCAGTAGGGAATAAGTGCAGCTCGTTAGTGCGATTGCAGCGACCCATTTGGATCTGCGTGAGGCCTGTTACACACAGCCTTTGAACATCTAGAGCAATGCACTTGTGTTTTACGACCGTGTTATTTTACCCACGTGAGACCACGGCGAGCCGCTAGTGGGAGTTGGCGGGTTGGCACAGATTTTACCAGGGGCTTGAGGAGGACGGTATCAAACGATTGAGCACCGGAAGGTACTCTCCTACCGTCAGATAAAGTGCGTGGCGCTTGTGCCTTATGCAAGTCGAGCTGTAAGCTTATAGCCCGTTAGCTTGTGGTATCCCATGGCATGGTTTAAGGGAAGAGGGCCATCGACCTGTCAATTCTCTTCGAATATGATTGGATTGTGGGACTAAGTTAGTCTGTGGTATGACTCCCTCTTGTTTACGTTACTTTCTAACAATTTGTTATATACAACCTCTAGTCGGCCGAACGAACGTGATTCGGAATTATATCTACGAACAACAAAGTAACCGACGAAATTCGAACTTTGTACGACCCGTGTGACTTGAGCACAACACGGTTACTACGTGCGAGTTGAACGGGCTCCTAAACCGAACGTGACTTCGCACACTACTACCCGAACCCGAGAGCAATAAGACAAGATAGACCTTACACATCAGGCACTTTTACCACACAGGCTCAATGCAATTAGCGCGTAGTCAAGTTTTGATTATATACTGCGATTTTGAAATATGTGCATTTTCATGTAGAACGGTTTGCGTAAGCAAACCCTGGAAGCAAGATATTATAAGCAAGCGAATTGGCATTATGTGAATATGCCAACAGAACATGTCGAAAAGTGAATATTGGTAGATGCTGGGGCTGGACTGGAGAATGCATGTTTTTTGGTTAAAAAAGCTGAGTGTTTCGTGATTTCGGAGATTGACCTGAACCAGGAATGTTTCTTAGGTACAAACACTGATCGAAAAATGAATGTCTCACGAGTTTCATGACTGCTGGAAACATGTGCACCGGTCTGAATGTGGTCCGATTCTCTTCCGTAGTTTCAACTTGCGATCTTGTGGGGACGTTGGGTCCTCATAATAGTCTGACACCCAACGTTTGATTTCTGATGAATGACTTTGAAGGAATTTGGAGTGTGTCACGCCGCGTAGCTCATTGGGTCATATGGGTGCACAAACCATCACACTACGTTAAGGTCCAGTGTCATCATGATGGAGATGTGGTATACGTGTAAAAACGACGACAGTACGTAGCCGTCTTGTATTGCTTCCACTTGTACTCCATTTCAAATTTGCTGGCCTGGACGCTCCCCTGTGGCAAATCCTTCAATATTATTCACAGCTACTCATCGATAAATTAATCTGGAGAGTCCCTATTAGCAAATAAATTAACTACTGCGGTGCGTTTCGGATTTGTCGCATCCTGTTGATATACTTTCGCTGCCTTTTGGACTCGGCATTGGATTATGTTCTGCTTTTGCAGGAACGGCTCAAGTTGTCGAAGTGTGTAATGACTAGTATTCTATGTTAGCTTCGGTAAATTCTACGCCACAGTGATCCATCCGGTCGAGTGGTTTTACTAGTGTCAATGAACTCGAGTTAACTTCAAACACTGAGTGACTAGCCTCTGTCTTGTAATTTCCATTGGTTTGCGAATACATACTACAGTAACGCGATCACCTCCAATATTTACACGTAAGCGATTTTCCATTGGCTATTATAGGTCGTCTTATTGCCTTGGAGGTTGAGGTGCGGAGATCCGGCGAAACGTACAACCAAGAGGCAACCAACCGAGGGTTTATATATGGAAAGCAAAATGAAAAGATCAACGTTAATGCATACCTATATCTAGACAGGAGAGTATAATGAGAAAAGTGTACGAAGCTAATTTTGTGGTATTCAAATTATGGATTTGGATGGATTGTGGATTTGGACAACGTTTGTAGGAGCTGAAATCAGACACGAAAGAGTGAAAGGCACAATCAAGGAAAATAACGGACGCTAGCAAGGTCTGAGAAACGAACTGGAGGTTGCTTTCTACAACGTGCGTCATGATGAGCTCGGTTGAAACTGGGTTCCGCTGTTTTACCATTGTAGTCATTGGTAAATGTTTTATCGCTTCTGCGTACACACGGTACGGCCAGAATAGAGCTTGAAGTGACTGGCGCATGCTTTCGGTGTGGACGATATGCATTCCCTATGCTGAGGCTGATGTTGCATTCACGATGCTTGTTCACCGCAGTTGGGCTAAACCAACTTACACTTAAACTAGGCCTCTTTTTAAGCTGGATAAATTTCATTCCACTTCATTTGATTTGTTCTGCATACCGGAATAATCTATTAAATTTCCATGTTGCTTACGGTAGTTGTGCTTATCTTCGTTAACCTTTTTTCGTTTGTAGCATTCTCTGAGTCACTTATGGATATTTTTACTTATCGCGGTTTCGTTGCTAACCAACATACTTCATATGCTAATTTAGGGAAGTTATGTCTGCATAGCCGTATTCTTTAACCGATATATTTTATTTGTTACTTTTATTCCAAGTGATTGGTTATTGTTTGTCATCCCCGGTGCGGCTGCGCTTAATGTGCATGTTGACAAGGTGTCTACCTGTCTATTACTCACCACCTCGTCCATAGTGTCTCTAGGAGATAGTTGGTCGTTGCTGGAGGGCACGAGGTGCACGATGCTTGTGGTCGTGCTAGGCTCGAAGAGTGGTTCCATGCAGTCGGTGTGGAGCGGACTACGGTCCAGCCACCGCCTTGTGTGCGCTTGATTCCCAAATACAGCGTGCTTATGTTTGCCTGTGAAGGAGTGTGGGCCGGCTCCGTTAATAAAAGGTGGCTCCCATCCACATGCCTCCCGGTCTTATTCCTTCGGGTTTACACTGGATATGGGGTGTGTGGTTGGAGCTGTGGGTGATACAGCGCAAGCCACCCATGGTCCCTCTGTAGTTGCAGGCGTCCTGTGGCTGGCCACAGTGACAGGCAAATCCGAAACCGGATGCCGCCAACCATATATTGCCTTGGAACCACAACACCTACGGATCACCTTTTTCAGGTTGCATCGAATTAAATAGTCGTTCCTGGACCTCACCTTTTACGTGCTAACGTGTTGTTTGTTTCGGTGCTCATCGTAAAATTTTAAGTATACGTATGAAACGTTACTGTATTTAATATTCTTTTAATTCATTTACAGTAAAAGCGCACTCATCAGTAGTATCCTTTATATGCTTATGAAATTGAACAAAATCGAATGTTGATGTTATGTTCTGTGGGATTTGGCCACTTGCAAGCTTCATCACAATTGGCGAACGGTCCATTGCATGAATACATCTTGATCTACTATCCAGTAACCTAAACAATTAAGCGGAGATACGAAGGTAAACAGGTACATAAAACACACCTGTTTTCGCATGTATGTCTTACACTCTCAGGAACTGTGATGTATTCTATCATATTCAATTTGGTTTATTTTCTGAGTGATCTTGTGCGAAATATTTCCTACGGATTATGGTTTCAACATTTTCTATTGATTTTACACCTTTCATGCTCAAACGCACGCATACAACCTTATGGCAGTTTTGTTATTTAACCAACTGTGTTCCTGACGTCGATAGAGCAATCTCTGACTCGTATGATAAACCCGATTAGCTCATATAGTGTGCTTTCCAAGACACCTACCAATCAATTTGTAATCGATTGGTTGCCCATCATTTACACTTAGCTTCGCGCACATCCAGCCTGTTCGCCAACTTTGTCGGCAAGCCACTCCCACCGATCGATCAGCTGACCAGTCTATCTTAACAGTCGTGTGCGTACGCGCGTAGACGACTAACTTTTGACCGACTCTAAGCATTGTCTTAGTGTTGACCCTGGAAGTTGTAGCGACTCTCACAATCTGCGCGTGACCAGAAATGTTCAACCAGCACTCCAGCCATAATGCAGCGCCGCTTGTGCTCTTCAGATACTTGCGGCACTCCTTAAGTTGCAATTAGGTCGTTCCATTCGAAATGTTTAAGAAACTCCGTCCGACGAGTGGGGCAGCTAACCAATGTAGCCGACGCATTTTGGCCTTCTCCAATATGTCGAATCATTCCAGTTGTCGACTGTTTATGTGTGCTCATAAAGAGTGTGATAAGTTGGCTGAGATAGTCGCGCATTTGGTGAAACTAAGATCGCACCCTCAGAGGTGAATATGGCCACGAGCTTACTTCAACTGGCCAACTCAAGCTCCGCTTCTAGACCGAAGAAGAGAACCAAACGCTCCAACCACATGCATCGTCTGTGTCCCCAAATCCTCTGGCTCATCTCTCTTCCACAAGCGGACAATCTCCGAACGTGACCGCTTCTACTCCGTTCATTAGTGCAGCCCACCTCAGGTCCGTTGCGATGATGGTAGCTCTGAGCTCATGTTCATCCACCATAAAGAAAAGCTGAACATTGCACGCATCCGTTGCCTTCACGCAGATGCCGGAGAGAACACCCCTGACTTCGGTAGCAACAGCGTCTGCAACCAACCACACCGTTTTAAACGGCATCAAATAATAGCCCAAAATCTACAGAAGAAATCACGCTGCTTTAACTGTTGTGCGCACAAGTGTACCAAAATAGCAGTATAGCGCTATAAATGGGAAACGGACTACCGAAATCAGTGGATGTCCATTTGTGGTACGATTGACATTTCAATTGAGCCCACGACACTGCGAAGGGTCACACGTCATCCGACTTGTGTGCATTACGGTAAAACACCACCTTTTCGGGTGGCGTTGAGTTCCGTTGACGACGCGGATCCGTCCTGTTGTCATCGATCCGGCTCCGTAACTAATCACATGAGGTGTGCATACTTCTGGACACCGCTTGGAACATACGTCCGAAAGAGAATAGCAGCCGTGTGGAAGTTCGTGGATCCAAGGAATAACGGACGATCATTGTTCACGAGTTCCTAAGCTTCACAACATTCTCTTTTGAGGAAACGGAGCCACACGACCGGGAGCAATGGGGTAACGTCCACCAGGAACTCTTCCTCGACAGTATCGTTGCTAAGCAGTTGACAAGAATTCCAGTTCCACCCCATTGCAGAGGGAACGGTCCCAGTCTGATGGAGGTGATCCTTCCGTCCGAGCTAATGACTTCGTTTATATGGGAAAACTTGCCTGAATTCCGTAAAAAGCTGCCTACGGAAATTCGGTTAAAGCCAACGGGTACACGGCCACGTCTGGTTGACGACTCTTCAGGGACGGCTAAATTGATAATATTCCTCTCATACAGCTCTGTGAAGCGATTGATTTAATAACAACCTCAGCGTCCGGCGGAATAAGACTAAACACAGGAGGCAATCAGGGCCAGGACAGCCAAGAGTAGTCGTATAACCCAACTGAACTTCATAAGCCATGGACTCCTAAAAAATCGGCTGGTGGCCGACCTCTCAGCGGTTGGCACAATATCCATTATTAGTGCAACGTTCACTGTCTCACTTTTGGTTACTGAAAAACTATCCTGCTTGTAAACTAATTCGCAAGGTCTTGTTGCTAAGCTGGTCGGACTCCATCATCGTCAAACTTCTGAGCCACGAGGTATCATAATGATCACCGAGATGTGACTGAGATCGTTCTACCCGGTATACACTTCTCCAGCACGACCGAATAGATAGAGGACAGTGATTATTCCTTACATAACAAACTATTGCAGTGAACCCATTGATAATCTGTGAGGTAGTTCCTCGCAGTCCCCTCTCAGTCAGCAGGCTTCGACACGTGTGGAAAAGCACCAGACAGCTGCTTCGACTTTCTGGGTCTCTTAGGGGGCGCGTCTTCTATGGACCTCTGCCCGGTTCGGATCCCAGGACTTCCGTATGCTGGTAGCTTGTGCCACTAAGCTGTGGGTAACGGCCACGGACCTGCATGATTGACAGTCGACTACGATATAGCCTGGCTCATTCTCCACTGCCATGCCAGTTACGGACTGTGCAGAGAACAGTGGTTGGCCTCAGGAGCTTGGACTTTCCGTGTAGTGACTGTGTATCATACTGCAATTAGAAGCTATACGGTCGACTTTTTTTAGCTTAACGATGAGTAGTGGGGAACTGCGACGATCTCCCTCTGAACTTATACCAAAATTCAGACTACTCATTTGTAGTCTACAAAATCTGATTGCTTAGCTTCTAAGTGCTGTGTCGTACATACTCGCTATGCGGAAATTCCTAGATCCTGGGGCAGTCATCTGTTTTCTGCACACTCCGTAACTGGCATGGTAGTGGAGAATGAGCCAGGCTATATCGTAGTCAATTGTCAATCATGCAGGTCCGTGGCCGTTACCCACGGCTTCGTGCTACAAGCTGCTAGCATTCGGAGGTCCTGGGATCGGAACAGGGTAGAGGTCCATCGAAGACGTGTCACCTACGAGACCCAGCAAGTCGAAGCAGCTGTCTGGTGCTTTTCCACACGTGTCGAAGCCTGCTGACTGAGAGGGGGCTGCGAGGAACTACCTCTGAAATGATAATGAAATCCCCAATACTCATTATTAAGCATAGGTAATCCCCAAACGTACTTCCCTGATCTTTTGGGGGACAAACTGTAGTAGAAGGACGACAACCTACGCCTTGTATCCGTAGTCTGCAGACTGCCCAAATCCGCTCCGGAAGCAGACCGCATACTAATATCTGCCTTTCGTGTTGTGATAAATCGGAACTACAGTTATATCTTCATCACAGAAGATTTCAACATCCATAATCTGGAAAAGCCAGCGTCCGACAGCGAATAGTTTAAATCCAAGTCAATCTTTTCAGTAGATTCAGAGTAGCGAAGAAACCATCGGCGTTAGCTCTGGTGGTCACAGCGAGTGGATCATAGTTGGTGTGTTAACTGCTGGCAGTCCTTTAGGTCGAAGCGATCACATTACTACTGTTCACTTAAATTGGCTACGTTGAATGCCCCGAAGCAGAGTCAGAGTGGATGCAAATTATGTAGCCAAGGCAAATTCCCCATGGCTCAGTGGCTTAAGCTGCTGGCTAGTTGGCATGTGCCTAGCGGTCATGGGTTCGATCCTCCTTAGAGGATCGAGGGAATGCGCACCACTGACGAGCCCCAATAGGGCGAAACACGTCAGGTGCTTTTCCGGACTGGGCTGTTCTATGTAGCTTGTGAACTACTGGGATGAAAACCTTAAGAAAATTAAATGCAATTTATTACGTATTATCCGCATTCGCTGAGAACACTAGTTTAACATTCATGACTGAGTACGCCCCTGAACTAGCCTGGGAAACATTCTTAAAAACCTTCACGTCACTAGTCGCTAAAGCGTGAGCCGAAAACTTTCCATCGTCCCCACAAACCAAATTATTTTTGAGAATTCGAACACGAAAATATATTGCCTTGAGGGATCGGACATGGCGCATTTACAGAAGCAATCCTGACTTCGAAAATTGGACAGCATACGTAGTTTAATGTAACTAATCTCTGCCGTTCGTTCGTGAGGACAAGGTAACACACCAACAGGAGCTAGCGAAACGATCCTTCTGACCACAAACTTCCTTATAAACACGAGAACAGACTTCGTAGGGTGCAGTGTGGAATTCCGTTTTCCACTACGTTTGATGGGTGTAAGCCTACAGTGAAAAAGGCAGTCAACGTCTTACGAGTCCTGCACTCGCCTACTTTCCAAGGGGTACAAGGCTCGAACGCTATTCCTGCTTCTGTCACTCTAGCATTAGTTTTATTCAGCGTCACATTCACTGCGGAAATGGTGCGGAAAAAACTACTATCCTTACGTATACAACTTTCCTTGAGCGGATAACATTTACCCGAAAGCAATGCAAGTAGCAGCCATGCACCTAGCCGAACAGTAGCTGGATTCTTTCAGCATTGTCTGATGTTGTAGTTTTCACTCCAGCCAATATACGAGATTTGTCAACCACCTGCTTAGTTACCCGTAATAAACCATATTTCCGTCGAAATGGAAGCGTCGTATTATCGTCCTCATTCAGCGGGGAGGAAGTCGATCTGAGTTTGCAAATTACCGCCCGATACTTGCCAGTCATGAAAGCGAACATCGCAGACGTACTAATGGGCTGTTTAGAAAGCTATGGCATAATTGCCCTGGAACAGCACGGGTTTCGTCAACATGGATCGTGTGCAATAAATCTGCTAGTAGCACGTGACAGTTTGACCAAAACAGTCGACGACGAGGCAGAAACCGATGTTATCTTTTTGGACTTTACTTAATCATTCGAGCATTTGTGTCATCATATCGTGCTTCGCAAACTACAGCACTATGGCTAAGGAGATCCTTTATTAGAATTTATCGGTTACTTTTCCGCGAAAGGCTATTAAAGTGTAGAATCCAAACATCTGTGTTCGATTCGAGTGGAGTGCGGCGTACCGTAGAGTTCGATACTTTAGTCTCTCCTGTTCTTAGTTTTCATTAATGATTTATCAAGGATCATCATCTCAAAATATTCACTCGTTTCTGACAATGTTGACGTTTGACGCGTGATCAAGGGATTGGACGACCACGAATTCCTCCAGAGCGACCTAGACGAGGCCTGGAACTGGTCGGCGAAGAACGCTCTGCCATTCAATTTCTCCACATTCGCCATCGACACACGTATATCTTCAGGCTTGGGGCGCACGGTCTGAAGACCACCACTCGGTTCTTCCTTGCAGCCCGAGTCTGCTACAGAGAAAGAGGTAACTGGCATGTTGGTCTCTTGCGGAAGGCACTCCCGAGTTCGGATCCATCTATCTTCTCTCTGATGTTCAATGCCTACGTTCGTCCTCACGTCGAATGCGCTTTCTATTGTTGGAAAACTTGGCTTAAGTGTTACCTTGCAGTGCTGGACCCCGCACCCTCGGGCAACGAGGTGAGGTTTTTACAAAGAGTTCTCTCCGCCTCCTTATCATCTGGCAGTTTCATGGGTGTAATCTTTGAGCATAGAAAAATACCGAGTATCTGCGCTATCTTCCGTACCAAGGACGACTAAAGGTAGTCAGAGTATTCTGTGGATGCCAACGGTGGCTACTTTGTGGCTTCCTAAAGTCATACAAAATACTGAGCGACCCCAGTCATGTATGCTATCACCTTTTGAAACGCAACCCGAACGTCAACTTCACAGACATTGGCCTGAAACACAAGCAACAGTACAGTCGTCTAGATTGTTGATGGAATTACTTCTCCCTCCAGCTCTTCCAACCCTGAAACGACCTTCCAAACCCAGTTGTCTGTGTCCCCGCCTTATACACTTAAAGATTGGTGGTTATCGCCCTGAACTTGATACATTTTATTCTATCAACAGATATCCTAGGTTATATTAAGACCAACTAGCTTCTTTTGAATTATGAATCCCAGTTTCTCGCGCAGATCTGTGCGGTCGGGTGAGAAATCCCATTGCTTTTTTGCGACTGGCATTACCTAGCACCATTTCCCTATCACAACTATTTTTATGTCATCGCAATGAGGCTGGATCTTACCGTTGAGCGATGATTTGTGTGCCTCAGTGATCCATTGAGCTATGTTGAGTGATGCTTTTTGAACCTCCAGAGCCACTCATACCAGCTTGGCCAATAATTAAGAGGCCAGACAAACCCAGCCTCCCGGTCCTCCAGGTTGGGGGTTAGAATGAGGGTGGCTTTTTATTCCTTAAAACGGATTCCTTGTAGCCTAACGCCGAACCCTCTGCCTCGCGGTAAGGTTTTTGAACCAAACGCTTTGTTTGAGAACCCCAATGGTTCTCCTGTTTAGGCCTGGGCAACCTGACAGTATCCTGCCCACGCAATACAATGACTCTCTCTTCAAACAATTTTTTGATGCTCTGGTCACCGCAGTGGATAATCATCGGTGCCCTATCTGCTGCATCGAGCAGGGTGGATAGGGGTTTGGTTGCTACTGCTCAAGCCTTCCCGTCTTCTTATTCCCCCTCTTACGCATTTTCACTCTTACCGTTCCGTTCCAACTTCACTTTCATCCCCCCAGTTTTCAACCTCCCAATTCTTGGCCCTCTCCCAACATACTTTGCTAGGCATTTATCTTCTAATTTCAACTCACATGCTAACGCGGAGCGTCACTCCTCTCCTGTCGACAAGCCAATGTCCAACCAAGTGGTCTACTCCAGTTCATCGGCTTCCATTTGGAACACTCGATCCTCCTTCAGATTGATATGCCTCAATGTACGCACATTACTACAGATTGGTCAACAGGCAACACTTGCCCGAAGATTAGACCTTCTCGATCAGTATATGCTGCTTATCACAGATCCGCCTGCAACACTCGAGCTCTATGCTCACTCTGCAATCCCCTTCAGGTGACACCAGTAGTATTTTCTATCCGGAGTCGATGCAGCTTCGAGCACCGGCCAATACGATGTTGGTATTGCCCTGAGCCCCCGGGCTGAAGCTGCTCTGGTTGATTGGATTTCAATCAGTAGCCGGATGTGTGCGGTCCGTTTGGCCGGCTCGTTCAAAGCTTCGAAGTCGCACGGGACTAATAGGTCTATACATTATCGCTGACTACGCACCCACAAACTGTAGCGATGATTCTATCCGGGAATCAGATAAAAACATAAAAAGGGAAAATATGTAATGATGATTGAAAGCTGGGCTGAAGGGAATCGCCTACCCGTGCGGTCGATCAGGCAATCGATCGAGCGGACGAATGCGTTTTCAAACACCCGGCGAATTGGAATTTTGCCTCAGAGTTGAGAGGACAGTGTTTTCGGCAGCATTTATCTGGCTACGTTGGCAGACTTTTTGTTAACACGTTTTTCGTGGTCAAGGCTGTTGGAATTTTGATTTTTCTTCGGCTGGGCTAGAATTGCTGCGGAGAAATTTCCGGGTGGTTAATTCGGAATAGCGAAAAAGGGAAGATCTAACAATGGCGACGGACACGCACGGAAATGTTACAAATTTTTCTGCCGAACATTTTCAAAAGCTGCTTCTTCAGCAGCAATCCCAGATGGAAGCACAAATGAAACTGATTGAAGGTTTAACGCATTGCTTAAACGTACAATCAAACGGCGCAGCTACACGAGACACGCAGGCTGTTTCACTTGATCTTCTTACGAATTCAATCACTGAATTTCATTATGATGCTGATTCCGAATCCACTTTCGATGCGTGGTTCAAACGTTGGGAGGATATGTTCCAGACGGATTTCAGCCGTCAAGATGATTCATGGAAAGTGCACATTTTGCTCCGCAAGCTCGGAACTAATGAACATACAAGATTCCTTGACCACATATTGCCCAAAGAGCCGAAGGACATCAGTTTCAACGAAGCAGTGGCAACACCCAAATAATTTTTGGTGAGTCGACATCTTTGTTTAGCATTCGCTATCAATGTCTAAAAATTGTAAAGCGTGATACAGACGATTATGGGGCACTAGCAGACATGGTTAACCGCGAATGTGAACGTTTCAAGTTACGCTGTTTGACGGATGACCAGTTTAAGTGTCTTATATTTGTCAGTGCTTTACAGTCTCCACGTGACGCGGAAATCCGCACTCGGCTCCTTGCTAAGTTGGATAAAGACCCAGATTTGACATTGAAGTCTCTTGTAAGCGAATGCAAACGGTTAATTACCTTGAAACACGACACGGCTATGATTGAGCAGAGTTGCCCCACCATTGCCGATACTGTTCATGCTGTGCAAAAAGCAAGAAAGCCTGGCTCGAATAAGGCGTTAGACAGAAAGCCGAACAAGCCGCCTACACCTTGTTGGTCATGTGGTGAATGGCATTTCGCACGATACTGTCCATTCAAGCGTCATATTTGTGATAAATGCCATAAACGCGGCCACAAGGAAGACTTTTGCCATCAGTCCCGGCCAAGAAATGTGAAGCAGTCCTACCGAAGGAAGAATTTCAGAAAACCTGACGCAGAATCACTATCGGTGATTGCTACGTTTCACAGCGATTCTAAAACACGCCGCCGATTTATCACTGTGCTTATCAACGGAATCCCAACCCGGCTGCAGTTCGATACGGCATCAGATATAACGATCATTTTCAAGAACACTTGGAAGCACATAAAGAAGCCGAAAATGATTGATTCCAACAAAATCGCTCACAATGCATCCGGTGGAGTGCTGGAGTTGGTCGGAGAAATAAATTGCAAAATTGCATTCAACGGAGTGGAAAAGGCCGGAACCTGCTACTTGTCTGATCGACCAAACTTGAATCTCCTTGGACTTGACTGGATGGAAAAATTACAACTGTTTGATGCTCCAATGAGTCAGATTTGCAATACAGTACAAACCGACCCAGTACGTTCATCATTGTCGATAGAAGAGATGACCAGAAAGCTAAAGCAGCAGTTTGTCACCTTGTTTGAAGATGGTCTCGGCCACTGCACTAAGTTCAAAGCAAAGTTGTGTCTCCATGAAGGAACCAAGCCAGTCTTTAGAGCAAAAAGACCGGTACCGTATGCAGCCATGACAGCAGTTGATCAAGAGCTCGACCGACTGGAACGAGCCGGTGTCATCACACCAGTGAACTACTCTTCATGGGCTGCGCCGATTGTTGCTGTGAAAAAGCCGAACGGTAAAGTGCGAGTCTGTGCCGATTTTTCGACTGGCCTGAATGCCGCATTGGACGACCATCAATACCCCCTTCCGATACCAGAAGATATCTTTGCCAAGCTAAATGGTGGGAAGTGTTTCGCCAAGCTCGACTTGTCCGATGCCTACCTCCAGGTTGAGGTTGATGAAAGCTCAAGAGAATTGCTGACCATCAACACTCATCGTGGCTTGTACCAATACAACCGCCTCCCTTTTGGCGTGAAAACAGCACCAGCCATCTTCCAGCAGCTGATGGACACCATGCTCGCGGGAGTTTCTGGAGCCGCCGCGTACCTGGATGATATCATTTTAATGGGTCGGACGGCAGAAGAATTATTTCAGCGGCTCGCTGAAGTGCTTGTACGTATCCAGTCATATGGTTTCCGTATCTGTGAAGATAAGTGTACCTTTTTTGCACCAACCATCAAGTTTCTCGGTTTCATCTTCTCAAAAGACGGTCGTCGCCCTGATCCAGAAAATATCCGAGCTATTCAAAAGATGCCCCCACATGTGGACTTGCAGTCGCTGCGTTCATTCTGTGGCCTAATCAGTCATTACAGCGCTTTTCTGCCCGAATTACATCGCCTGCGTGCCCCGTTGAATAAGTCGCTGAGCAAGGGCCAAACCTGGAATTGGACACCAGAATGCCAGACTGTGTTTGAGTGGGTCAAGTCATTGTTGGCTTCAGACTTACTCCTAACTCATTTTGATCCTTCCCGGGAAATTGTCCTTGCCACAGACGCATCGAGTCTAGGGATCGGTGCCGTAGTTTCCCATACGTTCCCAGATGGATCTCAGAAGGCGATCGCACATGCCGCCAGGACACTAACGAAAGCTGAAAGAAACTACAGTCAGATCGAGAAGGAGGCATTGGCCATAGTGTTTGCTGTGAAGAAATTTCACAAGATGCTGTATGGTCGCCGCTTCAAACTCTTGACGGATCACAAGCCGCTGCTGGCCATTTTCGGCTCGAAGAAGGGAATTCCTGCCTATACAGCCAATCGACTCCAACGATGGGCATTTACATTGCTGGGCTATGATTTTGAAATCCGTTATCAGTCAACGAATTCGCTGGGCCAAGCAGATGCGTTGTCACGCCTCATTTGATTTCCAGCAACAAGTGCACGAGGACACCATCATTGCCTCAGTTGCGATCGAACCTGATGTCAAATTCCTGGTGAACGAGGCACTACATGGTATGCCAGTTACGGCCGATGCTGTGCGGGCCGAAACGCTTCAAGACCCAATCCTGAAGAAGGTGACACACTTCCACAGAAACAGCTGGCCACGTTCGTGTTCATCTGCCGAAATGCAGCAGTTCTATCAGCGAAGACATTCGCTTTCCATTGTGGACGATTGCATCATGTTCGCAGACAGAGTAGTCATCCCGCAGGCGTTGCAACAAAGAGTGCTGCGATAGTTCCATGCAGGACATCCAGGGCTCAACCGAATGAAAGCGCTTGCCAGAAGTTATGTGTATTGGTCGTTTATGGACAGGCAGCTGGAGCAGCTAGCTAAAAGTTGTGGCAACTGCGCTACCGCCTCAAGGGCACCGCCAAAGACTGAACTCCACTCATGGCCTAAACCAACTAAACCTTGGAACCGTGTTCATGTAGACTTTGCAGGCCCAATCAATGGCCAATGCTTTCTCATAGTGGTCGACGCTTATAGCAAGTGGCCCGAAGTGTTCCTCATGAGAAGCACGAAAACCTGCGCAACCGTCTCTAGGTTGCGACAAATCTTCAGCAGGTTCGGCTGCCCTGAAACATTAGTGACGGACAATGGAGCACAGTTTACTTCGGCCACATTCACGGAATTCTGCCAACGTTGCGCCATCAAACACGTGCGATCTCCACCATTCCACCCACAATCGAATGGCCAAACGGAGAGGTTTGTGGATACATTCAAACGCGCTCTCCTCAAATCAAGGAGGGAAGGAGACATAGAGGAGGTGATCGACCGCTTCCTATTTCTGTATCGATCTACACAAAATTTACAAACACCGGGTGGAATATCACCAGCAGAGGCAATGATGAAGAGAAAACTTCGCATGCCATATGATGCAGTTCGGCCATCCTCAGAATCCATAGCTGGTGAAAGGAACCTAAAGATGGAACGTGATTTTATCGGCGTTTTGGTGCCAAGCAACGTTCGTTTAGACCGGGTCAGTCAGTACTTGTGCGTGATTATCGGGGTGGACACGCGGAATGGACGCCTGGCACGATCCAGCGCAAGCGCGGAAGCGTCATTTACGACGTGCTGGTTGGAACGCAGGTATGGGTACGCCATGCAAACCAACTGCGAACAACAATGTGTCAGCCACAAGCAACAGAATCCGCCAAGCTTCCATTTGACCTGTTGACAGACAGCTTCAACTTGCCTACAGAGCCAGTAGCAGAACCCTGTCATCAGACGAATAGTACCAGACCGCAGAGCACGGAATTCGAATCCAGTACACTACAGCCAAGGCGATGCGCCGGTAGGCGAAGAATCCCTTCCAGGAGGCTCCAGGCTAATCCCCAGCTAGCATCCTACACAACGGCAGCAGCTTCAGGAGGGGAGGTATCCGGGAATCAGATAAAAACATAAAAAATGGAAAATATATAATGATGATTGAAAGCTGGGCTGAAGGGAATCGCCTACCCGTGCGGTCGATCAGGCAATCGATCGAGCGGACGAATGCGTTTTCAAACACCCGGCGAATTGGATTTTTGCCTCAGAGTTGAGAGGACAGTGTTTTCGGCAGCATTTATCTGGCTACGTTGGCAGACTTTTTGTTAACACGTTTTTCGTGGTCAAGGCTGTTGGAATTTTGATTTTTCTTCGGCTGGGCTAGAATTGCTGCGGAGAAATTTCCGGGTGGTTAATTCGGAATAGCGAAAAGGGAAGATCTAACAGATTCGGTAAACAAAGACTTCTACCGCCAACTGACCGAGCTCCTTCGCCACAGAAGCACGCGTGGAATCTGTACGCACAAGTTGGAAAGTTGTTCACTGATGAAATGCATCTGGGCTGTCAGCACGACGTAGGCTCCCGTAATGATAACGGTGAGCGGTTACTTCACTTGTGTGAAGATGCCCGCTTATTGCTTGCAAGCACTAACTTCCGACACAGCACTCGCAGGATGGTGACTTGGCACCTACCAGCCTTGAAGGCAAATCGATCACATTGCAATCAGTTACCGCTGGAGAGGCTGCATCGGGGACTGTCTCTCGATTTGGAGCACATGTGTGGATGTTGACCATGCACTTGTATGTGCTGACATGCGGATGCCTTTTGGCAGACGCGCACGAGGACGCTGTTAGCGCACTGACACCAGCCAACTGACAAATCCAGCTGCTCTGAATGCCTATCAAAGTGCGCTGACATGCGAGTTGAGTAAGCGCTTACTGGAGACAATTGTAGGTCACCGGTCACATGTTCACCAGACCTTGCTAGCAGCAGGCAAATCCTCATGTGGGAAGTCTAACAGCTAACATGGACATTGAGTCTCATCTCGGTCTCTACAACTTATCGATGCTCGCCGGCGTATTCCGGTGGGAAGTGAACAATTAAACTCGCGAAAAGCTCCGGGTACAACTCCGTGCTAGCCAGAAGAGAGATCGAGAATCCTGGTGGTCTCTTCGTGTTTCATAAATGGAAGTGGCCGCTGCCCTTGGTAACCATCGTAAGTTATTCCGTCTGATACGCGAAACGGTCAGCAGGAGACCTGGTGTTAGCAAAACAATTTGTGACGATAGTGGACAACCTATCCACAATTTGTCAAAACGTTCGGAGCGTTGAGCTGCGCACTTTGAAAAGGAATTTAATCGGTCGAAATGGTTAGACTCCTCACCGGCCAGTGATCGCCCTGCTCCGTGAGCTGTCCCTGTGGATACGCCTTCTCGCTCAGAAGTCAAACGTGAGATCGGACTGTTGAAGTTAAACAAAGCCCCGAGACCAGATAATCTTCATCCAGCTTCTTCAAATTCTGTGGCTCTGCTTGCTGATGATTTACGTGAGTTACTAGTGAAACTGTAGGAGCAGGAAACTGTCCCAACCGACTGGAGCCGCTCAGTCGTAGTCCCAATATTTAAGGGAGGCTGACGATCGGAATGCTGCAACCATAGAGGAATCAGTCTGATCCTCATCGCCTCCAAATTACTTGCCTCCGTAATCCTTCACAGACTGATTGGCGCTCGTGAAAGCCAAATTCGTTAGGAGCAAGCTAGGTTTCGTCGGGGTCGTGGCTTCATCGACCACATCTTCTCCTTGCGTCAGCTGTTGGAGCACCGTCACACATATTGGCGGCCCATCGTAATTGTGTTCCTTGACATCAAAGGTGTCTTCGATTCGGTTGATCGATGTGCCCTTTGGAATTGTCTATATTTATTCACAGTCTGTTAACAGACATTGTGCCATCAGAACCATGGCGGAAGAAAAAGGTGAAGAAGATGGGGACACTAATGCGATTAAAAAAATATGGGAAACGAATTTTTTTGGTTTTACGCACGCCATTTTGTATTTTTTTGTTTTTTGTTTTGTGAGTTTTTGTGTGTATCAAAGGGATGGTGAAATTGCGGAACAACTACAAATTGGTATATCCACAATGAACAGCATAAAATGTCATATGTAAGTAGTAGGGGGATTTATTAGGTTTTTTGTACTTTCGTCACAGTTAGACATTGGCAAACAGCCACCACATATATATATATATACATATATACATATATACATATATAACCGCAATAGCTTTCAAATTAGATAATCCTCTGCATGCCTGGTAATACACTAAACTACAGTTTCCCCCTGTTGAATCTCGTCAGTAGTGCGCATCCATCCGGATTCGAACCTAAGACCACAAGCGGCTTGAACCACAAGCTAGCAGCTTATGCCACTGAGCCACGAGGGATAGCGGCTGACGGTCCTCTTGCCCATAGTCCGAGACCATGTGATGAGGCTGGTTGTGGCAAGGAATAACCTAAGTATTGTTCACTAAAGGCTCCTCAACAGTGGCACGTGCGATGCTGCAGAGTACTCGATGCTCGTCGAAGACCTTGTCGTTGCAGAAATGAACCGTACATGGCTGCTCATGAACTGCGCCAGAATCCATATAGTAGACGATCAATGGCGGATCTTAGGTTCATCCTATCAGCTGGAGTTTCTGTCACCCTATTCCTACGTGCTAAACCCATTAGAAATCGTGTTTTCGGAAGTGAGTGTCGGCGAGACACTTGTTGACTAATCTAGGATCCAATAAATCGTCCGGCCCATGGATTCTGGTGCTGTTCCTAAACAATGGTGTACAGTTCCTTTCCACACTACAGCGAAAATGCCCCACAAGTTCTGCAACGAACATCGAGTACTCTGCATCATCGCAAAGCCATTATTCGTGATCATTTCATGAACGATACCTTGGTTATTATTTGCCACATTCATCGCCACTATGCGCATCTGCTTGTGGGCAAAAGGACGTTCGCGGGCCTCTCTTCTTGAGCAAGCCTGCGTCCGCCGCAGATGGAGATTGAACTAGCTGTCATCTATGAATATGCATTTCTATTTGTCGTGCGGTGCGTGTATGGAGACGTCGAGAGCGTAAGCTTACCGGTTGCGATCGTCGTGACACTGTTGCTGCGGTCTAATGTGTAGTAGCATTTCCTGGGCGTCATTTTTAACTTTGAAGGCGTTGAAGATCACAAATACAGAAATGTGGGTCTCATTCCCTTTCAGCCGGTGCTGCGTCCTCACCAATGTGTCCCTAGAACGTCGTTCAATGGTCCCGTTAATACGCTGTCGGGCTTCGGGTGTCAGCTTAACTGTTGTTTTCTGCACATTTGCGCGCCGATTAATGGCAGCTCATCTGTAACGATTGACGATGTTTCTTGTTGTGCTTCCGTTGACATCGGCGACTTCAGCGGCTTTGTGAGCGGTTTTTCAGTCGGCGAACACATATCTGGTAAGGATCTTCTTGCGCCAATGACGTTCGCTTGTACCGTCACTGCCTCGGAGACAAAGCTTATCGTCGTTCCTCGTTCGTTTCGTGTAGCATTCGGCCAATAAAGCTATGCAAAGTTTAGTGGAGTCATAACAACCTACAGTGTTCTCATAGGCGAGCACCTGCACACGTTCACATACGCAAAATACGCGAAGGCGGATAGGTACACAGGGAAAAACTAAGTCACCGCATTTGATTGGGTTACATTAGCCCCGCCGCAATGTAACCTGTACATCACCAAATCGCCTTACACCAACAACATTCTGATATAGCTACTTGGACGCACCCAGGGAGTGGTCACGCTCACCTGCTCGACTATGTCATCGTACGCCAACGTGACATGTGTAAAGTGCGCATGACACGTGTATTGTGTACAGCTGAGAGTAGCAATGATCACAAGCTGGTGCGGACCACACCACACACACACATATTTTCGCAAACCTGTGTATTCTTTACCTACGTGAATCAGCGGCACAAATTTGATCTTCGTTCCTTAGATATCGCTGAGAAGAGGGAAGAATTGGAGAATGCAATAGCTACCTGCATTGGCGAAGTTGGATCCATGGCCTCATTGAGCGACTTATGGTACCACATCCTTAAGTGGTTACGGCCGAGGAAACCATCCAACACGCGACCATTGGCGCATTGGTGTCGGAGAAGAATGCGGCGTTTGCTGCGCAAGTAGATGACCCCACCGGCTCCGAGGAGAATCAATTTCGCAAACTTCGACTGCGCTTGACTCGCGAGTTCCGTCGCATCAAGAATGTAAGGTGGACAGAGTAGGCGAAGCAGATGCAATTTTATGCCGAGATGGTTGAGTGAAGTGATCACTGAGGTCTAAATCGCACTGCTTGAAATGCCCATTGCGCAACGTACCAATGCAATATTGCATCCTGCGGTGGAATAACTGGACACATCTCCAACGCTTGGTCCGATCTTCAGATTGAGCTCTGTTTTTCCTCTTCACATAGGTCTGCTTAGCGGTTTAACAATTCCAACCATCACGGTATAAACCGACTTACCCCACAGCATAAACATGTTACCCATGGCTCTAAGAATACAAGCAAACGTTGACTCATATTGACAATTCAAAAGTTATTAACAAGATTCCACAAAATTGCATCACCCATAGCTCCATCCACACACACCATATCCGGTGTCAACCCATGGAAATAAGACCGGGAGGCAAGTACATGTTAATCACGACTCATCAGCAGATCCGACACACACTTCTACAACATGCACAGCATTCCTGTCGAAGTTGTGAACTGGCCGCTTTACGAACACTGCATACTCTATAGATCCGTTCATCCAGTGTAGCACACAGTCGCAAAGACTGTACACCTGCAGTGGTGTGTGATTCATAAACCGCACGCAACAGACAGAGCATTGCTCCCAAACTTGAGTTTGTCGAACCCGTAACAAAATTGCAGGTGAAAGGCAGTCCATGTAAGCAGCTGATGTTCGTCACTAATGTCGCCTAGCCATGATGAGGTTCGTGACCGCGGTCGCAGAGCAGGAGGCTGCACAGCATCTAATGACATTTGATCTCCAGTCTTTGGGCAATGACGCTGCCCTGTGATAGGGTATGGGTAACCGACTTTACCCACCAGTCATGTGTAAACGGTTGACGCGAGCACGCGATTTGCTAAGTGGACTGCACCACACGTCTCCATTTCTTTTTGCACTGTTACCCATGGAGTACTCCAGAAGTCAGAAGGGTAACATAGTTTTGACCTACTTGTGGTTTGAATACCTTGCTTTTCGCACTACCGAAGGAGTGATAACTTGGAGATGCAAGCAAAACCGAGGTGTGAAGTGTCACTCACTGATGGCATCACCATGCAACAACCGGCTGCGCACTGTCACGACTCAGGTAGTTAAAAAGCGGAAACCAATGCTACTCGAAGCCAACTAAAATGGGACATGAGGACAGACAGTGTGATATCTCGCAATGTTATGGAAAATGTGTTGTCCGCGCTGAATAGTGAAGCTTTGGCCCACATGCTCAAACAATCCTCCATTGTAAGAGCTCTTCTGAGTGACGGAAAAAGCGATCATTTGCCTTATCCAATAGGCACAATCTTTGCTATTTCTGTGCAATACTCCGAACTAATTCTACATGATTCAGGTATGGATGATCCAGAAAGGGTTCTCATATTATTTGATAAAGAACTTACAATTTCATTGTGCACAGATACACTATGCAAGGGCAGCACTTTTGTTAACGTTCCCAACATGTTTTATCAGCCGCATACGTGGCACGCCAAGGTGGGCAACAGTTATCCCCTTAGCCTTTACATCCTGTTTCAGAACAAAGATATGCAGACCTATACGAGAATATTTGAAATAAGGTAACCACTGTTACCGGGCTTGATGCCAAGAAGGGTGTTAGTTGATTTTGAGAAGGCTTCTATTAACGCTGTGAGATTCGAATTTCCCGACGCCGAAATTAAAGGATGCTATTTCCACCTGTGCCAAAGTATCATCAGAAAGTCCGTAATGTCGGTCGAAAAAGTGCTTTTGCCACGGATGTCAACAATAAACGACATCCAAAGTCGCTGGCTGCACTCGCCTGTGTCCCTGTCACTGAAGTGAGAGGACTTATTTGTATCCCATAATGCGGTGCTCTTTTATTTCTTCTCCACTTACTTTGAAGGGGCAGCAGGCCGAGAACCGGAGTTCCACTTCAAATGTGGAATCATCCCAATGCCGCTGTGTAGAGATCCCCGAAGTATTTCACAATGCTGTAATTCCTTAATCCACTGCAGTCATCCAGGCGTATGGTATTTGTTCGATGGACTTGGCCTGCCACCAACTTACACCAGTAACTGCGTGTGTATTTCGCTTTGAGGTGAGAAAGGAGAGATATGATGCATTGCAAACTACTGTGGCTTTTGTGATCGGGATTATTAATCAACGGATGACCGGCTTATATACTTGCGAATATTAGCCAATTTGTAATAATGACCTTTGTTGTTCCTGCCGGTGTTAAGCTTAGCAGTAAGCTATGTGCGCTCAACGGCAAGCTGTGGTCGCACGAACAAATCTCGTACGCTTCTGTTTCAACCTATATTTGCAGACATTTTCATCTATTTCAAAATGAAATCTTTCTTACGAGTGATTAACCCGTTCTCGTATTGCGTAAGTGAGCATATTTCCACCTGAGCATTTCATTGATGAAAACGCAGTCCTGAACAACGCATTAATGAATAGGCACGCGGACGTTTTGCGTATATAAGAGGTAACCGATCTCAAACGGCCCTGGTGCTTCGTGCGTACTAGGGTTGTGAGAATATCAGCGCGCATCACAATTGCACGTGCGATCGTAAGCATTTCGATACCGTTCCATACTGTCCCTCATTTCGGACTCAAATTGAAGCTATGGTGTTACGGGATAAGTAGTTGCGCCCTTACCTGGGTATTTTCCAGGAACCAAGAAAACTGGTCGCTTGTAAGAGTTTTTCGTTTCAGAATCAAGAGACTTATCAGTTGAACGGACGTCGTCACAACGGTGATAGCAAACAAACCGGTACATACCGACTGACAGTTGCAAATTCACATGGGTAATCCTTGTACTAACAACTTATGTGTAGTGCGCATTCCCTCGGTCCCCTACTGGTGATCGATCCTATGACCGCTCGGGGCAGATACCAAGTAGCTAGCAGCTTAAGCCACTCAGCAATGGGTGACGTCGGCTGGGCTACAAAATTTGCAAGCTAACTGGGATATAGCAACTTCGGAGGCTAGCCACTGTCATCGGCTAAGGTAGTAACCTGCATGGCAGTGGAAGATAGGTCGTGCTATATCCCAGTTAACTTGCAAATTGTATAGACCAGCCGTCGTCCCCCATGGCTCACTGGCTTATGCTTTTGGCTAGCTGGCATCTGCCTCTAGCGGTCATGAGTTCGATCCCCAGTAGGGGACCGAGGGAATGCGCACCACTGACGAGTCCCTGTAGGGAGAAACGCGTCCGGTGCTTTTCCAGACTAGGCTGTGCTATGTAGCTTGCGAGCTACTGAGACGAAAACATTAAAACTACAATTAATATCCTCCTACGCATTGGGAATATAAAATGCAGCCTACTAGTTTCAAATGCTATGGACGTAGCGGCTAGTGAGAGGAAGTCAAGACCTTCAGAGGCTAGCCAATGTCATCGGCCGAGGTAGTAACCTGCGTGGCAGTGGAAGATAGGTCCTGCTATATCCCAGTCAGCTTGCAAATTGTGTAGCCCAGCCGACGTCCCTCATGGCTCAGTGGCTTAAGCTGTTGGCTAGTTGGCATCTGCCTCTAGCGGTCATGGGTTCGATTCCCAGTAGGGGACCGAGCTACTGGACCAAAACATTAAATTACCATTGAAATCCTCCTACTTATTAGTAACTTATGAGTAGTCCATTTCCGTTTGCCATAATTGCGAATGAGCAGCATCACTTCATCGGACCCTCGTCGTTAGTAATTCGTGCGCACAACCAGGTTTCAGTTATTAAGATGAGGTCCCACGTGTGATACATCTTCTCAGTAGTGAGTCGGAGGACGTGTGACTTGGATGTGAGGTTGAGCCGACTGCGAAGAGGTTGGTCACTAATCGTTTTTTCTAAGTTATACTGGAGACTGAGTTTGTGTCCTATCAGACGTATATTACCCCTGAGCAATCTCGTCGTGTTAAAGATTGGGGTGTGATCGCCACTTTCGCAGACTGACTGTGATACCATCTGAATTATACCGCTTAAGAGGTGCGACTCAGTTTGCTGTGTATGTTGTTTGCTTGGATGACACCGTCTTGTTCCTGAGCTCAGAATGTATTCTGCTACGAAATGCATGCCAGCGTCCTAACAATCGCGCTTACGTCTGGCTTGATTGAAGCACCACCTTCATTTTCCTTGGGTCACATCCTTTGTATCTTGATGAGCTAGGTGGTGAAGCGGTAAAATACAGCCCAATCAGAAGATCGGTCCGTGTGTTGGAGATGTCTCCAATTATTGTCCCCTCCCTCCCGGATGCAACGTTGTATGCGTGGGTGTGGGTTCACGTTCATTCCGATAACGCAGACAAAGCTTAATGTCTCGTGATCACTACCAGGAAGATCGTCCAGCAGATCGCAGTTTATGATGTGAATTCTAAATGTGAGTATTAACTAATGTGCACATGTTGTTCTGAATTGTTTCGCAACCGGACTGCAGAGCTATGTGAGCACCGCATTACAAGATTATTCATTTGGAGATGTAGCGCGAAAATCATCAAATGCCCCATTTATGTCAGGACTGGGATAACTGCGAGTGCAGCCAGAGGCTTGAATTGAACTTTTCGGGTGACATCAATTTCAAAGGACGTCATTAGGCCCATGTTGCTGACACTCCTTATGAGGCTTTGGCTTAAGTGAAGATAGCAGACTTTGATTTCAGCGTCTGCAAAAGGAAGACAATGGAAGGCGGAACATTAAATCAGCTTGCTGACACACCGTGTGTTTCAGCCGCCGATTCATTGACGCCTCGACTAACTACAGTAGGCTAGCAGTGCTCCGTCTGTGTCGTTTTGTACATGGTTTTGCAACGCTGCTCAGTACGGTACGTACTCAGTGGTTAAACTAACAGGTACATTGGGTGTGAATATTACCTCTACCACCATTTGCTACTTTTGGAGGCATACGTTAAAATGCTATCTTGTCAGTGTCACAAATGGATAAGATAGGCACTTGCGCCAATGTGACCAGATTGACAAAATATATTTACTTTTAGTGCACACAACTTTCTTTGTGCGTTTTTAGCTCCGCGCGCTTTTTACGGTGCGCAATTTTCTTGTGCCTTTTCATCATGGAACCGCGAAATGCTGTTGAAACCCCAAGTTTCTTTACAGACATGTCAAAAAAATGTAAATTGCCATGAGTAGTTTTTTCCCACCACATGCCATGTGGACCAGCATTACTCCCCAAAATTCCAGAGCACAACTTCGTTGCTTATGCCATTCACCTAAGATGTACTACCGCAAGTCTTAACCATATCTCATTTACAGCTGCATATATTCTGAAAAGGCTAATTTCCCCACATGAGCATACCCCTCCTCATGCACACAGAATCTGCCCAAGGGCGCTGAAATTAGCTGCAACGAATTTTGTTGCAGATGCGAGTTCAAATAATGTTGAAGCGCCCAATCGTCACTCCAATTCACAAGGAAGAAGTCGCGCAAATCCAGTCAACTATCACCCGATAACACTCCTTCCGGTCTTCTCTAATGTGAATGGGGGCCAATAATGCCTAGGAGTTCATGATTTACGCGGAAGGATGCAAAATCATAGCACCAGAACAACACGCGTTCCCGCGTAACCGGACATGCACCACAAATTTGCTACTTGCTCGCTCCAGTTTGACTGAAGCCTTTGACAAAGGTGTGTAATTTTGTACAGTTTATCTGTACGCTTCAAACGTGTTCGATCGTCCCAAGCACTGCATCCGTTTTCAGACGTTTCAGAGCTGTAGAACTGGTGAATGATTCAACGAATTCTGAAAGTGAGAGTTCGCTTCGCCATCTCAGCACCGGGTCCCACAGTGCCTAGTAATTCGTCCACGCCTATTCGTGCTTTATCTATACCATATTATCTGCATGTTAGCGCATTGTACCAAGCTTTTAGCGTGGCACATTTTCGAAATCGCGCAGTGCTTTCAAGTTAACGAGGCTAAGAACGCTGTTTTGGCGTCGTGGACATTCTCATTGGTCATGGGACGTTAGCCAATGGGACTCCGGTTGCAAGCCCAGAGGATAAACGACAGACAGTCCAACGAAATTGGCCGAACACCACCTTCTGTACTGTTTTGATGCCTATCTAACGGAGACCTCGATGATTGGTCACCAAACTAAAAACGTCCAATGGGTAAATGATGATGCCAATCTAAGGAGGAGATCCTAGCTACCACATGATCGGAAGCTAAAGCCGTAACCAGTGCGGACAGACATACTAACCAGCACATGAAGCGGTCTACACTAATTGAGCGTTAGTGACTACCTGATGGTTGCTTATTCAGCAGTCTAACACCGGTTTTTATCGATCCGGCAACTACTCGGAAACAGTTTGTCATTGGAAAGTAGATAGTTCCGGAGGCATTGGTGAAGGAGGAAAATTGCTCCAAACTCTATACTTACTATGCGTATGCAATGCTAGTTGGCAGATCATATCAGGGCCGTAGGATCACTTGGTATTTCAAGCTTATCAATCACTTGAAAGTGAGGGTTCAATATCATGCTAAAACGCAGGATTGACATGCATCTTACGACATTAACATAACGGCAGGTCCATGGGACCTGAAGCAATAACTGATTACTGAAATGGCCCACGGATGTGGAGACGAAGGAACACTCACTAATGTCGTGTCACTGCCACACTAGCAACCCTTCTCTTTGGGACAATATCTACAGATCCACTGATGGTCTCACCTACCCTGCAAACTTGACCTTAATATACAATGCGCCGACTACACCAGCAGTATGTAACTACGCTATTCGCTTGAGTGTACGGCCAACTGAAAAAACACAGCACGAGAACATTGTAGCTGTAAAAGCTTTAAAAATCCTATTTGCGAAGACGTCCTAGCTTTACCTCCTTCATACGATTTACTGCATTGTTTCTGATTACCTCACACTGCCTTGACAATCACATGCATATCGTAAACGAAATCGCACACCTATGGAGTCTCCAGATTTCTCGCAGTGGCACGATTACACCATGCATACCGTGTCACGTGTGGCCAAATAGGCAAGCGAGCAAGGAAGGTAAACGTGCAGTCAACCCGTAAGCCTTCAATGCTTCTCTTCCAACAGCCTGCAAGGGTTGCAGCCTCAACACAATCAACGAATCCACTTCTTATCACCCTCGACACCATAGAAGTGTGCTGATTCACCGATTGCAATCAACAGATACGCGAACGACAAACAGAGCCACCCAATGTACAGCTAATTTAAAAACTTAGTACCAGCCTGCAGGTACTTAAAACAAAAGATTGTTCCAAAATATGCTCTTGTTTAAGAGTAACAGCCCATTCTGTGCCGCACAAATGGGCGTCTGAAGAAAAACCGAGGCGTTCTCTGGCCATACAGTCCAATCGACATGACCGAAAGCGTCCATACGACTGCAGGCGCGCACAGCATCACAATTGTTAGTCTTCCCTTTGGTGTGGCCGCAGACTGGACCCCAAAGTGCATCGCGTGATACGCGGCGGACCTATGTGGTCCAGAGCACACGAGAGGTTTACTGGGCTACGAGTGCCAAAGAACGGGTAAACTACCAACTGTAGCGATCGATAGTGCTGGTTCACCAACGGCTTCGTTGTCGGGTCGAGTGCGAGCAGCGAATCAGAGACATAATATGTGATTGGTCATGCTGCCAATCTGGCGTAAGGAGGTACCACCACCACCACACGAGGGAGATGACGTTTAGGTGAGTGTTGATAAGATGAGGATTGGTTGTCGTTGTTGAGGCTGCAACACTTGCACGCTGTTGGAAGAGAATGTTTGGAAGCTTACACGAGCGAGATGACATCTAATTGAGTAGTGATAAGAAGCGGATTCGTTGGTTGTGTTGAGGCTGCAACCCTTGCAGGCTGTTGGAAGAGAAGCATTGAAGGCTTACGGGTTGACTGCACCTTTACCTTTCTTGCTCGCTTGCCTATTTAGCCACACGTAACACGGTATGCATGGTGTAATCGTGCCACTGCGAGAAATCTGGAGACTCCATAGGTGTGCGATTTCGTTTACGATATGCATGTGATTGTCAAGGCAGTGTGAGGTAATCAGAAACAATGCAGTAAATCGTATGAAGGAGGTAAAGCTAGGACGTCTTCGCAAATAGGATTTTTAAAGCTTTTACAGCTACAATGTTCTCGTGCTGTGTTTTTTCAGTTGGCCGTACACTCAAGCGAATAGCGTAGTTACATACTGCTGGCGTAGTCGGCGCATTGTATATTAAGGCCAAGTTTGCAGGGTAGGTGAGACCATCAGTGGATCTGTAGATATTGTCCCAAAGAGAAGGGTTGCTATTGTGACGGTGACACGACATTAGTGAGTGTTCGTTCGTCTCCACATCTGTGGGCTACTTCAGTAATCAGTTATTGCTTCAGGTCCCATGGACTTGCCGTTATGTTAATGTCGTAAGATGCATGTCAATCCTGCGTTTTAGCATGATATTGAACCCTCACTTTCAAGTGATTGATAAGCTTGAAATACCAAGTGATCCTACGGCCCTGATATGATCTGCCAACTAGCATTGCATACGCATAGTAAGTATAGAGTTTGGAGCAATTTTCCTCCTTCACCAATGCCTCCGGAACTATCTACTTTCCAATGACAAACTGTTTCCGAGTAGTTGCCAGATCGATAAAAACCGGTGTTAGACTGCTGAATAAGCAACCATCAGGTAGTCGCTAACGCTCAATTAGTGTAGACCGCTTCATGTGCTGGTTAGTATGTCTGTCCGCACTGGTTACGGCTTTAGCTTCCGATCATGTGGTAGCTAGGATCTCCTCCTTAGATTGGCATCATCATTTACCCATTGGACGTTTTTAGTTTGGTGACCAATCATCGAGGTCTCCGTTAGATAGGCATCAAAACAGAACAGAAGGTGGTGTTCGGCCAATTTCGTTGGACTGTCTGTCGTTTATCCTCTGGGCTTGCAACCGGAGTCCCATTGGCTAACGTCCCATGACCAATGAGAGTGTCCACGACGCCAAAACAGCGTTCTTAGCCTCTTTAACTTGAAAGCACTGCGCGATTTCGAAAATGTGCCGTGCTAGTTGCTTCGTACAGTGCATTGTCGTGCGTCTAAAATTGGATAGACGATCTTGGAAATTGATTACTTCCGGTTTCTTTCTCTTCACTGATGGCTTCAAGTTATGACTGGCTGTGAAACTAGCTGTTGGCTGCATATTCTTTCCGTATAAACTTACTGTGGTATGCGAAGGGAAGGCAACGAACCAAGTTCATTTCAACACTACAATGTGAATGATACTGATCATACACCGTCAACTGACCTGTGGTTACTGCATGAGGGAACAAGTTCTGCTACACGGTCCTACTAAATGCGATCTCGATGTGATAGTACAAGAAGAGCTTGGCTGTTCACTTTAAGCCGGGAAAGCATCGAATGTGCCAACACACACGACGTTTTGCGGAGGCATTCATGTGCTTTGACTTTTCCATCTACTCTCTGATGCTGAACGCCTACATTAGGCCCTATTCGCCTTGCACAGGCACATCATCCCACTTGAAATGTCACAAGGTAGTGCGCTCAAGAAATAAGTAGTTTGTTTCAGCTTCCTCAGCATCTGGGGCTGAAAACCCTTGGGGTCTAAAGTGGATGATATTGACGTCCTACGTATCGATTTGATAATGACTTACTTCATCCTGAGGAATCTAAAAACCTGTTTGTCGTCACTATCGAAAGCTGAGTCACAATATCACTATGTAAGGTTACCAGTTAAAGCTGGCCCCACAGTAAAGCTGGTTGGAATGCTGCCAGAATTTTTCCCCTTTGCATGTGCCAAAATGAAGCGTCCTCCCCACTTAAGTTTTTTTTCCCACCACACTGACGGTATTCGGAATATGTCCAGTTGATACACTCATACATTTACATTACGCTACACAATCATTTTTGTCTGTTCGCAAACCCAACCATACCAATCATAGTGCTCATTTTCACTTCCGGCACTTCATTTCTCAAGCACTGCTGCAGTAGAATATCGCCAGCATGTACTGAAACTTGCTTTACATGTCAAATCGGTCCAAGGAAGCAGCACACAAAGTACGTGAACTTTGTGTGCTCACATTTATTTCCCATTTCAAAGCATCGTTATGCAGTAGCGTAGTTAAATTAGTATGCGTTTAATCTGACGATTCACTTATCACATGCTTCTTTTAGTTTCACTCCAGCTATCTAATCGGACTTGTCATGCACCTGACTGTTTATTATCTGTGGCAACATATTGTTCTTCTGGTTGTTCATTATTTGCATTGAGAACCGGATAGAAGATTAGGGAATCCGAAGTTCCGAGGGTTTTCCGCAAGAAATTAACCTCCTGATTACCGCTTTCTGCAGTGAACTCAGACTCTCTGAAACAACCGAAGTCGTATTACATAGGCACACCGAGAGCAGGTTCCTGCACATAGACCTGTAGATCGTACACCCCAATCTTGTAGACGTGCCGATGTCGGAGGTGGACAACGCGGCACTTGTCCAAATTTAATGACAGCGAGCTCGTCACCAACCAATTCCAGGTCTCCTTGAGGTCGCCTGCAGGATCACCTGGTCATCCAGTCTTTTGATCGCTGACCGTAACTTAACGTCATCCGCGAAAAGCAAGAACTTTGAGGTCGTAACTCGCTAGCTCAATACTGAAGACTAGGAGCAGACACGATCCAAGCACAGAACTTTTCCATACTTCGAACCCGACTGGAATTGGGTCGAAAAAAGCTGTTCGTACTCTAGCGTCCGATTGCCCTTCGCGGAGAAACTTGCCCATCCATTCCGATATTGGATTCACAGTACGGTATTACTGAATCTTGTAAAGCAGAATAAGGTGATCCTGGTGATCGAAGCTATTGAAAATTAGAAGTAGATGATATTGCTTACTGACCCATCGACAAATGCTTCAAATCCGCCTTCACGTGCAATTAACACGTTTCTGGTACACCATCGATGTTGACGAAAATTTTGTTGCTCTGCACGATGATACGGGCAGCCCATCGATGGGTCTAAGATGATCGCTTGTTTTCCCTTGCCAAGTCCATGGTGAAGCTTTACCGGCCGGTAACTTTTCGGCTCAGGTTGACTTACTCCGTTTTGTACGCGGGTGAGAATATTCTATTTCTACGTTAACGAAATTATGTTCTCTTCCAAGCAACCTTGAAAGAATTTAGCAATCGGTTCGGTTAGGTGCAGTGCTTTAAGATGAAAACTATTCACTTCATGAGAACTGTGTGTGTGCGGCCACTTTAGTACCGCAATGCTTATAATCTGTTACCTACTCATGGCAGAGTAAAAATTGAAGAAAAACCTTTTAACCTGGCATACTTTGCTAGAGAACTATTGTACCCCTAAGACGTTTGCTGCCCTACTTGCTTTACGAGTATACTCACCGAATGTGGCGAGTGACGAGTTTTCGCACTGCGCTGTACAAGGATCACTAAAGTGTCTGTAACGATGTTTGAACAAACCAGTTGCACTCGTTTCTGTTGGTGCTCCGAATTTCCTTCGAAAATCAGTTGCATACTGTCGTTGCAATGATCTGCGTACCTGCTCCAGTTTCTTGAGCTGACTGCGTCCTTGTAAACTCAGGATGTTCGACCCCTTAAGGTTATATATTATTGTGCTTTGCTTCTGAAAAATGACTTTGGTTTGAGAGAACAGTAGAAAGCTTTTGAGCTGAAATCTTCACGAATAGTGGCTTAACAGACTAAGAATGTTTCCCAAACTATTTCCGGGGTGCCCTCAATCATTAACGTCCAACTAGCATCTTCAATGAATGTGAAAATTTATACGTAATATAGTGTATTCGTCCGAGCTCTGCATTTGGATAGCAAGCTTGATCGAACAGTAGAGTTACACCATCGGTTCGATCCCAATTAGTGTACCTATCTAGCCCATCAATCATTGCTATTCGATGCTGAGCACTTGGCCTAGCACTGACAGCTAATTTGCTTTTCTGAACCTGGTGAGAGGAGTGACGTTTTTGTTTGAGGTTCCGCTAAATAGTAGCTCTTGCAGATATGCTTTGAAATGTCCACCATTAGTTACTCTAGTTTCCAGCTTATAGGTGTTGCAATCTCCTGGAATCAGAGTATGGCTGCATTTATGATTGATCGCAATGCGCAAAGCGGATATTAGTCTGTGGTTGTCACCGTTTAACAATTGCGGAAATAACACTTAGTGGCCGGATGGTAGCCGAAGAAGAACGAATCAGACAAATGGAAGGCAGAACTGTATTCTAACTAGCATGTTATATAGTGCATCGATCCAGTATTCTAAATTAGAACAATCGATGAGTATGTGAGCAGGTTGCTGACACACGTCAGCGGATGCAGACAACGAATAAGAAGAGCTCAGTAAGTTGGCAGTGAGAATGCCACAGTGGTCCATTTCCGGTGGGTACAGTGAGATATGTCTCACGGTACCGCAACTATAGAAGACACCAACAAAAGTCAATGTCATGCGTTTGAGGGTCGTATATGAGAGAAGATGGATGGTTCTTCTTGCACTAAGTGATTACTCTCTTCTTTTCTATTGTTCCGAATGAGCTGCATACCGGTTAGAGTGATTCGAATGTCGGTAACCTCAACAGCCAACCAAGTCTTAGTAATCACTATTGTATCATGCGTCTATGGGGATTAACAATGTCTGAGTACAGCCAAATTATTCAAAAGGCGTTTTGCGCTGCTGTACATATAGAACAGTTTCTTGGTAGCTGGGAATGATATGGTCGATGCTGTATCAAGACTAGCGGTTGTGCCAACTGTCAATAGCTTGGTTACTAGCCTTTTCTAAGGTATCACAGGTCTTTGAGATTCGCTCGAGTTCCACCAAACCCAGGATCACCCGAAGAAGTCGATCTATACCGTAATACAATCAGTTTGGAGGGCGCGTTACCCGTCACCGCATCATGAGATTAGCCAAAATGCCTATGGCGCCACAATTAAGTCCACTTGCTGTGATCTCTCATTACCCTCCACTATATTGTACTTGATTTACATTCGGAAACTTGTGCACACGACATATTTGGGCGTTGTGGTTTGATCTCTTGACTATTGATTTAATGATATTAACTAGAGATACCAAAGCTGAAGTGTCTGCCTCTTTTGTTTGTTCAAAAGACGTCG
>OX104065.1:132453505-132477833 GCA_944474145.2 Dicrocoelium dendriticum | reverse complement strand
ATCCGGTCTAAGTTACGAACTGTATCTTCATGTATTCGGTGTGTTCGCTTCCGAATACCGACCGCTTCGCAAAGATTTTATGCTTACATACCGGAAACTAATTGAAAGCTAGCATCCATGTACATCACTGTTAACGATAGCCCCTTAAAACAAAGCCGACGAATCCACCTGAAATTAATGGCGCAACAAGCCCGTCTGGATTGTAGAAGGTATTTTTACTCACTTGGAATCTGTTCTCACTGTAGTGCATTACCAAGATGTGGTGAACACACCTCTCAGGCGATTTGAACTTGTAAGACCTAGAATCCTCGGCATTCCCCAGCGAAATATTCAAGGCCGAATTACAAAACCTTATAGCAAGTGTTCCACTGCAAGCATATCACCTCCATCGACATCAAGCGCATGGTGCTGTAGCACATGCGGTCGAGAGTGCCTGAAACAGGCAGGCTTAGTGAGCCATAAGCGAGGCCACTCAGGACCACTACCGAAGCGACGACGGGTCCTGCAGAGAACGTAGGCAGAACCAGTGCGGCGTCTGTAGGTACGCTGCATTCGATTTACTAACCGCGTACTTGCATGCTAAGTCTCTTTATTTCAGGTGGTGAGTTTTCAATTTTGTCCTAATGCTTTTCTTTCTCAAATAAGTGTCCACCTGTACGCTCTTCTATAAACCTGCATAACTCGCTTAAGCCAATTGTAGTTAATTTCGATAACATTTTCGCGTTTGTGTCATTTCCGTAAAATATACTTTCTGACCCCCTGAATTTATCTCGGATCCTTTGTTAACAACTTATTTCATATGCCCATTAATTTAAGATTTATGCATTACTCGATTTCTTTTCTTTGTTAGCTTTCTCTCAAGTGATTGGCTGTTGCTTGATATCCCCGGTGTGGCTGCGCTTGATATGCATGTTGACAAGGTGCCCACCTGTCTGTTATCCACTACCTAGTCCATAGTGTCTCTAGGAGACAGTTGGTCGCAGCTGGAGGGGACGGGATGCACGGTTCTTGTGGTTGTGCTAGGCTCGAGGAGTGGTTCCATACACTCAGTATGGAGCGGACTACGGTCCAGCCACCGCCTTGTGTGCGCTTGATTTCCCAAATACAACGTGCTTGTGTTTGCCTGTGAAGGAGTGTGGGCCGGCTCCGTTGATGAAACCTGGCCCCCATCCGCATGCCTCCCGGTCTTATTCCTTCGGGTTTACACTGGATATGGGGTGTGTGGTTGGAACTGTGGGTGGTGCAGCGCAAGCCACCCATGGTATCTCTGTAGGCGCAGGCGTCCTGTGGCTGGCCACAGTGACAGGCAAATCCGAAACCGGATGCTGCCAACCATATACCGAAGTGCAGGAGAATGACCTCATACATGTAGAGAAGAAGCGGCAAGTACGAAAGCGGCAAGCAACGAGGGGTTGTACTCCATCGACATCAAGCGCTTGGTGCTGTAGCAAATGCGGTCGCGAGTGCTTGAGTCAGGCAGGCTTAGAGAGCCATGAGCGAGGCCACTCAGGACCACTACCGAAGCGACGACGGGTCCTGCAGAGAACGTAGGCAGAACCAGCGCAGCGTTTGTAGGTACGCTGCATTCGATTTACTAACCGCATGCTTGCATGCTAAGTCTCTTTATTTCAGGTGGTGGAACTCAGCGCTTTAATTTATATATATATATATATATATATATATATATATATATATATATATATATATATAGCATGGCGGCATGCATATCCGGATTTGCCTGTCACTGAGTCCTCCTTGGGGGCAGCCACTGGACGCCTGCGCCTACAAAGGGGACCATAGGTGGCTTGCGCTGCACCACGCACATTTCCACTCATATTCTGTATAAGCCCGAAGGAATAAGACCGGGAGGTGTGGGATAGGGACCACGTTTCATCAACGCAGCCGGCACACACTCCTTCAACATGCAGGACAGATGCATTGCGGCCTAATTGGGGAATCATGCACACCAGGTGTGTACAAGGCAATCCGGTCATCTCTACTCCGAGACGAGCTAAAATCAACAGGGATGCAGAACCACCAGACAGTCCATGGTGTGTTACTATTTATTTCCCCAGGTCATTTGTTATGACCGCTAGCATATGTCGACCAATTCATCAGTACCTAGAATGATATATATGCCCAAGCATTTTGATTTGAATGTCGCACCGTGTACCGCTGTTCCGGAATCAACCTTGATGACTTGTCTGAATCTCAGTGCGTTTACCTGAAGGCGTCAGCAGTACAAGGGGGCATGCGTACAGAGACACTTGAGATGGGATACATTAACCCAATATTGCAACCCGCAATAAGTCACGATGTCACACGAGAGGAAATGTAATAAGATCCATCTGTCAAATGGGAACGTAGCGAGACACGAACAGATGTTAGCGGAACTTGTAATTTAGTCCGGTTCCATTTAGACATCGAGCCAGCAGATAACGGTGTCGCGCGAGAGAAAATGCAATCAGTCTGTCAGGTTGAAGTGTGGCGCTTACAAGTGTTTCTAAATAGCTTCCACTTAGTCATTCAATATGAGATATCATTTGAGTTGGTTCAAGTTGCCGTATTACAGTATCGTGAACTGGCATTTGTGTACACTTGTGTATGGACTACCACAAACTGGATGGAGAAATAATATCCCTCATGAGCAATAACACTATGAACGTGAGCGAGTATGAATTGAATGTAAGAAAAACAGCCATTTTCCACTAGTGTTGGAAGATCTCACGTACAATTATAAGCAACCAATACGATTGTCGTTGGTTAGTTAACATTTGAACTTCAACCCAAACGGCAACCATGAATTTAAACAAAATTTTGGGCATCAACAATGGATATAGATAGACTAATAGGGAAGCAAATACCATCCATGTGGCTACCGGGTGGAATGATGCACAAATAAGAGGTACAATACAAACAGTGATGTCTTATTGTTAGTGTGTGCTGCAGATGCCATCCGCTATACACCTAATTAGGCAGTAATATCACAGATTCTCTGGTACCGCTATGAAGCGATCACTGGAAGACTACATCTAGTAAATTCCGCTGCATCCTGTCCTACATTCGCTACCGAAAAAGTTCTCTAACTGTTTTATCTATTCTGCGCTGCAATTCAATTGTTGCTGTGCGTGGATTTCTTTTTCAATGCAATACTTACTTAAACACTACCGTAGCACCACAGATGGACTGACCTACTTCTAAGTCAATCCAGATGATTGGCCATTTCTAATTCAAATTATATATATATAATATATATATATATATATATATATATATATATATATATATATATATCAAGGTCACATACGGTCGCATAATTCTGTGCGCTGTGGTAATCCTGGATTATTCCGTTCATTTTTGTGCTGCATTCTCGGAAATACGCCCATTCGTTTCGGCTCGCCGAGTTCTATCGAACGGGATTTATATTTGCGCAGTAAGTCCTCCGTCTCGCTATTTCATCCCAACCGGCGTCTTCGGCAATCCGTACATTAAGAAACACGCTTGAAAGCTTGTTTTTTCAAGGTAATCTCAGTGAATTTAAGAAACCATTCTACAGAACTTTTCTAAAGCTATCAGGTGACATATAGCTTAGTACTGTGCACCACCATACACCATAGATACTGGCTATTTTGTCCTTTCATCTATATTCTTTCGTGCACCCTACCACACGAAGTGTTTGTGATTCCATACACGCTTGCGCCAGGACCCATCACCACCAAACCCGGACAGCGACGGTTACCGCTAGCCGAACTAGTCAATTCACGCAGCTCACAACGGCGCGACCGGCGTGATTTAAAGTGCGTACGAGTCACTAAGCCATGGGAAGGCGAAGTTTATCGGCGGGTTCACGCGTGAACAAAACAACGAAGGTCAATCATGGCTCAAGTAAGCGGAGAACTGTCATCACAAAAATCACGTGCTCTTTGTGTGCAAATCCTTACGACGAAGTGGACGTGAACTCAGAACTTGGCGGAAACCGCAGCGAAATAACAAATAGTTTGTGGTTCTGTGATGCGTGTTCAGATAGCCCAATAGCCAAGATTATCCGAACTCTCAACGCGAGGTGTGAAATGTTGGCTGTTGCGTCATCCGAACAGAAAGAATTGGTCAAGGCTTTGGGAGGGAAAATCGCTGAACTCGAGTTGCAGCTTAGTGTATTAAGTAGCCCTAACCCCAGACCTACCAAAAGAATAAAGTTATCCATTAAAAATGTTACACGTTCCGGCGAAAAACAAGCACCATTAGCGATCAACAACTGTGATGCCAAGCCAGTTGAAAATCCTATAAAATCTTCTGTTGTACCGCAAGGCGTAAAGAGTTATGTACAAATTGCACGATCATCGCTATTAGCTGGGCAGCACATTACAAACTGTGTGAATAACGTCGTTGCACAGGCGAATTCTTGCTGCAGCCTTGACTTGTCTTCCCCACAAGACAAGACCAACACTCCCACACGACAAACCTCCACCCAAAAAGAACTGCAACAAACTAAATTACTACGCAACCAACAAGCGATGACAGTCATATGTTCAAACGTACCAGAACCCACCAGCGAGTCGTTAAAAGGTCGACAAGTCGAAGAGCAAAATCGCTGGACTGAGATAAGCTGCGCACTAGGACTAAACGTTCTCCCAACTAGTCTTACACGTCTGTCACGAAATCCATCGTCTCCTCACGTAGGGGAACCTCGGTTACTGCGAGTAACATTTGGCAACACAAAGGACTTGGAGGATGTTCTCTTAGCAAGCCACAGTCTACCGAACTCTTCTCTCAGTGCCCGCATTTTTACAGACATGCCATGGAAGGAAAGACAAAAGCGAAAATCCGACCCAACCGCGTCTCGTCAAAATGTAATGAAGAAAGTGGTGTTGGTTCATGGTGTGCCCGAACTGAAACATGGCGACACCAGTGAAAGACAAAAACACGATATTGATGAGTGGCGCTACATCACAGAACTCTATGGCATGCAGAATGTTGTGGCATTCGACGTCAGCCGCTTAGCTTCCTCCCCAAACTATCAAGGGAGCGGGCCGAAAATTTTGAAAGTTACCTTGGCTACGCCGGAGATGGCATCAATGGCAATTAACGTGTGGTACCACAGCAGAAGGCTAGGATCACCAGAAGTACGACTGAGACCATTCCTGCAAGCAGTACAGACCACTGGTACAGTTGAGTCAGACCTGGCTTTTCCGACCATAGACCAGCCAAGCGTGCAAACACTCGTGTCAAAAAACGTGGGCAGACCGGCACTGTTTGTGCCGGTCAAACACAGCGAACCCACCTCCTAATGCGGCAACAAATGCAATGCTGCTACACAAACGCCCAAGGGCTTTACTCCAAGTTGCCGGAATTGCGCCATCGGCATGAAGCAGCAACTTGGGACATCATAGCATTAACTGAAACCTGGCTCTCAAACGAGATTTTGGATCCAGAAATTGAACTTAGTGAATTGTCAGTCATTCGAAATGATCGTCCATCTCGCGGTGGTGGTGTTGCTATCTACTACTGAGATCACCTGAAATGTGAAGCTCTCACTGAGCATTCCCCTATTATCCCCGACGCCTTATTTTGCCGGCTGCAGCTATCCGGTCCCGATGGTTGTCCTCAGAAGAAGACACATGATGCTTGCCTCATAGCAGTTGTCTACAGGCCGCCGAACTCCTCCGCCGACAGCGATGATATTCTGTTAAATGCTCTCCAATATGCTATGTCGAAAAAGTACTCACACTACCTAATAATGGGTGACTTCAATGTACCGTCAATAGCATCTGTGTTCCCAAGTGGGCCATGCTTCAAATCAAAACTCCTTGAGTTCTTGACTATGGCAGTTTTGTATAACCATGTGGATCAACCAACCAGACACCGCGGTTCAAACAAGCCTTCAATACTTGATTTAATCCTGACTAATGAGGAGTTAATGGTTGAGTCGGTTTCATACAACCCCCCGCTAGGTTGTAGCGATCATTCAGTTCTAACGTTTGATTATGTGTGTTATGCCAGTATGGTTGACAAAGAACCAGAAACCCGACGATTCATCACCAACTATTCCAAGCTTCACACTATAGCGACAACCGTTGACTGGGACCTCCAGATGCACACTTCGGCGAATGATGCCTGGCAAGTGTTGAAAGGCAAGATAAACTGGGTCCTACAATCAGCTTCAAAAGACGTACCACTACGAGTTTCGCGACGGAGCAACAACTGGATCCGGAGTAGAACACGTAAGTGGTTGAATAGGCGAGACGAGGCTTGGAGGGGTCATTTGCTAGGTCCAAGTGATATCACGTGGAATCATTACAAAACAGTCAGAAACTACTGCACTTCACTCCTTAAAGCTGACAAGTACGAATGGCAGGAAACTATGGTACGCAAATTTACTAGCAATCACAAACTGCTCTACCGGTATGTGAATGACAAAAGGAAGGTTAAGACGGGAATACCACCACTAGAGACGGTCAATGGCCTAACGGTTACTGAAGAGGAGACCGCGGACGCATTGCTCATGCAGTTTGTCTCAGTGACTAGACACACCATGGAACCATCGCCTTGCTACATCCCAGCAAATGTCGTCGGCTTATCCACGGTCAACTTTAGCCCTACATCTGTGGCAAAGAAATTACAGTCGCTCAGGGAAAATAGTGCGCCGGGAATTGACAAGATCTGTCCGAAAGTACTTAAAACCCTTGCACCCACCATGGCAGTCCACCTTGCAACCTTTTTCCAGTTTCTATTTGATTCTCATACACTTCCGTCTGAGTGGAAACGTGGACTTATCACTCCGATATACAAGGGAGGTAAGCGGTCAGACCCTGCCAACTACCGACCTATTACTCTCCTTCCTGTTCTATCAAAAGTGATGGAGTCTATAATCGCTGATGAAATGGTGAGATATTTTGAAAGTCTACAAATCATCTCCAACATGGATTCAGACGCGGACGATCTTGCCTCACCAATCTACTACTTGCTCGGGACTCATGGACCAGGGCTGCTGACGAGGGAGTTCCTGTAGATGTGATTTACATAGACTTTTCTAAGGCATTCGACAGAGTCAATCACCCAGCACTTCTCCGAAAGCTTGCGGCCTATGGTATCCACGGATCCTTGCTCACATGGTTGGAAAGTTACTTATACGACAGAAGAATCGAGGTAAGGATCGCCAACACCCACTCCGATAGCCTATGCGTCACTAGCGGCGTACCGCAAGGATCAGTTCTCGGCCCGTTACTCTTTTTAGTCTATATCAACGACCTCCCTGCCAACATTCAATCACCTATGCAAATATTCGCCGACGATGCTAAGATGTGGCGAGCTATTCAGTCAACATCTGACCCTGTCTATCTGCAGGATGACCTGAACCGGATTCACGAATGGGCAGTAAACAACCAACTACCCCTGAACCCCGAAAAGTGTCACCTGTTGTCGCTGCGCAGTAACTGCAGCAACACATATCACCTGGGGCAGCGCGTTATAAAACAGGTGAGCAACGGAAGAGACTTAGGGGTCATCGTGCAAGAAGGTCTGGGTAATTCGCTCCAATGTTCAAAGGCAGCTAACATAGCGAACTTAAACTTGAGGCTTTTGAGGCGAGCGCTCGGTACCTTCGAGCGGCAACTCGTGCCATTATTGATTAACGCCTACATTCGTCACCACCTCGAGTATACGGTGCAGGCATGGCGTCCGTGGTTAAAACGGGACATTCGTCTCCTGGAGCAACCACAAAGAAGAGCCACTAAGGCAACACGTGGTCTATCGGGTCTTAGTTATGAACTGCGCCTTCGTTCGATCGGTCTGTACTCCTTAGAATACCGAGGACTTCGCGGTGATCTGATCCTCACTTACGGGATACTAAGAGAAGAGGACCATCCATGTAAGTCGCTGTTAACATTATCTGCCGACAAACGATGCCGAGGCCATGCACTAAAACTTGTGACTCAATATTCCCGTTTAGATTGTAGAAAGTTTTTTTTACTCTCTTAGTGTCTGTCCGCGCTGGAACGCACTGCCATCGCATGTGGTGAACGCACCAAACATCGAGACATTCGAAAGACTATTGGACTTGCACTTACATGATACACATTATATAACGGTATGACAAACTGCAGTGTCTAACTTACTGATATTTTGTGTCACACCTGAAACTTTTGTTTTCTTCCATTTGCCATCCTGTGGGTCTTGTAAAGCTATTGCTTTTTATCCCACCATACACTATTAAACTATTGAATATATAAGGAAGGTGTTGTGAATCCAAGGCAAATTTGATCGATACGAACTTCATAGACTGATCATAAGGGCGGTTGCTCAGGTGCAGGAGAAGGTTCTATTGCACGCGGAATAGAAGCATGATGGGTACGCTCCCACTCGATTTATTAATCCATACCCATAAGGCGGCGTATGTGGTACGTTTGCCTGCGTGATGATTAATCTTGCGTTTCAGAAGTGCAGGTTGGTTGAGCTCCCCGGTGTGGATGCACTTGATGTAAATTTTGACAATGTACCTACCCGTCTAGCAGCCACTACCTCGTCCACACTGGCTCCAGGAGACAGTTGGTCGTCGATGGAGAGGACGGAGTGCACCGTCCTCGTGACGGTGCTAGGCTCAATGAGTGGTTCCATCCTTTGTGGAATGGGAAGCGGTCCAACCACCGTCTTGTGTACGTCTGGTGTGCATGATTTCCTAATTAGGCCAGGCTGCTTCTGTCCTGCTTGTTGAATGTGTGTGTGCCGGCTGCGTTGATGAAACGTGGTTCCTATCCCCACACCTCCCGGTCGTATTCCTTCGGTTGCACACCGGATATGAGGTGTGTGGGTGGAGCTGTGGGTGGTGCAGCGCATGCCACCTATGGTCCCCTTTGTAGGCGCAGGCCTCCAGTGGCTGTCCCCATGGAGGCTGCAGTGACAGGCAAATCCGACTACGAATGCCGCCATACCATACGCTCATGATTGCACTTTTGCCCCATGTTGAAGCTGATGTTGCATGCACCATGATTCGTCATCGCAGCTGGGCTACACCGGTTTCAACTCTTGCCATTCACTATGCACCTAATTACGTCGATTTGATTTACTTTGAATTGCTCCGTACTCTCTCTCCGCCGCACATGTTACTACGATGTTGTCCTTCATATGCGTAATCGCGACATACTTCTGGTCCAGCGCAGTGTAATGCTATGCTTGAGGTGCTCTCAATGTTCGGGAATGCTGCATATTGACGAGGACGCTCCAACACAATGTTTTGTGCATCGTGACAGATGAATGGAACGAATCAATTTATGCCTAGTTGCCTGGACCCAAAAAGACGCCAGACGGAATGCAGGTATTGTTCGACCTTTTCAGTAAGTCGTTATTTATTGCACCCTTTACTTTTTGACGCGCAACTGCTCATACCATGAAAACTTTGGCTGTTATTCTTACCTCCAAACCGCATTATTACCGTATACGAGGCCACGCCGCAGTTGTTAATGGCTCAGGCGGCCCACAGCCTCCATAACTAGACACAAGAATGCAGGTTACCATGCGCTCTAGGAGTTTCCGTCCCTAGGTGTCAGTATCTGCACATTGACCGGAGCTCTAACGCATGCGAACACGTTAGTTCGCATAGTGTTCATAGTCTCACTCATTGGAGCTTCACAATCTTCGCATCCAGAGTGCAACCCGTACTGCGACCTCGAATTGTCTTCAAACGTCTAGGTGTGAGTTTTACTTATTGTGAATGTCAGCAACCCATAGGCCCTCCAGTTAGTCCTCTTCTGCATGTACAGTTAAAAGGCCACAATCGCTCGCGTGTGTGTTTGTGTGTGTATGTGTGTGTGTGACGGATTCGAAGGAACACTAATGAATCCCTGAGATTGGTCGCCTACCCTCAAGCATTCTCATCTTAAAAGCCAGCGGTAGTGATGACACCGCTAGCGTGAATGGGCTGCGTTCACTCCTGGCTACCAAGCGCTTGCTGCTTACAATATTCCACATTCGTTCGTGCATTCGGTTGAACAAATTGGGTGTAGTGATCAACAATTATACCTGGAGTCCAATGACTCTACAACGCTTCCTCGCTTTGGAATGCAGTTTGGAAATTCGGTGTTCAATGTCCAACAATTTTCGTTGCAAGCACTCACACTTTGGCTCCTCCGTGTGATTTGCTTCGGTTCTACTCGGACTGAGATATGCACATACTGCACTTGAGTTGCATTTTGTTTAATTGTACTTGAGCTAACGTCTTGATTGGACCAGGGCGTTTTTACATGTTACTCCAAATTCACAGAGTCTGCCGTCTACATAAATAGCTTATCGCCACAGTTGAGTATACAGCCACATCTGCCAACGGTTGGGTAATTGGATATTATGAGATTATGATAAATAATGAAGACTAAGCGTTTTGAATTTCAGTCAGTTTTGTTTATGTTTGTAACGTTACCATCTTGAGTCAGCTGTCAACCACTAAGTCCCTAGTGCCACTCCGGCATCACTACGGTCATCACTACAAATGAGGACAAACTCGGCCTTAGTGTATAGCGCTGGAGGCGGGTAATACACAAAGCCCACCCCTTAAGAAGCCAGTTCATCTCACTTATCAGCAGACTACTTGGTAGCAGACGCGATAACTGCGTCCAAATATTACTTGAATGTGGCGCGTCCAAGTGATTTTAACACTCAAAACGAATTGCAATATTCAAAGAATCCGGTTTCTCCCGGAATAAATTTGTACTAAGCGCTCGCAGTTAAAGCAAGCTGCAAACGGAGACCGGTCTAGAGAACCATTAGAATAAGCAGCGCCTTCCGTTCACATTCATTACCTATTTAAAAATTAAGGCTACGTTTATTTGTTGGTATAATGACATGTTCTGTCATACGATACCGGACCGAAAGTAGCTGTAACACCTAAAAGGACGTCAATGTACTCGATATTGTGCTCCATGTATGGATTGATGTCTTGGTCGGCTCGAAGCAGGTCGAAACAACCTCAGGAATTGTATCTCATCATAATTTATCTAACACTTGCGAGTCCCAACCACACCTGCCGCGATCGATTGCAAATCATTCACACTACTAATCCGGGAGGACACCAGTTCAAACTTTCTACACACTAGAGTCGACTTGATTGCCGACAAAATGTTTCCTCCCCTCGGGTATCCCGAACATGGAACGATCTTCCAACTCATTTCATCATTGCTCCTACATTAACGTTTTGTACAAAAAAACGCCTTGATGACGCGCTATTCGGTTGGCATAATTTGAAATAGCCGTTTTACTCAGCGATGTTCTCGCCAGTCCTCACTGTAAAGTTGCGGTGTGGGAACCTGCATCAGTGTTCATAAGAGTAGTATGGTGCGTCACTTCAAACCCAAATGTCCCTTCTTTCACTGTTATTTTTGGTTTTATAATCTTTACCTCGGTCGCCTAAGAAGGCTTGTCAAAATCGGTTTTTATCCATTATAAATCAATGCTCATTGAAGGTAGGCTCCTCACTAACTGACAGAAGTACACAGTAATGGCATAGGCTGCTGCATTCACCTGTCAAAATATAGGCCAAGTGAATCTATGCGGAAGCAATTGTTTAGGAACAGCTATAATTATCCCTACAGTGTCGCAATATATAGTGGCTTCGCGTTACGCGATTCCTATATCCTGCGTAAAGTCGCAAACAATTGCTCATTTGATTACACCAATTTTAATGCATTTTCATCTCGTAATTACTAAACTACATAAGGCTCATTACTATCCCACTGAAGAGACAACGTAAATTTTCAACCTTTCCTTCAGCAGACAAACGCAAGGAATGGACCAAGTAATCTCAGTAACACACGGCAAATACGGCAAAAATTCGTAGTGATTGCCAAGACATTTGGAACTGCCTATACCGAGGTTCTGCAATTTCACCTACGAACAAAGTTATGTAGTATACTCACGAATTGTACGTACGAACTGCGCTGTCGGGTGGTAGTACTTCCACGAATGGGTTTTGAACAACCTCAAAACGCGGGACTTCGCTGAAGGTAGCACAGCAAGTCAAAAAACGCCTGAAACCACTCAAATTGCACACTGACGTTAAGCAAATGCGATTTTACTAGGGAATTAAAGATTACCAGACTTGGTCCGCAACTTAGTTTTAAGCCCAGGGTATCAGTACTTCTCATCAACAACTGCAAAATTCTGAATCATGTTATATTACTCATAATTACTCAGTAAAATCGTATCTTCGCGTATCTGAAAGTTTCATCAACCCACTGGCACCCGCTTCTCGCCGGCCCACCCGTGCCTAAACGCTTACGACAAGCAGACTTTTCGCACACATCTCCAACCTTTATATCTGCACGTATATTAACGCATAGAAGAAGTCCACGATTGATGACCTCATTTTCTACGATACAGATCATTGACCTCTGAATGCGTTTATGCTGCTGTGTAGAGCTCCGGTTTAAAGATCACCCCTTCATATACGACACATAACTTGAATGTCGCGCAGCATAATTGCCTTTCAAACATCATGTTAAAGTCTCGCCTTGCAAACGCCATATTTAACGCGTCTCTCTTTTGTCCTTTGGGAATATCTGTCCACCAGGATGAACATGAATGCTCGCAAAAGGTCGAAAAGGCAAGGAGAGCCACTCAGCACCTTGGACTAAACTTATGTAGTTTGTGGCAATCCCTTCTCAGTCAGGTAGATTCCCACACGTCCGGAAAAGCACCAGACAGTTGTTCCGACCATCTGTGTATCGCCAGTGGTACATGTTCTTTGGACGCCGGAATAAGATTGTGCGGTACAATCCAAAAACCTTGCAAGTGTTTTAACATAACCTCGCAGTAAGTCATAGGAAATTGTAGCACGCCGTTTAGAAGGTTCACGACTGTGTTCGCAGATGCTCGAGCAGATTCCAAGCGGCCTTAACAATTAACTAATAGAAAAACCTCAGTAACCTTGCAGTAATTCGGCACATTTGCTTATGCTTCCTTACTTTCCTGGTTCGCCTGCCGAACAACCTCCTCGTGGTACCACCTGGGTGGTCCGGGATTATCTCGGTCCACCGATTGCTTCGGTGGCAAGGTTCCAGGACGTGGTGGGTTTTCGCTTGGCAAGCGTTTTCCTTATGAAAGGTCACATGGGTCCGTTTGACAACACTGCAACGTGGCGGATGTGACTCGCAACTGAATATAGTCACTGCCCCTTGTTTCACTTTGGTGAAGCATTGTATCCCAGCAACTTGCTGTCGAAATCGTGGGGAAGATTGGGCTCCTGTTTAGCTACTCACTAAACGAAAGGCGTATGAACTGGGCAATCAGTCATCAGCTCCCTATAGGTGCGAATCCGTGACTTCGCTCCCCGCTTTGCGAGTGGGCTATTGCGCCAAATGCTCGGGTTGGAGTCCCATACGACAACTCCCTACTTCGGCTTGGTCAACCGGGTAGTATCGTGCCCTCTGCTGCAATTACTACTACGTCGCTTACTTCTGCTGTTACTTTCGCTGCTACTCGTGCTTCTTCATCACACACCAACTTTTCTCTTGCTGATAATCTAAAACCTGTTGAATCTACTTTCAATGCCCGTCTCTCTGGTATCCAAATCATCCGGCCGTCATCTATCCTTCGACCCTGTAATTCATTCCGTCTGGCAGCTTTCAATGTTCGGACCCTCCTACAGATTGGACAACAGGCTGTCTTGGCGCACACTCTAGAGTACCTTGCCATCGATGTTTGATGCCTTTCAGAGACTCGACTACAAAATCCCAGCAAGGTGGTCAAGTTGTCGTCCCCAGCTGCTCTTGTTACCGTTTATTACCTATGTCTGTCTAGTGACTTGGAAGCAGCAGCAGCCGGCTTAGCTGGTGTCAGTATCGTATTGAGCGACAAAGCGTAGTCTGGATTACTCGAGTGGTTTGCAATCGACAGCCGGCTGTGTGTGGTTCGGCTTCAAAGCTCATGTAAAATCAACAGATATCGTGAAGAGAGGGGCAATTTGTCTGTCGTTTCTGCCTACGCTCCAAACGACTGCAGCTGTGCATCGGTTAGGGATGACTTTTATGGTGGACTCCACAACCTTTTGTACTTGAACGAAAAGTCAGATATCATCGTCCTTGTCGGAGATCTCAGTGCACAAAGAAGTCGCCTGCTTCCGTGCGAACGTCATCTTGGTGGTGTATGAAATCCGTTCTGACTACGGTGATAGACATCATACGTTATGCGATGACCACCGTCTGGTTCTCGCAAATACGAACTTTAGGCATACTAGAAGACGCGCAGCCACCTGGCGTCCTCTTTCACTAACGCAAGCATGGTCACAAATAGATAACATTGCAATCAGCTTTAGATGGCGAGGCAACATCCGGGGTTGCAGATCAATTTGATCTAGGTACCTCAATTCAAATCATACTTTGGTTTGCGCGGACATCTGCATGCGCTTCGGCAACTCCTCAAAACGAAAGCATACGCTCGACATCAACAAGTTAGCTGACCACCCTACTCGATCAACTTATCAATCTTCCTTATCACATGCATTCATTAGTGTTCCACCTTGAGACATCGAAAAGCATTGGAGTTTCCTGCGTAAAGCGATGCTAACTTCCAGTCCCATAATCTGCAGAATCACAAGGGGCTCTCTGAGGGGCTGGATTTCCGCATACTCACTGGAATTGTTTGATCGTCGTAGAGCTATCCCGGCCGCTTCAAATAGCTGTGCGTTGCGTCGCATTCTCAACCAAGGACTTAAGCAAAGCCTGCGTGCTGACCGCGAAACTTGGTGGCCCCAGCGCGCCTCAGAGTCGAAAACGGTTGTCCTTTGTGGAAACTTTTGCAAGCTCATCCAGGTCATTCGGGCCACTGGTCACAACAGACCTGGTGTCAGTGAGGTCGTTTGCGAGGTTGACGGAACGCCTATAAGCAACTTACACAGACACATAGACCGCTGGGCTGAGCACTTCCGCAATCAATTCAGCCCGCCTCTTCCGCCGACGAGCCTAACAAGTATGCCTAGTTGCGCGCTTTGGAAAGTCTCATTAGAATCACCTACTGAAGATGAGGCATGTCTTGAGCTCCGAAACAAAGCGATTCAAGTCTGCTGGCCCGGACGGACTTCCTCCAGAGCTGTTCCCGTTGTTAATTGCGCTCCTTTGAAAAACAGGCTCGTTTCCGCCCCGGTCTAGGGTGTACAGACCACTTAGTAATGCTCCGCCAACTCCTTGAAACGTGTCATCTTTACCGCTAGCCTAATATCGTTAATTTGATGGACTTCCGAGCCGCTTTCGACTCCGTCGATCGGCCAGCTTTATGGCGTTGCTTACAAAGGAATGGAGTACCCGAAAAGTATATCGCCTTTCTTCCAGCATTATAGTGCAAGGTCTCAGGCAACGCGAGGGCTTATGGTAAGCTCTCCTCACCCTTTGCCGTCACTAGCGGTGTACGACTGGGTTGCCCCATGTCTCCGTTTCTCTTCACTTTTGCGCTCGATGATGTCCTCTTAAACACTCTCGACCGATTTCAGGGTTCTGGTGTAGAGCATCTTCCTGGTAACAGTGTGACCGATTTAGAGTATGCTGATGATATTGCCTTACTTGGTGATGACGCACAGAGCACACAAGCCGTTTTAAACCGCTTGGCGATTGAATCGTCAAAATATCGAATGGCATTTGCCTCTACGAAATGCAAAGTCCTGGTCGTTGATTGGCATCCACCTGCCCCAGTGTTCACTCTTCAAGGTACGCAGCTTGAACAAGTAGAGAACTTTGTTTACCTTCGAAGCTGCGTCTCTGCTGATGGGAACATTGGAAAAGAGATTTTCTTCCGCATTGGTAAAGACCGCTGGGCATTCTCCAACTTGAGGCATCTGTGGCGACGCTGTGAGGTTTCACTATTGCTATAGAGCAGGGTGTACACTGCCTGTGTTCGCGTGGTGCTGCTGTATGGGAGTAAATCATGGCCTATTCTTGTGAACGTCTTGCGTCGGATTTCGTCCTTTGACACTAGATCTCTGCGGCGACTAGCTCGAGTGTGATGGATGAATCACATGTGCAACGATGATATTAAACATCGCGTCTTGGGTAACTCGGAATCTTTACTTGACAGACTGGTACCGCTGCACTAACTAAAATTGCTGGGCAACCATTAATACAGGCCATGCGAACGGCCCCCCCCCGACGCGCTCTCTTCGCTTGCACAGGACCAGGCTGGAAGAAATCGCGCGGTGGTCAGCCTATCACGTGGCGACAAAAGACTAAAGCGCTGACTTCCACCACCTGAAATAAATAGACTTAGCATGCAAGCACGCGGTTAGTAAATCGAACACAGCTTATCTACAAACGCTGCGCCGGTTCTGCCTACGTTCGCTGCAGGACCCGTTGCCGCTTCGGTAGTGGTCCTGACTGGCCTCGCTCATGGCTCACTAAGCCTGCCTGACTCAGACCCTCACGACCGCATGTGCTACTGCACCAAGTGCTTGATGTCGATGGAGTACAACCCATCGTTGCTTGCCACTTCCGCACTTGCCGCTTCTTCTCTGCATGTACGAGGTCATTCTCCCACACTATATATATATATATATATATATATATATATATATATATATATAAACTACTTGAATTCAACCTGGATAATCCAGCCAAATCCATATGCAAGCGTTGGTTGTTAGGAGTCATACTGGTAACATGAATGCGTTTATTCACCCAGTTTTATTTAAACATAAACCCATAAAGTGGAGGATGGTCAGTCTTGGCAACGGTTGACAATTAGAAACCTTTCACGTACAATGTGCAATCGAAAATTGCGGTTAACATAGGATTATTATAATGTTCAATTGGCTTACATGATATTTCAGCCTGATAGCATAACACACAGTGACACATGCGTAACTCCCCTTATGAAAATGCTTAAGAGTAAAATCTGGGAGCGGCTTGTGTGGGCAACTAGACCAGAAAACATGCACTGTTTCGTGATGTCCAAATACTTTGGTTTAGTCTGAGACGAATCTAACAAAGGTATGTAGACAAACGGTGCATTCCTCGACAGTGTGATGCACAGTTCAACTGAGTGATTAGAATACTTCATACCACCGCATAAAACTGATAACAATTTGAGTTATGCACGACAGTACGAAAACAAGTATTGAATTAATAAGTTAACTGTTCTATAACTACGGAGAGTTTCGCAGTGGTACTAATTGCACATATAACTAAGTGTACAGATGAAGTACAATGACCATTCGCAGAACGGTATTCTGGAAATCTGCTTCTTTGCAAGGTAGTCGCCTGAAAGTGTTTACCCGCACTTCAATATCTCAAGTAACCTTGTGCCCTTTTAGCTTAAAATCAACTAAGCCTTTACCCCTTTAATCCATCTTTAGTGCTGTTACTTTATTTATATCGTATGGACATTCAATCTATCCAGCGATGCCTAATGTCCTCATATCCGATTCCCCTAGTAAGCATTTGGATGGCACCGAAAATTTACCTCAGTGCTTATTGAAACCCTTGTATTTTGTGCGTGAGTTTTTTGAAACCATATATAACTCGACAGCCAACAATTTATAAAGTGAATAACATCGCGGGTTTGCTGCATGCCTTATGAACTCACTTGACACACTTTATGAGACCAATTGGATTATGACTGTGCACATGTCAGTTATTCGTGATGTATCCTATTTGGTTTTACCACCACTATGCTGCGCTGTTACATAGGGTAGGCCTTCTAGCAGACGAGTCAAGAGAGTCATACTCCACTGGCGACGTATGTTTTGAAACCTGACATTTCAAAGATCGCTGTCTCCCGGCTAGTGAAAGGGACTTGTTTTACAAATCACTGTCTTAGTTTACTGATGACATCAAACGCAGAAAAACACACAGAATGGCAATTGAATAGCTAGTGGACCGAAAATACAAAACTACGGTAGCTCTCTTATACTGTAATTTCGAAGCATCATTCCACTCACCTTTTCCTGGCTCATTTTTTCTGGCATAACAATAATGCACCGGTAACCTTTCGCAGCCGCGACCAAGGCCAAACCAATACCTAGGTTGGGCAAAACGTGAGACTGAGAAACTGTGGTTAGTTTACTGACCTGTGTTTCCGGAGGTTGGCTCAATCAGCGTATCGCCCGGTTTGAGCAAGCCTTGATTTTCCGCCTCCTCAATCATACGCTTTGCTATGCGGTCCTTTACGCTTCCAGCGATATTCTGGAATTCGCACTTTGCCACTAAAACGGTTAATTTTAGGCGATGTAAGTAACAGACTACCAATTTCACATTCAACTCCTTCACTTTGTGGAATCCGATTAAGTCGCACTAGTTTTGTGTTACCTATCAACTCAGTCGCGTTAGCTGCTATACGAGGTGGGGGTGCGCTATAGTTAGCAAGCAATCATTAGTTCCTCGCTGTGGTTCGCAAACTTACAAATCCTTGTGTACGTGAGGACTTTGATCCAGCGGTGTCCTCACTGTATAGGTGCATTTGCTTGGGAGATCAGGTCGAGTCCAGTCCATTGGGTTGATCAACTGAAAGATAATAGCGGGAGTTGAAACCGGCTGGTTTCGATTTTTGTAAAACGGAAATGTTAAGCGTTCTGATACACGTGTGGTATTGCGCATGGTAGTACTAACGGACTCTCGCACTTAGCCACCCTGATCTTACTGGGTTAACCAGACGAAGATGCGGCCCATAGCTTAGACCATGGGCCGGGGGCACCACACGACCTATGCCACGCTCATAAAGTGAGCAAAATTAAAGAGTAGTGAATTTCTGTATTACCTGCTCCAGACGCTTTAATCCAAGGCCTTTTCGTCCTTGTTTACACTCCAAGTAGAGTTAGCCGGAGCTGAGGTTGGAACACTCGATGGTCGACGGACAATGTTGTAAAACTCTGTATGGCTAGCTGCACGTTTAATAACACGCAGTTGAGTCCATAAGCTTCTGGAACGGTAGACTCTACTTTTTACTAAATCAAGTGGTAGACGTGCACAGGATTTAGGAAGACGATTTATTTAATATTAATTACATTCCCTTAGGTTAAAACTATTTTGCTGTCAGGTGCTCACCGATTTACGTTCCTTTGCGGTGGAGACACCACACATATGCAAGCAAAGTAATCCAGCGTTGTGGGTACCAAATCCCGAGTGCTCGTTCAGTCCTTGTTATTTATATTTGAGTATGTTATACACACTGCGAACAAACTAATTGGTTGGAACCAACGTTGATAACGAATCCGTCCCCAAAATGTGAACGAAAGCCGCTTCTGGATACGTATCTACCAGTGAGCCAAAGTGCGGTGAGGAAAGACAGGAGCGCGAAAGTTGTGTTACAATGCGGAAGATTACACTAAGTACCGCAAAAGGTTCTGGAACACACAAAAACGACGTACTGCATTATTCGAGAAGTGCCGTAGCCGGACAATGCACTACTCTATTTGAGCATATTGCTGCTGCGTAGCAACAACGAACGATGCACTCTCAAACACATGCAAACGTAGTAGGGTTCCCACTGATGTTGTCGGATCGTTGACCCGCTGCTCTTAATCTTGTGTGTTGTACTAATGTCCTGGACGCCTTCTAGTAGATACTGCTGGGTGCGAGTTGGGTCACAACAAGGGACAAGGACACACTATTCTGATTGAGTCGGTTCACTGACCCACGGCCCACAACCCGCGCCCATTTTCTGCATAAGACTTAAACGCTTGTTTTTCTATCTGTTGTAGAAAAATGCTGAAAATACACTCGCATGAGGTTTGGATTTTGGAAATTTGGAGTATGGCAGACAATATGAAGATTTCTCCAACTATCCATTTTTAAGGACGTTAGCAATAAATGACATCATGACGTCGGATTTTAAAAGTAAACATGAAACCGCATTTTCTAAATAGATACAAGATGGTTTGCGAATTTGCAGTGATAGTGCTTAATATTTCTTTCAACGTTATAATTAACAGGCAATTACTCAATATAAGTTTTATGTACCATACAAATACACGAAATATGGGTTGGTTAGTTCATGCGTGGTATGCTGCACAGCAGTGTCTCCGTGTAATGGCACATCACATACTGGACAGTGTAGATTAGCATTCTTCCCACAGTGCCCTCGTCTTCTTCGTTTTGGCATTTATTCCAACTGGTATCCAGAGCAATAATTCCTGATTCTGTCCTCAACCTTTTAGCGTTTTTGTGGGGTGCAAAAAGATTTTTTTGGACATTTGTCTCTGCCATAGGCACATGTGAATAGACTTTCACAACAGCTCGTTTGAAGGAAAGCATGTCATGCTGCTCTTGCATATTTGTAGGGGATTTTCTCTTTAAAAGCTAAACATTGTTCATTGCAACATCAGAGAGGAAAACGAATAGCGGCCACCACCACTTTTGCTGCGAAAACTGATTCCATATTGACCGACATTTCGGTCCAGTCGATCGACTCCTTCCATGGAAGTGTCGCACTTGGTAACGGTACTAGGTTGTTCAATAAGTACGTGCTTTTTGTCCTTCGCCGACCAAGTGCTTACTTTTATCAGAGGGTAGACACCGGCAGTTGTCAGAGTCACATCGGAATTATCATTTCAAGACAAAACAAACAAGTCATCCCGCCTGTCAAACCTGTGGTCATAAGTACTCTTGTTTAGTTTTCCCAAGGCCTTCATTTCAATGAGACACTTATCTGTCCCGTTTGCTTGAACTGTCCCCGTTGCTCTGATGCCTTTGTCGGTTAAGGCTTTCAATAGCAGCAAGCCAGTAAAGAAATTGTCATAGAGGATTTGGTAGGGCCATCCTCTTCAGGAACTTATCCACTAGGCTCATAAAGTGCCATATTCCAAGCCTAATGTCTTGTCATATTTGGTTTGAGCTCCTTAGTGGAGACCCAGATAAGCAGCATAGCCTAGAGGTGTTGGAATGATCCACTGTTTATACCTGTATCTAATGAGCTGAGGTAGCTGCCAAAAGAGGCAACCAGCATGTCGGCATGCTGCGAAGAGCATTCGGGAGATTTGACCCATCAATCTTCCCAATGATGCACAATTCCTACGTGCGCCCGCATGTTGAATACGCTATCCAAGCTTGGCAACCTTGGTTGAAACGTGACCTAGAAGCGATAGAGGCACCACAACGGAGAGCAACAAAGAATGTAAAGGGCCTGCGCTATCACTCTTACCACCGAAGGCTGAAGTTGCTGGGAATTTTCAGCGGGCGCTATCGAAGACTGCGCGGTGATCTCATATTAGCGTATCAAATATTGAGTGACCCCAACCACGTATGCCGCCATTTGCTGACACTTGACCACAAACGCAGCTCAGGGGCAACTGCTTAAAGTTGAAGGAACAATATAGCCGTCTAGAGTGTCGACGGAATTACTTTTCCCTTCGGGTTTGCAAACCTTGGAACGCACTCCCAGACTCATTTGTATCCTCTCCTACCTTGGATATCATCAAAAAACGATTAGATGTTGCTCTTAGCTCCCAACATTTTGTTACCTAAACTCCCTTACTGTGGATTAGGCCAAGGATGCATTTCGACAGGATTTATGTATCAAATGGACCTAAGTGAGCGACTATATTTTACTTTTCTCACTCTTTATCTCAATGATCACTGCACCCCAGTGTCTTTCTGAACGTTTACGCTCGATAGTTTATTTTAATTTTACACTGATGTTACTTATCAAAGTATTCATCTCGGCAGACGTTCGATAGATGACCCAGACATATTTTGATTTCATCATATTCACCTCAACCATCCTACGGGACGTGTCAAGCACTTGCTTTTATCCAGTGATAAATCATTGTTCATTGTTCAATCCCTTCAGTCCATGGCGGCCGTACTATGCAACCATGCTTTCATCCCCGCATAGATTTTCTTCCATGGGGAGGAATGTCATATATTTGTCATTGAGAAGGTCTTACAGTGCAAATTTGTCGTTGGCTTGGAGATTGTTATTGTTTGTCAGATGAAGATACTTCATGATCGTGTCAAATCTGTTCCGATTCAGTATATTACTGATTGCTGGATTGCAATCAACTTGTTCAGGATCCCAATACATGTGCCTTAATGGTTATGAATTATAGCTAACAACAAACAGAATGGCTAGAAAAGCACACATTCTAGCCTTGGCTACACTTAAAGAGTGGTCCCTTTTTGATCAGGCGTGCTCAGCTGTCTGCTTTATAACGTGGTCACTAACAGAATTATCAAAGAGGCGTTCAAATAACTTAAAAGGCTTAAAATCCTCCCTTAAGAAATCAGATGCACATTTAGGCTATTGTGTTATGATTGTGCATACAGTATTCAATGATTGATTATTGTTATTCTTTTTTACCAATTGACTCAGAATATATACCCGCGAAATTCGCATTCCAATTCGGGTGTTCTTACTACGAGTCGTGATTAGGTTGGTTGGAGCATACTGCTATTTCGATTCCAAACCTACTACACATTGTCTCTGAGTCTAGGGTCCCAGACATAAGACTTCTTTCCTCCATAGTCTAGATCTGCCATCCTTTTGAGTTTTTATTGAAGAAACAATCATAGGGGCAGCATCTTCCTTTTGTAAATTTTTATTGATACCGTGGTTTCTCCTCAGACGGTTCGCCATCCATGTTGACTGTAATTACTGATCCATGAGTCACTGCTAAGGTAGCCTCCACATCATTACATACCTGATTCGCTGACAGATCAACAAGAAAACTAGCATTGTGAATCAGGACAATTATGTCATCTTCATCAGTTTTGTTCATTACCCAGAGGCGTAATGTAAATGTTGGCTTCCAAAGAGGTGGCGGAGTTCATTGCTGCACCAATTTGTCAAGTATTTCGTAGCTCACTTGAAGCAGGTCGTCTCCCAACTAAATGGAAAACAAATGTCGTGAAACCCATGTACAAAGGTGGGAATCGCCAAGATCCAGTGAACTACCGACCGATTTTCCTGTCATCAATCCTCTGTAAAACCATGGAAAGGATTTTGAAACAGGCCTTGCATCTTCACCTTGAGAAATTGGACGTCATCTCTCCTGCTCAGCACGGATTTCGAAGGGCACGCTCTTGCATTACCAATCTGCTTGTTGCCTGAGAAAAATGGGTGCAGTCAGTGGATGCTGGTCATCGACTTGATGTAGTTTTTTGTGGATTTTAGCAAGGCGTTTGATAGGGTTCCACACAAGCGACTTCTTAGCAAACTTCGGCAGATTGGCATCGCTGGTAAGTTGCTCGCCTGGATCGCGGATTTCCTAGATAACCGTAGTATGAAGGTGAGAGTTAACGAAGTCGACTCTGTTCCTGTTCTTATGACCAGTGGGGTTCCACAAGGCTCCGTACTTTGTCCCGAACTATTCAAAATCTTCATCAACGATCTCCCGGAGGTGATCCAATTAGACTGCTTGCTCTATGCTGATGATCTTAAACTTTGGTCGGAAGTATCCAGGCTTGAAGATGCTGACAGGTTGCAGCTGACGCTCGATCTGCTGCACGATTGGTCGGTCAAGTGGCATTTGCTTATCAATCGTGATAAGTGCTGTGTTCTCCCGATCGGTGATCAGGAACCTTTCGGTGCTTACCACATCGGTGGTTTTCTGTTGAAGAATGTGGTTGGTGAGAAGGACTTGGGTGTACTTATTTCTCCAGACCTAAGAACAACGCAGGACACGTTGCGGAAGGTAGCATCTGCCACCAGGATGCTCTGTGCCATACGAAGATCGTTTTACAAATTGACTCCGCAGAACTTCAGGCTCCTGTTTTCCTCCCACGTTCGTCCAATACTGGAATACGGCCTACCTGCCATACACCCACTCACGAAATTTGAATGTGAATTGATTGAGAAGGTCCAGGGGCGCGGATCCAAGTCTGTGTCTATGCTACGTGTTTCAATTTATCCCTTTCGTCTCCAAGGTATGAACTTGTTTACTCTGGACTACCGCCGTCACCGTGGTGATTTGATTTATACTAGACGCATTTTAAGGGGCGATTTGGGGAAGGAGTAGCTGCAGTTTTTCCAGCTCAACACAGATTGTTCAAGACGGGGCCACAGCTTGAAACTTTTCAAACCTCGGCGGAACCATATCCGGTCCGATATCACGTTATCCACACGGGTTGTGTATGTGGAACGACCTGCCTCAGCATATAGTAGAAGCGAACACCGTGTCTAAATTCAAGATGCTACTAGACCAACAATTTGCAGAGGCAAAGTACAAAGAGCGAAACGATAAATAAAAAGTTCATGTCCGAAAACGATGAATGATGCAGATACACAGAGAAACCTCTACTCGCTGCTTCGCACCAGTTCTCAGTTCTCAGTTCTCAGTATATTTGTCATCACTTGGGAAGCTGTGTCCATATTTGCCACGAATCATATATGCACAGGTAATATCATGCCCTTGCATGGTCTAGCCCAC
>OX104065.1:132404783-132453351 GCA_944474145.2 Dicrocoelium dendriticum | reverse complement strand
ATCATCATTACACGTTAGCTGGAGGTGGAATACACCTCAGCTATTGTGCCGCAATACAAAATAAAAGGAAAAACAGTGGCACGCCCGCTGAGTCCCCAGTAACGGATGGACATCGTTCCGGAGAGCTAACAGCTGGCTGCCGTAAAAGAGAATCATATTATGCCTAACAGATGAGATCATGATTGGAGGGGGATACTAAACAGGAGAGGGATGGGCAAAGGAAATCACAACACAAACGCCATTGGTGCCGGCTCCGAGCCATATCAGTAAGTGTGTCAAACCAAACGTGTTCACCGTCCTTAGGACCCAGCCAGGCAGTCGGGATGCATTGTAAGAAACACAACTGGGTGATAATTCGATGGCCATTTCATTTCAACGATGGCTGGCTGCATATATAATGCCGAATAACTGTGTGCGATCAACCATCCATAGCACCCAGCAGCTCAAATCCACTTACCAAACCAAACGCAGAGATGATATTAACTCCCAATCGCTACATCACCCTGTCTAAAGTTAGTTCGCACTTGACTCACAATCAGATTAACCGGTGGACTTGAACCCGCTTGTTCACACATCACAACTACTTAATGCGCGTTGTAGAGATGATCCGAGGGCTTCAGTTTTACCCTAGGCAGTCACCACAGTACAGTCACTCTCATCAACCACAACTGAGGTTAACGCGACTGAAACCCATCCCACCACGGAGCACGGGTTGAGATGCGCGACCGTCGGACAATTTGGTGATGCAAAAAAGTCCTTCGATGGACTCTTATCCAGCCATCTGTAGAGAAAATAGAGGTGGAGTCATAAAAACTGCGGGTCAACGGTATGCAATTGAAAGAGATGCTTACTTGGCAGTTTGGCTGTATGCGCTTTATTTTCCTCGACAGACCGGTCACTGTGCCACCAGTGCCAGCTCCCGCGACTAACATGTTTATCCGTATTTTTCCATTCGTTTCAGTGCAATCCCGTAGTATTTCTTCTGCTGTCTGGTCAAAGTGTTCGATTGGGTTGTATGGGTTTGTGTACTGGTTCAGGATGTGAGCAGTGGGACCAATTTTCCGTTTCAGCTCTTCAGCCACCCGGATATGGGAATCAGGGTCATCAAAATCCGCTGATGTTCGCGTCCGCACGATTTCTGCACCTAGCCCCCGTAGCACATACTCCTGTGAAACAGAGAAGAATGACCACAGCATTAGTATTCACAACCTTGGAAAACAAATATTTTGTTTGACACTTTGTTGCTTGGAAATCATTGTAGTTCGTAGCTAACTTGCTACCCTTGTTTATTATCTCTGCAAGGCAGAAAGGTGCAACTCGGTAGGCAGTGAGCCATGTTGCATATCACTCAGTAACTTTGTCAAGCCAGTCGCTGCCATCTTCCTTGGACAAGTGCTCTGAACCACGGAGTCGCGGGTTCTTACCCACGTTGGTTAGATGAAATTCGTGCTACCAATTGAGTGTAACGGCTCTTCAGCACTCTTGTGTATTTATGACGGCCGTCTGATTGAACCTATCGTGATGAATACAACTTGTATCATCAATATCCCTTCACAAAGCTATTTCACTCTATTTTGTTAGATAGTATTATATCTCATAAAATTCCTTTTTACTGGTGGGCTTTACGTTGCCAAAATCTCGTAGAGTCTTTAGGACTTGCGTCACCATCGTTCTAAATTATTATGTCAACCTTCTGTCTACTGTGTACATTCGAATTTTATTGTTATTTTATCAAGTGCCAAGGTCATTTCTCGATATTTACTTACACTCGATTGCAATCTTACTCGTCTAGCAATTTCCTTGAACGCGACTTACAGCGTTGAATTAGAGTACTTCGGTCTTTGGGTCTTAAAATCCTCTGGAACCAACTTAAACCTATTCAGGTATTCTTCGTCCTGTAGGAACTCAAGCCACCGTGTTCTCTTCTGGTACAGCCATTCTGTAGTTTATTTAATCATTTTTGGCCCCCGCAGCTTGCAACCGAACCACAGCTGCCATACACGAATATGGTTTAGTGACGTCATGTGGGAAAGGCGGGACCATCAAGTACCTCTCCTGTGACGCACTTTGAAGGAAACAAAAGTATTGCACATCGCTGGGTGCAAATGTCCAGTTCTAGCCAGTTACCTGAATACGATTTGAGTAGCAAAATGCGGTCCACTTGTACGAAGATCGTGACGAAGATCGTGCAGTATAGTCCATTTATCTATATCAGTTTAAATCAAGTGCGTTTCGAACGAAACTTTTATTGTATTTGTACCTGAGATAACTAATAACATGCATGAAACCGAATGCAACACCGTCAGTGAATCTCTTAGTACAGTAAGCCTAACACTTTTCATAACCACTGTTTTGGTCTATCTTGGTGGCAGATCTGGCAACTAAGCACCTTGATCAATTGCCTACACTATACCATCTAAAAAGACCTGTTGGCAAATGTACCACAACACTCAACCAGCAGCAGTGACCCAGCACCGTACTTGGCAATGCAGGCGTCCGACGAGCTTAGTAGCTGCGTGGCCAAACCAATGTTGGTGGTTCACCAACAAACAACAGTCTGGGACTACATCGGTGCCAAATCCCCGTTTAGCGTACTTCAGTGGAGCTCACCATCTAGTCACTGATGATCGAAGACAGCCAATCACTGTGAGTCTGCAACCCGCGGTGCTAATTCTCTGGTCCATGCGACATCATCGATCGCAACGTATCTTCGTTCATACCCCATTTAAATAACAGATAGAAACCTCACAATCTCCATGTACAAACATGGTCTTACCGATGAGCAAGTCTCTGATTTGACCGCCGTAGGCGATGCAGCTAACCAGTGAAGCGATCTCGTGTTTTGAGTGACGTTCTGTAGTGCTAGAATGTTAGTACTTCCATGATCCCCTGATCAAAACAGCCTCGGTCTTTCCTGACTAGGCAAGTTGATCTCAGGATCCATTAAAGAGAACGGATGGAAATTCATGTCTAACTGTGCCCCAGCGGTAGCTTGAGGAACATTCCTAGCTACACTCACCGCAATGGCCGCAGAGAATCGGCGTGAAAACTATTCTACTGTCTCCTCTAACCAAACTCATTTTGAGTTGCAGAACACGAAATTAGATACCACTAGCAACTTGACCTGACTTCTCTGCATGGACCCTCCGAGTTTTAAAACCTGTGTACCGCCCTTAGCTCTGCACAACTGCTATGTGCAATCTGGTCATGGTAAGAAGTTAACACGTCAACAGAAGCTGGTTCTGTTCCAACCAAGAACTTCTTTACATTCTTATCGCGCTTATAAAGTTCAACGTGGAAACAAGCTATCCGCCATGGTTGAGAGAGACGGCCGTCTTACAGATCCAGTACTCATCAACCTAGCAGATTTTTCCAGGTTTGAAGGGGGTTCACTTCTGCTGTAATCACGCTAGCAGGTTTACTTAGTGTCACCTTCAGTCCAGAAGCGGTGATGAAGAAGAAACTAACCCTGTGCGCACAAAACTCACCTGGAGCCGATAACATTCATTAGAAGACACTACAAATAGCAGCCATGGATCCAGCTAAGCATTTGGCCGGAATCTTTCAGTGCCATCTGAACGCGAACATGGCTCCGTCAACGTGGGGACGATGTAGTGTCACTTTCATTCACAAGAGAGGAAGCTGGCATGGGTTTACCAATTATGGCCCGATAACGCTTCTCTCTGTGCCTCTGAAGGTCATGGAAGCGATCATCGCAGATGTGTCAGTGAGTTGCCTGGAAAACAGCGCATCGGAGCAACACGGATTCGTCAGCATCGATCTTGGGTCAGGAAACTATCAATCGCAGGCGGTAGTTGATATTGGAACAGGAAGCGATGGTTTCACTTGGACTTTACGAATGATTTCGAGTGCATGCATTACGGTAGATAGCTGTACAATACTTAACATCTACTCTTGGTGATCTATTATTTGAATAAAGCACTAAGTTTCTTCATAGATGTTAGTGAGATGTTAGGATTCAAACATGATTATTCACCAATTTCTTGTGAAGTGGGGTGTTCGGTGTTCATGTTCTTCTATCACACCCCTGCGCAGAAACAACGCACGTCGCGGGAGTCGGTGTGCTAGCATGCGCAACACGTGGCCGAGCCATCGGAGCCTGGTGCGTGAAATAACAGTGCTCAGCGGTTCATATCTTCTTACTGTGCCATAAACAAGACGTGGAACACGCTCATCGCTCACACGGTGTTGCCACAAGATACGAGCCAAATTGCGAAGGCACCGGTGGTCGAACGTAACTAGCCTCTTTATGTCTGCCGATTTACTAGGCCAGGTTTCACAACCGTACAGTAGGGTTGAACCTACGGCTGCATTGTAAACTGTGCCCTTCAGGAAGGGAGTGATGTCGCGCCGGCGCCATAGGTAGCGAAGGTTAGCAAAAGTGCCTCGAGCTTTTGCTATACGATTTGTGACCGCTTCCATTCCAGGGACGCTGATACAACTACCCAGGTAGTTGAATCTTTGAACGACATCTAGCTGATCCCCAAAACGGGTCAGTGCAGCATGCAATACCTGCCAATCTTGGAAGAAACCATTACACTTCGATGGTACAAAGAAAGCCTGAAACGACTGACGGGTAGCGCTATCCTATCCAGCGCAGGTTGGGACGTCTGCGAGCTGTCACATATGAGGAAAATATCATCAGCATAGTCCAAGTCACGAACTCATTATCGTGGGGGAAGCTCCACACCTTCTAAGTCATTTCCTGTGAACGCGATCTCCATGACTTTGTTAATGGTGAAGTTGAACAGGAATGGTGACAGAGAGTATCCTAGTCTTACACCGCTGAAGATATTGCAGTGTGGCAACAGCTTTCCGTACACCCTCACTCAGTCCGAGCTTCGCGTAAAGCGCTCGCATAGTATTTACATGTTTCTCGGCCACACCTTCCCTGAGTAGACAGTCCCAAAGGGCCCATCGATCCACCGAGTCTAAGGCACCTTTGATGTCGAGAAACACGACAACGTTGGGCCGCCAATATATGTGGCGGTGTTTCAACAGTTGATGCAAAGTGAAAATGTGGTTGATGCAGCCCCGATCTCGACGATACCCGGCTTGCTCCTCACGAATCTGGTTTCCACGATCGCCAGTCAGTCTGTGAAGGATGACAGAGGCAAGCAATTTTGTGGCGATGGGGATCAGACTGATTCCTCTTTGGTTACCGCATTCCGTACTTGAGGCTCCCTTGATGATTGGGATTATGACAGAGCGGCTTCAGTCAAATGGGACAGTTTCTTGCTCCCACATTTTCACTGCTAACTCGTGTAAATCATCAACGATAGCAGACTCCCTGTATTTGAGGAAGTTTGGATGATGATCATTTGGTCGCGCGTCTTTATTCAACTTCAACAGTCCGATCTCACGATCGACCGCTGAGCGAGAGAGCGAATCCAAAGGGACCGCCAAGGGAGCAGGCCGATCAAAGGGCGGCGAGAAATCTGACGAATCCGGTTGATTAAATTGCGTTTCAAATTGCTCAGTCCAACGCTCCTAACGTTTTGCTAACTTAAGGATAGGCTGTCCATTACCGTCACATATAGTCTCACTAGCAACAGGTCTGCTACCGTTTCCCGTATCAGACGGAATAATTGACTAGAACAGAGGCCACTTCCACTACTGACGCACGATGTGACCACCAAAATTCACGGTCTCTCTTCAGGCTTGCACGGAGCTTTGCTCTGTGGTCTTTGTGAGTCTTCTTGTGTTCACTTCCAGTCAGAATGTGCCAGCGAGCATAGACAATTCCAGATACCGCGAAGGGACTCAAATTCCGTGTTGGCTATTATACTTGTCACATGAGGAGTTGGCTGCTGCCAACAAGGTCTGGTGAACGTGCGACCAATTACCTTCAAGTGTATTCAGTGAGCGCTTACTCAGACCGGATGCAAGCGTACTTTGATACGTATTCAGAACATCTGGCTTCGCCAATTGGGTGGTGTCAATTCGTTCGTAGCGTCGTCATGGGCGTCCACCACAACGCACTTCAGATCAGCACATACAAGTGCATGGTCAGTGCCCACACACGTGCTCCAAATCGAGCGACAGTTTGGGACACAGCTCTCTCGCGGTAATTGCTCGCAATGTGATCAATTTGCGTCCAAGACTGGTCTAAGGCTTGCGAGCGTCATATCACCCTCCGGCGGGTGCTGTGTCGGAAATTAGTGCTCTCGAGAAATAAGTGAGCATCTTCACACAAGTGAAGTAACCGCTCACCGTTAACATTACGAGAACTTACACCGTGTTGGCCGCCCAGATAAAGCTCATCAGTGGACAATGCAGGTAGCGCCTAAACTACCATCGGTCAGCGTCCTCAGCGGCTCCAATCTCGGTCCATACACCGCCTTCAAGGAGTCAAAGAATTCCTTGTGTTGGAGGCGTTCGGCGTAGCATTCCATCTGCTTCGCCTTCTCCGTCCACCATGCATTTTTAATGCGACGGAGCTCTCGGCTCAGTAGCCGTCGAAGTTTGCGAAACTGACTCTTCTTCCCCGAGTCACTGGGGTCCGCGACATGTGCAGCAAATGCTGCATTCTTCTCCGACAACAATGCACCGATCGTCGCATTTTTCTCATCAAACCAATCAGGCCGCTTACAGTTTGCACGCCCGATGGTCTCCTCGGCAGCAGCTGACACCTGGTCGCTAATGTGGTGCCACAGGTAGCCAATTGTGGCTATGGGATCCGCATCACACAGGCGTGCAGCCATCGCCTTCTCCAACTCAGTACGATTCGCCCCAGTACCCAGGGAGATAATGTTGAATTTCCTCCAATTCACGGCGGGAGTGCAATACATAGATTTGCTTAAATATATGTACACTTTGGTCCAAACCATGTTGTGGTCAGTGTTACACTCAGCTCCACGCAGTACATGTGTCATGCGCACTTCACGCATTTCACGCTGACGTACGATGACATAGTCGAGCAGGTGAGCGTGACCACCCCGTGGGTGCGTCCAAGTTGCTATATCACTCGCACTCAGTGCAAACCGAGTGTTCGTGATCGTCAGGCCGTGAGTGGCACACAGTGAGAGTAGCCTGTCACCGTTCGCAATCGCTGAGCCAATGCCATGCGCACCGACAACATCTGTCCACGCTGATGCATCACGCCCAACGCGCGCGTTGAAATCACCCAGCAGAAATAGTCGGTCGCTCCTCGGCACGGACCGTATCACGGAGGATAGCTCAGTGTAGAACTGATCACGCGTGTCATCAGGATAACACATGGTCGGATCGTACGTGCTTATAAAAGTGGCAAACTTACCTCTTCCGAGTTGTAGGCGAACAGTCATCAGTCGCGCACGGATGCCCGTTAGTTCACACACCAGCTGGCCATGGAGGCGATCGGATATTGCAATTCCGACCCCATGATCACGTGGTGCTGAGGCGGCGTTGCCAACCCAGTAGAATGTGTAGCCAGCACCTGCTTTATGCAACTTACCTTGCTCAGTGAGCCGAGTTTCACTGAGCGCCGCAATATCGGTGTGGTAACGCGCCAGTTCCATTGTGACCAGTGTAGTGCGTTGCTCGGGGCGCTCGCTGGAGTTCCGGTCCAGTAGTGTGCTCACGTTCCAGCACCCGATGCTGAGGGCTTTGCGCGCGGGCATACGATTGCATTGGTGGGCAATCGCACGCGAGGTGGTCGTTGAGCTTCGGAGGTTTTCTTGAGGGACTCCACCCGGAGCCTTTGGCTCAATAGCCTGACCCACAAGGCAGTGGGGAGCAGATCCAGTTCGGGAATGTGATTGAAGAGACAGATTGGGATCTGCTTGACGGCCGTCACACACAGCCTTTGAGGTACTGGAACAATTTTTATATGTTTTGCGACCGTAGTAGGATAGACCTGCGACCACGGCCAGACGCAGGTGGGTTTTTGGCGGGTTTGCACCAATTTGACCAGGGGCTGCCTGGCTTGAGGCGGGCAGTAGCAAACCATTGAACACCCGTAGGTGCCCTCCCACCGTCAGAGACAATGCGTTGCGCTCGTGCTCTACGCCAATCGAGCTGTGAGCTTATAACCCGTAAACCTGTTGTCTCCCATGGCTAGGTTTTACGGGAAGTGGGCCATCGTCCACTTCCTAAGCTCCGAAGAGGATGGACTAGGATACTGCCAGGGCGCCCAATCCTGACAAGAGAACGACTCGGGTCCTCAGCCAAAGCCTTCGATTAGATGAACACCCGAAAGGCAGCGGGTCCAGCACATGGTAAGTTAGCTGACTCATGCGGATTGGTGTCCTGGATCTTAGCAGGGAGAAGGTCGAAACCCAACTCCCACCCAGCGGTCACTACGAGGAGGCGCCCAGGACGAGCCAATGGCACAACAGTAGCAGCAGTGGGTAGACTATCTGTCAGGATCTAGTCACCACCAGCCTCAGCGCACCATAGTCTCTTCAGCCTATATATATATATATATATATATATATATATATATATATATGTATATCAAGAACGTGTTGCGAATCCAAGGCAAATTTGATCGATGCAAACTCCGTAGACTGATCATAAGGCCGGTTGCTCTGGTGCAGGAGAAAGTACTATTGCACGCGGAATTGAAGCATAATGCGTACGCTCCCACTCGATTTACTTATCCAGGCCCATAAGGCGGCGTATGTGGTACGTTTGCTTGCCTGCTGAGTAATCTTGCGTTTCAGAAGTGCAGGTTGTTTGAGCTCTCCGGTGTGGATGCTCTTGATGTAAAGGTTGACAAGGTGCCTACCTGTCTATTACCCACTATCTCGCCCATACTGGCTCCAGAAGACAGTCGGTCCTCATTGGAGGGGACGGAGTGCACCATCCTCATGACGGTGCTAGGCTCAAAGAGTGCTTCCATTCTGTGTGGAATGGGATACGGTCGAGCCACCGCCTCGTGTACGTCTGGTGCGTCTGCTTTCCAATTAGGCCGGAATGCTTCTGTCCTGCTTGTTGAAGGAGTGTGTGCCAGCTGCGTTGATGAGACGTGGCTCCTATGCACATGCCTCCCGGTCTTATTCCTTCGGGTTTACACCGGATATGAGGTGCGTGGGTGAAACTGTGCGTGGTGCAGCTCAAGCCACCTATGATCCCCTTTGTAGGCGCAAGCGTCCCGTGGCTGTCCCCATGGAGGCCGCAGTGACAGGCAAATCCGGATACGGATGCCGCCATACCATATGCTCATGATTGTACTTTTGCTCCAGGTTGAAGCTGATGTTGCATGCACCATGCTTCGTCATCGCAGCTAGGCTACACAGGTTTCTACTCTTACCATTCACTATGCACCTAATTACGTCGATTCCGTTTACTTTGAATTGCTCAGTACTCTCTCTCCGCCGCTTATGCTACTACGGTGTTGTTCGTATGCCTAATCGTGACATACTTCTGGTCCAGCGCAGAGTAGTATTATGCTTGAGGTGCTCTCAATGGCCGGTAATGCTGCATAATTACTATGACGCTCCAACACAGTGTTTTGTGCGTCGAGACGGATGTATGGAACGAATCAATTTATGCGAAGTTGCGTGGACCCAAAAAGACGCCATTGGTGAGCCAGACGAAACGCAGGTATTGTTCGATCTTGTCAGTAAGTCGTTATTTATTGCCCGCTCTACTTTTCGACGCGCAACTGCTCATACCATGAAAATTTTGGCGGTTATTCTTCCCTCCAAACCGCATTATTACCGTATACGAGACCATGCCGCAGTTGTTAATAGCTCAAGCGGTCCACAGCCTTCATAACTAGACGCAAGAATGCAGGTTACCATGCTCTCTAGGAGTTTCCATCCCTAGGTGTCAGTATCCGCACAGCGACCGAAGTTCTAAAGTATGGGAACACGTTAGTTCGTATAGTGTTCGTAGTCTCACTCACTGGAGCTTCACAATTCTTGCAGACCTAGTGTCCATCCAGAGTGCAACCCGTATTGCGACCTCTTATTGTCTTCAAACGTCTAGGTGTGCGTTTTGCTCATTGTGAATGTCAGCAACACATAGGCCGTCCAGTTGGTCCTCCTCTGTATGTACACTTAAAAGGTCACAATCGCTCGCGTGTGTGTTTGTGTGTGTGTGTGTGTGTGTGACGGATTCGAATGAACACTAATAAATCCCTTAGATTGGTCGCCTACCCTCACGCATTCTCATCTTAAAAGCCAGCGGTAGTGATGACACCGCTAGCGTGGATGGGTTGCGTTCACTCCTGGCTACCAAGCGCTTGCTGCTTACAATATTCCACATTCGTTCTTGCATTCGGTTGAACAATTTAGGTGTAGTGATCAACAATTGCACCTGGAATCCAATGACTCTACAACGCTTCCTCGCTTTGGAACGCAATTTGGAATTCGGTGTTCAAGGTCCAACCATTTTCGTTGCAAGCACTCACACTTTGGCTCCTCCGTGTGATTTGCCTCAGTTCTACTAGGACTGAGATATGCACATATTGCACTTGAGTTGTATTTTGTTTAATTGTACTTAGCTAACGTCTTGGTTGGACCAGGGCGTTTTTACATGTTATTCCAGATTCACAATGAGTCTGTCGTCTACATAAATAGCTTATCGCCACAGTTGAATATGCAGCCACATCTGCCATTGGTTGGGTAATTTGATATTATGATATTATGATAAATCATGAAGACGAAGCGTTTTGAATTTCGATCAGTTTTGCGTAAGTTTGTAACTTTACCATCTTGCGTCAGCCGTCAACCACTAAGTCCCTAGTGCAACTCCGGGCATCACTACGGTCATCACTACAAACGAGGACAAACTCGGCCTTAGTGTACAGCGCTGGAGGCTGGTAATACACAAAGCCCACCTCTTATGAAGCCAATTCATCTCACTTATCAGCAGACTGCTTAGTAGCAGACGCGATAACTGAGTCCAAATATTACTTGAATGTGGCCCGTCCAAGTCATTTTAACACTCAAAACGAATTGCAATAGTCAAAGAATCCGGTTTCTTCCGGAATAGATTTGTAGTAAGCGCTCGCAGTTAAAGCAAGCTGCAAACGTAGACCGGTCTAGAGAACCATTAGAATACGCAGGGCCTTCAGTTCACATTCATTATCTTTTTAAGAATTAAGGCTACGTTTATTTGTTGGTGTAATGACTTGTTTTGTCATACGATACCGGACCGAAAGTAGCTGTAACGCCTAAATGGACGTCAATCTATTCGATATTGTGCTCCATGTATGGGTTGATGTCTTGGTCGACTAGAAGCAGGTCGAAACAACCTCAGGAAGTGTATCTCATCACCATAATTTATCTAACACTTGCGAGTCCCAACCACGCCTGTCGCGATCGGTTGCAAATCAGTCACACTACTAATCCGGGAGGACACCAGTTCAAACTTTCTACACACTAGAGTCGACTTGATTGCCGACAAAATGTTTCGTCCCCTCGGGTATCCCGGACATGAAACGATCTTCCAACTCACTTCATCATTGCTCCTACATTAACGTTTTGCGAAAAAACGCCTTGATGACGCGCTATTCGATTGGCATAATTTGATATAGCCGTTTTACTCAGAGATGTTCTCGCCAGTCCTCACTGTAAAGTTGCGGTGTGGGAACCTGCATCAGTGTTCATAAGAGTAGCATGGTACGTCACTTCAAACCCGAATTTCCCTTCTTTCGCTGTTATTTTTGGTTTTATAATCTTTACCTCGGTCCTCCAAGGAGGCTTGTCACAATCGGTTTTTATCCATTATAAATCAATGCTCATTGAAGGTAGGCTCCTCACTAACTGACAGAAGTACACGGTAAAGGCATAGGCTGCTGCATTCTCACCTGTCAAAATATGGGCCAAGTGAATATATGCGGAAGTGATTGTTTAGGAACAGCTCTGATTATCCATACAGTGTCACAATATATAGTGGCTTCGCGATACGCGATTCCTATATCCTACGTAAAGTCAAAAACAATTGCTCATTTGATTACACCAATTTTAATGCACTTTCATCCCGTAATTACTAAGCTACATAAGGCTCGTTACTATCCCACTGAAGAGACAACGGAAATTTTCAACCTTTCCTTCAGCAGACAAATGCAAGGAATGAACCAAGTAATCTCAGCAATACACGGCAAATACGGTAAAAATTCGTAGTGATTGCCAAGCTATTTGGAACTGCCTATGCCGAGGTTCCGCAATTTCACCTACGAACAAAGGTATGTAGTATACTCACGAATTGAATGTACGAACTGCGGCTGTCGGGTGGTAGTACTTCCACGAATGGGTTTTGAACAACCTCAAAACGCTGGACTTTGCTGAAGGTAGCACAGCAAGTCAAAAAACGCCTGAAACCACTCAAATTGCACACTGACGTTAATCAAATGCGATTTTACTAGGGAATTATAGATTACCAGACTTGGTCCGCCACTTCGTTTTGAGCCTAGGGTGTCAGTACTTCTCATCAACAACTGCAAAATTCTAGATCATGTTATATTACTCATAATTACTCAGTAAAATCGTATCTTCGCGAATCTGAAAGCTCCATCAACCCACTGGCACCCGCTTCTCGCCGGCCCACCCGTGCCTAGACGCTTACGACAAGCAGACTTGTCGCACACATCTCCAACCTTCACTATATCTGCACATATATTAACGCATAGAAGAAGTCCACGATCGATGACTTCATTCCCTACGAAACAGATCACTGACCTCTGAATGGGTTTATGCTACTGTGTAGAGCTCCGGTTTGAAGATCACCCCTTCTCATATACAACACATAACTTGAGTGCCGCGCAGCATAATTGCCTTTCGAACATCATGTTAAACTCTCGCCTGGCAAACGCCATACTTAACGCGTCTCTCTTTTGTCCTTTGGGAATATCTGTCCACCAGGATAAACATGAATGCACGCAGAAGGTCGAAAAGGCAAGGAGAGCCACTCAGCACCTTGGACTAAACTTATGTAGTTCGCGGCAATCCCTTCTCAGTCAGGTAGATTCCCACACGTTCGGAAAGCACCAGACAGCTGTTCCGACCTTCTGGGTATCGCCAGTGGTACATGTTCCTTGGACCCCGGATTAAGATTGTGCGTTACAATCCAAACACCTTGCAAGTGTTTTAACATGACCTCGCAGTAAGTCAGAGGAAATTATGGCACAACGTTTAGAAGGTTCACGACTGTGTTCGCAGGTGCTCGAGCAGATTCCAAGCGGCCTTAACAATTAACTAACATAAAAACCTCAGTAATCTTGCAGTAATTCAGCGGATTTGCTTATGCTTCCTTACTTGCCTGGTTCGCCTGCCGAACAACCTCCTCGTGGTACCACCTGGGTGGTCCGGGATTATCTCGGTCCACCGATTGGTTCAGCGGCAATGTTCCAGGACGTGGTGGGTTTTCGCTTGGCAAGCGTTCTCCCTATGAAAAGTCACATGGGTCCGTTTAACAACACTGCGACGTGGCGGATGTGACTCGCAACTAAATATAGTCACTGCTCCTTGTTTCACTTTGGTGAAGCATTGTATCCCAGCACCTTGCTGTCGAAATCGTGAGGAAGACTGGGCTCCTGTTTAGCTACTGACCAAACGAAAGGCGTATGAACTGAGCAATCAGTCATCGGCTCCCTATAGGTGTGAATCCGTGACTTCGCTCCCTGCCTTGCGGGTGGGCTATTGAGCCAAAGGGTCGGGTTGGAGTCCCATACGACAACTCCCTACTTCGGCTTGGTCAACCGGGTAGTATCGTGCCCTCTGTGAAAACCATGGACGCTGCAATTAATACTACGTCGCTTACTTCTGCTGTTATTTTCGCTGCTACTTGTGCTTCTTCATCACACGCCAACTTTTCTCTTGCTGATAATCTAAAACCTGTTGAATCTACTTCCAATGTCCGTCTCTCTGGTATCCAAATCATCCTGCCGTCATCTATCCTTCCACCCTGTAATTCATTCCGTCTGACAGCTTTCAATGTTCGGACCCTCCTACAGATTGGACAACAGGCTGTCCTGGCGCGCACTCTAGAGTACCTTGCCATCGATGTTTGATGCCTTTCAGAGACTCGACTACAGGATCCCAGCACCGTGGTTAAGTAGTCGTCCCCAGTTACTCTTGTTGCCGTTTATTACCTACGTCTGTCTAGTGACATGGAGGCAGCAGCAGCCGGCTTAGCTGGTGTCAGTATCGCATTGAGCGACAAAGCAGAGGCTGGATTACTCGACTGGTTTCCAATCGATAGCCGGCTGTGTGCGGTTCGGCTTCAAAGCTCATGTAGAATCAACAGACATCGTGAAGAGAGGTGCTATTTGTCTGTCGTTTCTGCCTACGCTCCAACCGACTGCAGCTGAGCTTCTGTTAAGGATGACTTTTATCGTGGACTCCACAACCTTTTGAATAAGGCCGAAAAGTCTGATGTCATCGTCCTTGTCGGAGATCTCAATGCATGAGTCGGTCGCCTGCTTCCGTGCCAACCTCATCTTGGTGTCAGTCATGCACTTGATGAAAGCCGTTCTGACGAAGGTGATAGACTTTTTACGTTATGCAAAGACTACCATCTCTTTCTCTCTAGTACGAGCTTTAGATATACCAGAAGACGCGCAGCCACCTGGCGTCCTCCTTCACCAACGCAAGCATGGTCACAAATAGATAACATTGCAATCAGCTTTAGATGACGAGGCAACGTCCGGGGTTGTAGATCGATTTGATCTACGTACCTCGATTCAGATCATGCTTTGGTCTGCGCGGACATCTGCATGTGCTTCGGCAACTCCTCAAAACGAAAGCATACGCTCGACATCAACAATTTAGCTGACCACCCTACTCGATCAACTTATCAATCTTCCTTATCACATGCATTCATTAGTGTTCCACCTCGAGACATCGAAAAGCATTGAAGTTTCCTGCGTAAAGCGATGCTAACTTCCAGTCACACAATCTGCGGAATCACAAGGGGCTCTCTGAGGGGCTGGATTTCCGCATACTCACTGGAATTGTTTGATCGGCGTAGAGCTATCCCGTCCGCTTCAAATAGCAGTGCGTTGCGTCGCATTCTCAGCCAATGACTTAAGCAAAGCCTGCGTGCTGACCGCGAAACTTGGTTTTCCCAGCGCGCCTCAGAGTCAGAAACTGTAGTCCTTTGTGGACACTTTCGCAAGCTCATCCAGGTCATTCGGGCCACTGGTCACAAAAACTGGTGTCAGTGAGGTCGTTTGCGAGGTTGACGGAACGCCATAAGCAACTTACACAGACTCATGGACCGCTGGGCTGCTCACTTCCGCAATCAATTCAGCCGGGCTTTTCCGCCGACGAGCCTAACAAGTATACCTAGTTGCGCGCCTTGGAATGTCTCATTAGAACCACCTACTGAAGCTGAGGCATGTCTTGAGCTCCGAAACAAAGCGATTCAAGTCTGCTGGCCCGGACGGACTTCCTCCAGAGTTGTTCCAGTTTCTAATTGCGTTCCTTTGAAAAACAGGGTGGTTTCCACCTCGGTCGACGGTGTATAGACCACTTATTTATGCTCCGCCAACTCCTTGAAACGCAGCATCTTTACCGTCAACCCACTATGGTTGTTTTTCCGGACATCCGAGGGGCTTTCGACCCCGTCGATCGGCCAGCTTTATGGCGTTGCTTACATAGGAATGGAGTACCCGAAAAGTATATCATCATCCTTCGAGCATTATATTGCAATGTCTCAGGTAAAGTGAGGACTCCTGGTAAGCTCTCTTCACCTTTTGCCGTCACTAGCGGTGTACGACAGGGTTGCCCCATGTCTCCGTTTCTCTTCAATATTGCGATCGATGATGTCCTCTTATACACTCTCGAGGGATTTCAGGGTTCTGGTGTAGAGCTTCTGCCTGGTAACCATGTGACCGATTTAGAGTATGCTGATGATATTGCCTTACTTGGTGATGACGCATAGAGCACACAAGCCGTTTCAAACCGCTTGGCGATTGAATCGTCAAAATATGGAATGGCATTTGTCCCTACGAAATGCAAAGTCCTGGTCCTTGATTGGCATCCAACTGCCCCAGTGTTCACTCTTCAAGGTACTTAGCTTGAACAAGTGGACAACTTTGTTTATCTGCGAAGCTGTCTTTGCTGATGGTAACATTGGAAAAGAGATTTCCCTCCGCATTGCTAAAGCCCGCTGGGCATTCGTCAACTTGAGGCATCTGTGGCGACGCCGTGAGGTTTCACTATTGCTATAGAGCAGGGTCTACAATGCCTGTGTTCGCGTGGTGCTGCTGTATGGGAGTGAGTCCTGGCCGATTCCTGTGAACGTCTTGCGTTGGATTTCGTCCTTTGACACTGGATGTCTGCGGAGAATAGCTCGAGCGTGATGGATGAACCACATGCGCAACGATGATATAAGACGTCGAGTCTTGGGTAACACAGGACCTTTACTTGACAGACTGGTACCGCTGCACTAACTGAAATGGCTGGGCCACCTTTAATACAGGCTATGCGAACCGCCGCCCCGACGCGCTCTCTTCGCTTGCACAGGACCAGGCTGGAAGAATTCGCGCAGTGGTCAGCCTATCACGTGGCAACAAAGATTAGAGCGCTGACTTCCACCACCTGAAATAAAGAGACTTAGCATGCAAGCACGTGGTTAGAAAATCGAATGAAGCGTACCTACAAACGCTGCGCCGGTTCTGCCTACGTTCTCTGTAGGACCTGTCGTCGCTTCGGTAGTGGTCTTGAGTGGCCTGGCTCATGGCTCACTAAGCCTGCCTGACTCAGGCACTGGTGACCGCATGTACTACAGCACCATGCGCTCGATGTCGATGGAGTACAATCCATTGGTGCTTGCCGCTTCCGCATTTGCAGCTTCTTCTCTGCATGTGTGAGTTCATTCTCCCGCACTTTGATATATATATATATATATATATATATATATATATATATATATATATATAATTCCTAGAATTAGCTGATGTTTCACCCATCAACCTAGATAATCCAGACAAATCCATATGCAAGCGTTGGTTGTTAGGAGTCAGACTGGTAACATGAATGCCTTTATTCACCCAGTTTTATTTGCACATAAACCCATAAAATGGAGGATGGTCAGTCTTAGCAAGGGTTGACAATTAGAAACCTTTCACGTACAATGTGCAATCGAAAATTGCGGCTAACACAGGATTATTATAATGTTCAATTGGCTTACATGATATTTCAGCCTGATAGCATAACACAGTGGCACATATATAACTCCCCTTATGGTAATTATTAAGAGTAAAATCTGGGAGCGGCTTGTGTGGGCAACTAGAGCAGAAAACGTGCACTGTTTCGTGATATCCAAATAGTCTGGTTTAGACTGAGATGAATCTAACAAACGTATCTAAATAAACGGTGCATTCCTCGACAGTGTGATGCACAGTTCAACTGAGTGATTAGAATACTTCATACCACCGCATAAAACTGAGAACAATTTGAGTTATTCACGACAGTACGCAAACGGGTATTGAATTGTAAGTTAACTATCCTATAACTACGGAGAGTTTCGTAGTGGTACTAATTTCACATATAACCAAGTGTACAGATGAAGTACGATGACCATTCGCAGAACGGTATTATGGGAATCTGCTTCTCTGCAAGGTAGTCGTCTGAAAGAGTTTACCAGCACTTCAATATCTCCAATAACCTTGTGCCTATTTAGCTTAAAATCAACTAAGCCTTTACCCCTTTAAGCCATCTTTAGTGCCGTTACTTTATTTATATCGTATGGGTATCCAATCCATCCAGCGAGGCCTAATGTCCTCAAATCCGATTCCCCTATTAAGCATTTGGTCGGCATCGAAAATTTACCTCAGTGCTTATGGAAACCCTTGTATTTTGTGCTTGAGATTCACGAAACTATATATATAACTCGACAGCCAATAACTTATAAAGTGAATAACGTCGCGGGTTTGCTGCAGGTCTTATAAGCTCACTTGACACACTTTATGAGACCAATTGGATTATGGCTGTGCACACGTCAGTTACTCGTGATCTAACCTATTTGCTTTTAACACCAAAGGTCCTATGCTGTGCTGTTACCTAGGGTAGGCCTTCTAGCAGACGGGTCAAGAGAGTCAAACTCCACTGGCGACGTATGTTTTGAAACCTGACATTTCACAGATCGCTGTCTCCCGGCTAGTGAAAGAGACTTGTTTTACAAATCACTGTCTTAGTGTACTGATGATATCAAACGTAGAAAAACAGACAGATTGGAAATTGAATAGCTAGTGGATCGAAAATACAAAACTATGGTAGCTCTCTTATACTGTAGTTTTGAAGCACGATTCAACTCACCTTTTCCTGGCTCATTTTTTCTGGCATAACAATAATGCACTGGTAACCTTTCGCAGCCGCGACCAAGGCCAAACCAATACCTAGGTTGGGCAAAACGTAAGACTGAGAAACTGTGGTTAGTTTACTGACCTGTGTTTCCGGAGGTTGACTCAATCAGCGTATCGCCCGGTTTGAGCAAGCCTTGGTTTTCCGCCTCCTCAATCATACGCTTTGCTATGCGGTCCTTTACGCTTCCAGCGATATTCTGGAATTCACACTTTGCCACTAAAACGGTTAATTTTAGGCGATACAAGTAACAAACTACCAATTTCACATTCAACTCCTTCACTTTGTGGGATCCGATTAAGTCGTACTAGTTTTGTGTTACCTATCAACTCAGTCGCGTTAGCTGCTATACGAGGTGGGGGTGCGCTATAGTTAGCAAACAATCATTAGTTCCTCGCTGTGGTCCGCAAACTTACAAATCCTTGTGTACGTGAGGACTTTGATCCAGCGGTGTCCTCACTGTATAGTTGCATCTGCTTGGGAGATCAGGTCGAGTCCAGTCCATTGGGTTGGTCTGCTGAAAGATAATAGCGGGAGTTGAAACCGGCTGGTTTCGATTTTTGTGAAACGGAAATGTTAAGCTTTCTGATACACGTATGGTATTGCGCATGGTGGTACTAACGAACTCTCGCACTTAGCCACCCTGGTCTTACTGGGTTAACCAGACGAAGATGCGGCCCATAGCTTAGACCATGGGCCGGTGGCACCACACGAGCTATGCCAGGCTCGTAAAGTGAGCAAAATTAAAGAGTGGTGAATTTCGGTATTACCTGCTCCAAGCGCTTTAATCCAAGGCCTTTTCGTCCTTGTTTATACTCCAAGTAGAGTTAGCCGGAAATGAGATTGGAACACTCGATGGGCGACGGACACCGTTGTAAAACTCTGTATGACTGACTGCGTGTTTAATAACTCGCAGTTGAGTCCATACGCTTCTGGAACTTTTGACTAAATCAAGTGGTAGACATGCACAGGATTTAGGAAGACGATTTGTTCAATATTAATTGCATTCCCTTAATTTAAAACTATTTTGCTGTCAGGTGCCCACCGATTTACGTTCCATTGCGGTGGAGACATCACACACATGCAAGCAAAGTAATCCAGCGTTGTGGGTACCAAATCCTGAGTGCTCGTTCAGTCCTTGTTATTCATATTTGAGTGCGTTATACACTCCGCGTACAAACTAATTGGTTGGAACCAGCGCAGCTACCGAATCCGTCCCCAAAATGTGAACGAAAGCCGCTTCTGGATACGTATCTACCAGTGAGACAAAGTGCGGTGAGGAGAGACAGGAGCGCGAAAGTTGTGTTACAATGCGGAAGATTACACTAAGTACCGCTAAAGTGGCTGGAACACACGTAAATGACGTACTGCATTATTCGAGAAGTGCCGTAGCCGGACAATGCACTATTCTCTTTGAGCATATTGCTGCTGCGTAGCAACGACGAACGATGCACTCTCAAACACATGCAAACGTTGTAGGGTTCCCACTAATGTTGTCGGATGGTTGACCCGATGCTTTTAATCTTGTGTAGTGTACCAATGTCCTGAACTCCTTCTAGTAGATACTGCTGAGAGCGAGTTGGGTTACAACCTTCTTCTATCTGGGAACAAAAACACACTATTCTGCTTGAGTCGGTTCACTGACTCATGGCCCACAACCCGCGCCCATTTTCTGCATAGGACTTAAATTTTTGTGTTTCTATCTGTTGTAGAAAAATGCTGACAATACACTTGCATGAGGTTTGGATTTTGAAAATTTGGAGTATTGCGGACCATATGAAGATTTTTCCAACTGTCCATTTCTATGGACGTTAGCAATAAATGATACCGTGACGTCGGATTTTAAAAGTGAAGATGAAAACGCATTTTCTAAGCAAATACAAAATGGTTTGCGAGTTTGCAGGGATAATGCTTAATATTTCTTTCAAAGATGATTCCCGAAAGGATGAAATGTGCGTACAGTGCTTTTCCGAGCGTGTAGCAGCTGTCTGAGTGAGTCTAGATGTGACGAATTTCTACCTATAACATTCAACTTCCCCTACTACTCTTCTGTAATCAGTACGCAGACCAAACTGCTTATAATGCCATAAGTTAATTGGCGGCTTAAGTTTGGTAAGCTCGTCGCTTGGTGAGGGTGCTACCCTGTCCTCTGCACGGCAGTAACGTGTAAGTCAGTGGATAGTGAGCGGCGCTATATCACATCTAGTAACTTATTCACGATGGTCGTTGCCGTCCCCCGTAGCTCAGTGGTCTCAACCACGGACTGGCAACAGTCGAGATGCGGGTTCGAGCCCTACCAGGGGTCCGATGGAATGCGCACTGTTGATGATTCCCGAAAGGATGTAACTCGCGTACAGTGCTTTTCCGGGCGTGTGACGGCTGTCTGAGTGAGTCTAGATGTGACGAATTTCTACCTATACCATTCAACTTCCCCTACTACTCGTCTCTAAAGATCTAATTAACAGGCAATTACTCAATATAAAGTTTATGTACCGTACAAATACACCAAATATGGGTTGGTTAGTTCATGCGTGGTATGCTGCACGGCAGTCTCCGTGTAATGCCACATCACACACTGGACATACTAGCTTAGTATTTTTCCCACAGTGCCCGCATCTTCTTCGTTTTGGCATTTATTCCAACTGGTGTCCAGAGCAATAGTTCCCGATTCTGTCCTCAACCTCTTAGCGTTTTTGTGGGGTGCAAAAAGATTTTGTTGGACATTTGTCTCTCTGCTACAGGTAGGCACATGTAAATAGACTTTCACAACAGCTCCTTTGAAGGAAAGCATGTCACGCTGCTCTTGCACATCTGTAGGGGATTTTCTCTTCAAAAGCCAAGCATTATTCATTGCAACATGGGAGAGCAAAACGAATATCGGCCACCATCACTTTTACTGCGAAAACTGATTCCATATTGACCGACATTTTGGTCCAGTCGATCGACTCCTTCCATGGAAGTGTTACACTTGGTAACGGTACCAGGTTGTTCAATAAGTACGTGCTTTTTGTCCTTCACCGACCAAGTGCTTACTTTTATCAGAGGATAGACACCGGCAGTTGTCAGAGTCACATCGGAATTGTCATTTCAAGACAAAACAAACACGTCATCTCGCCTGTCAAACCTGTGGTCATAAGTACCCTTGTTTAGTTTTCCCAAGTCCTTCTTTTCAGTGAGGCACTTATCTGTCCCGTTTGCTTGAACTGTCCCCGTTGCTCTGATGCCTTTGTCGGTTAAGGCTTTCAATAGCGGCAAGCCAGTAAAGAAATTGTCAAAGAAGATTTGGTAGGGCCATCCCCTTCAGGAACTTATCCACTAGGCTCATAAAATGCCATATTCCAAGCCTAATGTCTTGTCATATTTGGTTTGAGCTCCTTAGTGGAGATCCAGATAGGCAGCATAGCCTAGGCGTGTTGGAATGACCTACTGTTTATACCTGAATCTATTGGGCTTTCGCCTGATGCATCTCTTCAATTCATGGCGGCCGTACTATGCAATCATGCTTTCATCCCCGCATAGATTTTCTTCCATGGGGAGAAATGTCATATATTTGTCATTGAGAATGTCATACAGTGCTCGAAGTTTTGCAAATTTGTCGTTGGCTTGGAGATTGTTATTGCTTGCCAGATGAAGATCCTTCATGATCGTGTCAAATCTGTTCCGATTCAGTATATTACTGATTGCTGTATTGCAATCATCTTGTTCAGGATCCCAATACATGTGCTTTAATGGTTATGAATTATAGCCAACAACAAACAGAATGGCTAGAAAGGCACACATTTCAGCCGTGGCTGCACTTAAAGAGTGGTCCCTTTTTGATCCGGCGTGCTCAGCTGTCTGCTTTATAACGTGGTCACTAACAGAATTATCAAAGAGGCGATCAAATAACTTAAAAAGCTTAAGATCCTCCCTTAAGAAATCAGATGCACATTTAAGCTATTGTGTGACGATTGTGCATACAGTATTCAATAATCGATTATTGTTTTCTTTTTTACCAATTAACTCAGAATATGTACCCGCGAAATTCGCATTCCAATTCGGGTGTTCTTACTACGAGTCGTGACTAGCTTGGTTGGAGCATACTTCTATTTCGATTCCAAACCTACTACACATTGTCTCTGAGTTTAGGGTCCCAGACATAAGACTTCTTTCCTCCATAGTCTAGATCTGACATCCTTTTGAGTTTTTATTGAAGAAACAATCATAGGAGCAGCATCTTCTTTTTGTAAATTTTCTTGATACCGTGGTTTCTCCTCAGACGGTTCGCCATCCATGTTGACTGTAATTACTGATTCATGAGGCACTGCTAAGGTAGCCTCCACATCATTACGTACCTGATTCGCTGACAGATCAACAAGAAAACTAGCATCGTGAATCAGGACAATGATGTCATCTTCATCAGTTTTGTTCATTACCCAGAGGCGTAATGTAAATGTTGGCTTCCATGACACTGTCAGCTTCTTCTATCATTGTGATAATGTCTTGCACAAATTACAGTTTAAGATCCCGGTTGAAGAAAAAAGATTTAAGTAATTGAAATATGGTTTATTTGCGTTTTTTTGAAAAGGAACTTAAAAGTGAAATGCATGTTGTTACAATCGAGAATGTGCATCAATGCAGTAATATCTTGAAACACTGAGTCCCCTTCAGCCACTTCATTAACGCAGTAAGAAGACAGAGGTTGCGATATGTTAACATTTCGATTGCTCTCGTCAGTCGCAACGCAATACAGGCAGAAAAAACACACAATATATAGGGTCCACACTTAGTAACATAGATAAGCAGATAAAAATGATGGGAATGACGTAATCAGGACCAAGGCAATCTAATTGATTATCTCAGTTGTTTCTGAGCACAGAGTACGGGACACTTCAATCTTATCAGTAGCGCCTCGCCAATTGCCAACAGTGTCGGGTTCCTGTTGCGCAATAGCACCTTGAATGAGTCGATTGGGTTCACCTGGTGACGAGTCAGCAAGAGGTGTTTGGAGATAGACGAGGCAGGGTTCAAATTCATTCTTTGTTTCGCTCCGCCTTTGTTAGACAACAACTGCCTTAGCCACAATGGGAAATGTTCCGCCACCCTTTGAGCTAGCCGGCGACCAGTCTTGCCTATGTAAGTGTCACCGCAACTGCAAGTGAACTGGTAGATGATGTTAGAGGCCGAACTGATTGGCGCGCTGCTCGAACGGATGTGGAGAGGAATCCTTCGTGTGGTGTGAATAAGTCGTAGTTGGGCGGTAGGGTAGGTGCGTATTAGAGCGGACCTGAGCTTGTGACCAACTTCATTTGCTAAGTGATCCCCCTTGAAGGGTAAGAACAGATAAACATTCTTCTTCTCCGCAGTTTGCACGGGGAGCTTCTTCTTGGGGGGTCTGCTATGGGTCTGAATGAATTTCTCCGGATACCCATTAGCTAGCAAAGTCCGGTATAAAAACTCTTCTTCAGCCTTGAGTAATTCCGGACTGCATATCCGCCTGGCCCTGTAGAAGAGAGTTTTTACAAGGCCGCGCTTGTATGCAACTGGGGCGAAGTTGGAAAAATGTAGATATTGTCCACCCCAGGTCGCTTTTCTGTACACCGTGCGCTGCAATGTGCCATCGGTCCTTCTCTTGATGAGCACGTCAAGAAACGGCAGTCTGTCTTCTTGTTCCTTATCCCGTGATACAGAAAGGTTCGGGTGAATTGAGTTCAGGAGGGCGGCAAGACGATCAAAATGTTCACCATCAGTGAAGACGAGAATGTCATCTACGTAACGCTTGTACAGCTTGGCTTCACCTATGCAGGTAGCAACTTTCCTTTCAATCAGACCTAGGAAGATGTCTGCCAAAACTGGTCCCAAAGGACTGCCCATAGCGACGCCGTCAATCTGTTTGTATGCCGTCCCTTCAAACTCAAATCGCACGTTCTCAGTACACACCAATATCAAGTCTCTCAGGAACTCTAGAGGGATGCCCACAGAGAGGTTCCGATTCAAAAGGAATTGGCATAGGTCCTCAACCGTTTCATGCAGGGGCACATTCGTGAACAGTGATTCCACGTCTATTGAATACATGAGCTCCGCGTCAAGTGTCGTTCGCTCCAGTATATTCACCAATTCAAAGGAGTCTTTCAAACAATGCGTGCCCAGGAGCTTACGCACGGGTTCTAGGAGCCTTGCCAACCACCGGGCTAATTTGTGGTAGGGTGAGTTATTCATACACATAATTGGGCGTAATGGAATTCCCGTCTTGTGCAGCTTCGGCGCGCCCCTCATTCTTGGTGTTTCTGTCCCTGTCGGTTTTAGCTGGCGATATTGTGACTCGGAGATATACCCATGAAGCAAAAGAATTTATAGATGTCTCGTAATTTGTTTCCCCACCAAGATATTGTTGTCCAGCGTCTTGTCAATACGAAACTTGCGTCCATCTCCGAGAATCGACTCCATTTTTGCGGTGTAATCCGCTTTGTCCATTATTACTACACCCGTGCCTTTATGCGGTTGCAGGAAAAGTACATCTTCCATTTTCTGCAGCTCCTTGATTGCAACATAGTGTTCCGATTTCAAGCAACACCTCTGACTAATAGGCGCGTTCTGGAACTGGTGCGCGATATCCACTAATTTTGCCCGAAACCATCCTGCATCATTCGTTGATTTCGGCGATAGGTCGCTGAGTTGATCGTACAGATATTCGAAATTAATCTGTGTGTGGATCCTGTCCACATTCCTCGGCGGTATTCGGTATTTCAATCCCAGCGAAAGAACCTCCAACTGTTCTCGCGTGAACCGAGCTGTAGACAGATTGTACACATGCTTCTGGCCCTCGGTAGGGAAAGGAATGTTGGCCGCTCTCACAAGGGTACCTTGAATGCCGCGCAGGGTCTTGGTCCTAGTACGCTGGAGAGTTTCAGCAGAAAATGCCTCAAATTTGAAACGGCAGACAAGTGACAAGCCATTCAAAACAACGGCGAATCGCTTTTGTGTCTCCAGGAAGTTATGTTCTCGTTCAATGCAAGCCTCGATATGTGCGGACGCAATCCTGGCTAGATTCACACTGTTAGCGGGCAGCTTATTTTTCGACAGAGTTTTAACAAACCGAAATGGAAATCGACCTGACTGGATACATTCTTGATAAAATTTAACCCTTACGCGTTCCACCATGATCTTGCAGCGCAACGACAACAATCGATCCAATGACCTCACAACGTCAGCGGGGAGTCTTCTTTTAAGAAACTTGAAACACTGAGTCCCCTTCAGCCACAGACATATCGCAACCTCTGTCTTCTTACTGCGTTAATGCAGTAATATCTCCTAAACATATCGGAATATTTTTATAAGTAATGAACATATGTTTCCTCGTGTTATCAACAACGAAGTTATCCCCAGCTATACATGCCATTGTATAAATGTTGCTGTCGTGCTTAGAAAAGGACATATGGTTGTAACACATGGCGGCAATAGTTATCATACATTTTAAATAATTGCATGCAAAATGCAATCTAACCATAAAACTTTACACAAATATATAAAAAACAGCTCTTCCATAAAAACGTATTTAATGTACACTTACCTTCTCGCATTTTTCACTTTTTTCGGAATTTGAGATCACACAAACAGAGTAAATCTTTTATATAAAAATAAACTTTGACTAACCGAAATAATTTTTAAAAATTTGTCTATTAATATCTTATCTAACATTAAAACCCAAGAAATTATAGCTAATAGTCTATCACAATGCCTTAAATCACATTTTAGCAAGCGTCCATTAAAATAGACGACTGTAGAAAATGGGTTAATGGAATGTTTTGACTGAGAACCCGCGTGAACTCCCGTCAGGTGTGGGCGTCCTGGCATCATCCTCGTCCAAATCTCAACCATGAGTCATGCTAATGACAATAATCCTATGTTGCAACGGCCGTCGCGCAGTGTCCTTAAGAAAAGCATCGCCTTCTATGCTGCATACAGCGGAGTGAATAAGCCCAAACATGCTACACCTGACGCTTCCCCTCCTTCATACCTGCACATTATATCCTTGTCCCCATTACACCTAACCCATTACTTACTCCAATGCAAGTCACCAGGCGTGCAATTGCGCGCCACCGCAATCGTATGCAACCGCTTAAAACGCTCAACTTTTAGTGTTCGACTGGAATTTGAGTGAGCTACCCGAGCGAAGCACTGCGTTGGTCGCGATGGAACTCTCGCGCTACGGGATCGACATTGCCGCGCTCAGTGAGACACGTTTTGCTGACCAACGCAAGCTGCATGAGGCTAATGCCAGTTACACGTTCCACTGAGTAGGAAACGCCACCGCAGTACCACGTGAACATGCGGTTGGAGTTGCACTATCCGATTGTTTATTGGGTCACCTGGTGTGAGAACAGGCTGGCATCAGTCCTCGACTGAAGGCTTTTTCGGCAACTTGGAAGAGGTAAGTTTGCCACTTTTATTAGCACTCATGGTCCCATCATGTATTATCCTGATGACACTTGAAATCGGTTCTAGGCTCAGTTGTGCTCCATGAGATGGACTGTGCCGACGAGCGTCCGGCTATTCCTACTGGTTGATAACAACGCGCGATGCCGCGGTGTGGACAAACGTGATCGGCATTGGCACTGGCATTAGGAACAGAGACCGGCTGCTCTCACTGTGTGCCAATCACGCCCTGATGATCACGAACACCACGTTTGAACTGTGTGGTCACGCTCACCTCCCCGAGGACGTCATCACACGCCAGTGTGACATGCGTGAATTGCGCATGGCACTTGTACTGTGTGGAACTGTGTGAGGCACTGATCACAAGTTGGTACGGACCAATATGTACACATATTTCCGTAAATCTGTACTGCTGGCCAACCGCGAATCAGCAGCGCAAATTAAATGATCGTTTATTAGGTATTGCTGGTGAGAAGGAATTCGAGCATGCGATGGCTACTTGCATTGGCGATTTCGAATCAATCGCCGTACTCAGAGACCTGTGGCACTACATCCGTGAATGGGTGCCGGCTACAGCCGAGGAAACGATCGGGCGCGCAACCTAAGCTATCCGACTAGTTTGACGACAACAGTGCAATCATTGGCGCGTTGATGTCAGCGAAGGATGCAGCGTTCGTTTCGCATTAACTCACAGCGTTAATAACAATAATAATAATAATACTAGTAATAATAATAATAATAAGTATATTTGTCATCACTTGGGAAGCTGTGTCCATATTTGCCACGAATCATATATGCACAGGTCATATCATGCCCTTGCATGGTCTAGCCCACCGAATTCGAGCGCGTATGCCGTAGCACATGTGGTCGCGAGTGCCTCAGCTTCACGGGTCTGGTAAGCTAACAGCGTGGCCACGCGAGATCGGCTTCCAAAGGACGACGAGTCAGCTGCTTAGCTAATCAGCATCAGCGCAAGGTTCACAAGTACGCTGGGCCCGTTTCCATTCGAGTTACTGACCCAGGTACGTGTGCTACATCAGTGTTGCGGTTGGTCTGTAAGTGTGCTTGTGGGTTGGTTTTCTTGCAATTCAGGCGTGTGCTACGCTTGAGGCTGCGCTTGAGGTAAATGTTAAGAAGATACTTACCTATCTAATGCACTCCTCTTCGTTCATACTGCATCCAAATTATTGTGAAACGTTACTGGGGGACGGGCTGCACCGTCCTCGTGACCGTGTTAGGCGCAAAGCGTGTGGAACTGGCTACGGCCCAGCTGATCGTGACAACTGACTGACACGCGTGCCGCACGTGCTCCTGGGTCATATGGATTACTCCTCTCTATCTTCCCGCAGCATAGTCACGTTACGCTGATTCGTACCGGATTTAGCAGGTTTAAACAGCGATCCTTCATACGCGGAATCACCTTTTACGATTAAAGTCCTTACCAGCACTAACTCTTTTAACTGTCATCCTTGATTAGGCACAAACGAATTACTCATTCACTTTACGTCACTTATGGTGCTGTGTAATATCAATTGGTACAGAATTCTCAGTACAATCCGAAGAGCCCAGCATATTCCAACCCGGAGTTTCTCAGCGTATCTGTGGATGAATTTACGATTTCTCAATCCGTGTTCAGCACTGCGCTTGACTCCGTTTATTAGATCCCAAAATTACTGGGCTTAACGATCATGGATCATCCGACCAACACGGAGGCGTGTGTTTGTAACGGACCGCAGGTAACAGCGCGCCACAATACGCTAAATCACACTTATCGTCGACGCGGAAAACTGCATCGACGGACTATTCAACAAACATTTGACGTTAAAACTGCGTGCCTCTGTAAACCTGCCTCCCGTTAACAGTACGTGTGGTTTATGTATTAAAGTGGTGAATACTGAACTAGTATGCTCCAGTTGCTTGAAAGCATATCACAATAAGTGTCTTGGGATGGAGCTGATTGAAACGAACCGAAACAATAGCACAACAGAGACGTTTTGGTTTTGCCCAGTTTTTATCTGTCCAAATATGTCGCCTGAAATATTGTGAAATAATTACAAAAGCCGTCGAGCAACTGGAGCGCGACAGTTACACCTATGACAGGACGCGAACCTGGACTTGCGAGTGAAAATCCACTCCAACATCCCCATGCAGACCAAGGAATATAGCAAGGTTTTCAAACCTCATCTCAGAGCCTCAGCCTCTATCAGTCCCAACTCCATTTTCTCTTCCATAAGTATAGTCATTGCCAGAAGAGAATCGGCTTCGACTGCTCTACAGTGCGTTCACGTCAAATAGCTGGCTAGCCACACATGAGGCTCGAAACTGCAGTCAGAGCACCATAGGGAGGACCAAGGTACCATACGCATTAGCTACCGCAGAGCAAATACCGAAAGCGTACCGGTAACTTGGGTGGCCGGATTGGGGAAAACTGAAACGGCACAGCACGGATGGCCTCCACAAGTGCAGTCCACAAATTCATTTAGAGCAGGGGAAATTAAGGTTCCTAAATCAGTAGATACCAGGCGCAACCATGCTGCTCCAAACCTTATGTACACCAAGGTTCCCGAACCAAACTTCAACACAACTAAGAGTAAGCTAACGGACGATCGACATCATTGGAGTTGCATCTGGACGGCGCTCGGTTTTCATGATGGTCCCACAACATTAAAACGCATCGCGCGTCCCCCAAACTCCCTGCACTACGGTGAACTCCGATTGCGTTAAGTAACAATAAACTCGATGGATAAGCATGAGGCCGTTCTGCTGTCTTGGTTACGCTACAAGTGGGGTGCGCTTATTACCTGACACCCCGTGGAAAGACCTTCAGCGGATCCCACTAACTGAGAGAGAAACCAGAAAAATGAAGATCCGAAAATTACCATTGCTCGCGGTGCTCCTGAGCTTACGGATTCCTCTTCCGACCATGCTCAGGTGCACGTCCGGAGACATTGTCACTACACTTTGTGCCCCCATCGTTTACTTCCTTTAGTTAAATCTCAAAGCTTAACGAGTAACCCATGTATCCGCTCAATTCTAGTCTACTACCTGTGCACGCATCAAACGCGTTGACTTTGAAAATGCAGTTACGAATGAATAACCACACCACTGACCGAAAAGGCATCGCGATTGACGCAATGGTTTTACGACCACTCCAGAGTTGCCCATCATTCTACACCAAGGCTGACAATACTATGGGGCTTTCCTTCATGCCATGAAATTGTACGAACCGGAATTCAATGTGAAGACTTCCGAAGCAAGTTTCATTCTAAATGTGTAAAACTCACAGTAAGCCAGGTGAAGATACATAATAGTAAATCAGCTTCTCCATGATTTTGTAAAGTATGCATGGTTATTCCACTGGTAAAGACTGTGCATGAACTAGCGCCGAAACACGAAGAACTACTGGCAATAACTGAAGAAAGATGCAAAACCAAAGTTGATTCCTTTAAAGATAGTTTGACAGTGAGCAAACCCAGAACTTTCCGTTAGGTCCCGCTGCAAAAGTGCGAACTAATGCTGGGCAGTGCATCAAAATTGCGTTTCCTGTGGCTTTGAGCTCAACACCATCAGCAGCCCAAATACTCATAAAACAACGACCGCTAGTACAATTGGAATAAATATGGCCAGGACCTCATCCGACCTCCAAAATGTTCCAAGACTTCAGAAGGTCGTCCATATTCTTGGTAGCTGGAACATGATTTCTGCCAAAACCAACCGGAAACTTAGGTAAATGAGGAAGGCGAACTTGTGCTTCCTCAGCCTCCACTGGTTGGATGCAGACCAGCTGGACGGCTGACATCAATACGTGCTACACATAGTGCACCATCGATAATCTGCACCAACGTTCCAGAATCAACTTCAAATTCCTTAAAAGGAAAACAACATATGATGTGAACCAGTGGACCTCCATTTGTGACAGTATAGATGTTGTATTCAAGCCCGCCAAATTGACAAATATCACGCGTCACCCAAACTCAAAGCACTACGGGGAACCGAGAACCCTCCACGTTTTATTGGCTTCCTCTGGTGAAGTATAAGCTATCCTGTTATCGACACCGCGCCTTCAGAATGAGTCATGTATCATCCGCATCTTCCTGGATATTCCGTGTAGCGTGCGCAAACAGGCGAAGTACAATGTGGAAGAACACCGAAAGAAATCCTTGGCTAGGACCACTCTTGTACATTGTGTTCCCGAGGCTGGAGGTCATGATGAGCTCGAAGCGACCACCCACCACCAACAGCAATGGCGATACCTTCGCGAGACCCTATCCCTGGAAAGTGTCATAACGCAGTCGATCTCGGGGCCACGCAGGTGGCCAAATTACAAAGGAAATGGCCCGCGGATTGTGAAAGTGGTCCTTCAATCCAGACAAATGTCAGCTATGGTGTTAGAGAGCTGGTATGCAGGCCGTAGCTCCGGATCAAAGCAGCTTCCCCTAAGCAAACATACGAAAGCAGGCACTTAGTCGAACTACTTTCAGATAACAGTTCGGATAATTTCACCCAGCTAGTCAATAAAACTGGCAAACACACCTCACTGACAAACACACCCCATACACTACATATAAAGAGAAGAGCATAGATGTAATGGCATGATCGCTGGACCTGACAGATGAATTTGTCATCCCCCCACACAAAAAGCGAGCAGTTACTGACCTTTCATCGGTCGACACAACATCATAACCAAAACGCACATCCCACGACTCATTGCTAAGGACAGAGAAACTTGCATGTACGTACACCAATACACCAGGTCTACTGAGCAAGTTTGCCGAATTACGGCTACGTCATGCACCAAGCGCCTGGGATCTCCTATTCATAACCGAAACATGACTGCATTCAGAAATCACCGACGCAGAAGTCAAGGTATATGCCATATCCCTCATTTGAAACGATCGCCCCTGTAAGGGCAGTGGGGTAATTTTATACTGTCATACTGACCTGCAATGAGAACTGGTAGATGGACCGGAAACACTGTTCAGGGACTCACTATGGTGCAATCTGTGACTAAAGCGCAACGACACCTGCCTTCTGGCTGTTATTTATCGTCCCCCAACGTCCACCCCAATCATGAACTCCCGTCTGACATTCGTATTGGGGAGATTACTTCGACGAGGATACAGCCATGTGCTCATCTCCGGCGAGTTCAATGTTTACGATTTGCAAGTTCCTTCTTCGCCCAACGAACAACACAAGGCAGACTTGCAAGAGCTTATTGCAAACATTCTGCTCCTCAGTCATGTCCGTTCGCCCACTAGATGCAGAAATGGAAATAAGCCATCTGGGCTTGATCTAGTGCTCACGAAGGAAAAGCTCATGATCGAGAAACCAAAGATAGAGAGCCCTCTGGGGCTAAGTGAGCAGGTAAAAATACTTTATGACTATGTGTGTTTTGTAAAATATCCACAAGGATTGTTTCGAACAATCAGACACTACGACACACTCACAGAACTTGTCGGGGATGCCATTTGGGATATTTCGGACAATTGCTCCATTGCTAATGCATGGACGGAGTTTTCTGGAGAGTTCAGCGATCTGCTTTAATCCACATCTGTAAGCAGATCCATTCGTTCTACAAGAGCACCAGCAATCATTAGGAGCAGAACCCGAAAATGCATGACGTTAAGTGGTGCAATGTGTAGCATGGGCATAGGACGTACTCTAACCCTGCAAACTGGAACTATTTTGTAGTGCATCGTAATCACTGTACCACACACGCGAGGACAAATTAGTTTACCATCAGAGCCTAGCAGAAAGGTTGTGTGCTAACAACAAGCTTCTGTACAGACATGCGAATAGCCTCCGGAAAGTGCAGCGTGATGTTCTCCCACTTACCTCAGCAAATGGATGTGCTCAAATTGCCGAGGGTGCAACCAACGTTCGAGAACTGCAATATGCTTCAATATTTCGGTGCGCCACTAGCATATATCACATAACTGTCCGATTACCCCAGACGCCATTATTCACACACGTCGATTTTAGTTCATCGACCGTTTTGAGGAAGCTGATATTGGTGCGCACCCGTAGTTACCCCGGTGTTGACAACATTTCCCCCAAAGCACTTCAGATGGCAGCTTCGAGAAGGGCTGAGTATTTAGCTCGATTTTTCCAAACATGTCTGGATGAACAGCAGGTCCCTAACATGTGGAATCAGGGCATCATCACCCCAATTTTTAAGGGTGGTAGCCGTTGGGAGTCCGTCAACTATCGCTCAGTGATTCTCCACCCGATACTCTCGAAGGTGATAGGATATATCATAGCTAAGGCTTTAATGAGCTACTTTGAAACGTTTAACATCATAACACCGGAGCAACGCTGATTCCGTCAGCATCGGTCATGTACTACCAATCTGCTGATTGCGCGTGGCAGTTGGACCGAAATAGCCGACAGTGAGACCGGCACTGATGTCATCTACCTCAACTCTTCTAAAGCCTTCGACCGCTTAGATCACCGAATCCTTCTCCAAAAGCGGCATACGTACGGCATTGGAGACTTGGTTTTTCGATTAATCGGAAATTTCCTGATTGAGCGGCGGTTAAAGGTTCGTGTTAGATGTTCATTTTCTGAGCATATTGACGTGGATTGCGGTGTTTCACAGGGATCCGTGTTACCGCCGCGCCTATTCCTTGTCTTCATCAACGACTTAGCGCATCTCATTGAGTAGAAGTTCTTGCTTTTTGCCGAGGACATCAATATATACCGGGCTATCGGTTTTCAGGACGATCGCGATGTGTTGCAGAGAGACTTAGACCGTGCCTTTGAATGGTCAAAGGCATATCTACTTCCGTTTAACGCGGACAAGTGCAACACTTTCCATGTACATCACAAGCCCACTTACGTATTTCAGTTAGAAGAACACATGCTGAAAACCGCCTCACAGGAGCGTGTTCTTGGGGTGGTGATGCAAGACGAACTCGGCTGTTCGGCACAGTCTTTGAAGGCGTCCAAAACCGCTAACCATTAGGTTGGTCTCTTACGGAGGGCGTTCGGGTGGTTCGACCCCTCTATCTTCCCCCAAATGCTCAATGCGTATGTGAGGCTCTAGGTAGAGTACGCGATCCAGGCCCGGCAACCCTGGTTAAAACGCGATCTGTTTGCACTGGATACCACACAGTGAAGGGCAACCAAGAATGTTAAGCGAATGATCCACTTGCCGTATCATCTGCGACTGAAAAGTTTAGGAGTGTGCAGCGGAAGTTATCGTCGTCTACGGAGTGACCTCATTCTGGCGTAAGAGATCTTTAAAATGCCCGATCACGCTTACCGCCGCCTCCTGAATAAAGTCACAACACTAAATTGAGGGGTCACAAGCTGAAACTGGCTACACAATACAGTCGGCTGGAATGTAGCCGGAACTATTTTTCTCTTCGAATTTGTCACTCCTGGAACGCCCTTTCGGCTTTTGTCATTGCGGCGCCCACGCTACCTGTTTTTAAATAACGACTCGACGATGCATTACAACACCTGCATTAGCTGATTTGATTTATGTTTACTTATTGACAACAGGAGGCAGACAAATATTATGCCCTCCAGTCCTCAAGAAATCGGTGTAAACGGATATATATGCGTGTGTAAACAGATACACGTGTATTATTGAACATGACTTACAGTGGATTTATGCTTACGAATACCGCGGTCAGAATATTGGTGGGAACCATAATTTACTGACAATTTTTCTTATATTTTGAATTTTCACCATGATAATCCTGCGGGACCTGCTAAGCTTCGGCTTTTTTACCTGTATAACACCACTGTTCCATTGTTTTATCCGCGAGGCCCTTCCTTTTGAAATTTCCGTCGCTACTTCGTTGACAAGGATCCTCGTGTCACCTAACTAAAAGGTGTGCGGTCCCGCGCCGTTGAAAGTGGTGCTACAGTCTAAACAGATGATACAAACTCTTCCAGAGAATTGGACTAAGTTCCGTAACCGGTTGCTAAAAATATTCGTCTGAATGCAGCAGGGGCACGAGCATAGTCTGTTGACAATGCAGTGGGGGCGCTAATCTCAATTTAACCACCTTCTGTAGGCTACGACCTGAAGGAATATAGCAGAACACAAGCGACCACCGGGATCCGGAGCATCTAATGCTAAGATACATCCCAACTTCCTCTCGAGAGCCTGCACCGGATCCAAAAAAACGATTAACCGCCGAATCTATATCGGTCGGCGTAAACTCACTCGTTTCCTCCATCATAACCAACACGCTTCTGGGTTACCAGAAGTTCTGCTGCATGCCAAAGGCCCACACAGCAAATTAACTAAATTGAAATTTTGACATGCGTCAGTATCTGGGGACCTCATCACTATCACGGGAAGATGGTTGCGCTGTGAGACAACGGATTCCGAAATCGCCCTAACAGCCATGTCCGTTGTCCGGAATGATCGAGACAGCGGTGGTGGCGTAACTCACTACTCTCGCAAAACTTCACCTGCGTGCCCATAAACGATTCGGAAACCGGTGCCCGACTCCATTTGGCGTCGCTTACAGCTCAGGAGAACGACGTTAGCCCAGTGGCCGTTGGTTACCGCCCACCATCGTCTACACTTGAGGAGGACTTCGACTCGATGGGTGCATTGAGGCTGGTGATAAACAGGATGCACAGGCACCTTCTAGTCGCTGGTGATTCCAACATACATGCTCTAGAAACCCAATCCACCCCAGGAAAACAATTCAAAGCAGACCTGCAAGACTTTAGCTTAGATTTCCCCCTTTATGGCCACATTGTTTCGCCCACTAGAGTCAGGGGCAAAATCAGGCCATCCACCTTATACCTGATATTCTCTAATGATGGCGAGAGTGATAAGCCATGCTATTCCAGGCAGCAGTGATCATGCAACCTTGCATTTCATGTACATTTGCTGCGCTGAATACCCCGAAGACAGAACTCAGACGACACCTCAACTCGATTTGTTGGAGCAAACCGACTGGAGTTTTCTGACCCAGGAAGCACCGGATACTGCCTGGAAACGTCTTGCTTAGTGGGCCATCGGGAACTAAGGCTTACAGTTAGAGAAAGATGAGGTCATTTGTACGGAGTAGGACACGAATATGCCTGATAAAGCGTAACGCGGTATGGTATGCCCACAAAACCGATCCGAGTCGGAGTACCTGGAAGACCTATGTTGCCCACCGGAACCACTGTACCCAACTAGTGCGCGAGGTCAAATTCACATATAAACAGGCTTTAGCAGTGATTTACTTCAAATCATAAGGTTCTGTACAAGCACGTGAACGGACTTCAACAGGTGAGAAGTGGGTTTTCCCCTCTTCAACCAGCGGAAGGTCTAACTCTGGCTGCGAAAAAATCATCCACTTTTCTGTAACTACAATATGCACCAACGTTTCACTACATCACCTGGTCTCCTAGACCTATGGAATCTATTGTGCTTCCACCAGCACTCACTCATATGTTTTGCGACAGTGGTCATGATGAAAGTTTTGTCATCTATGCGCCTGCACTCCTCTCCTGAAATTGATGACATCCGTCCAGAAACCCGGCTGATGTTTTGGCTGAAACGTTAGCACTTCTGTTTCAGCACTGACTTGACGAGAGGCGTGTTCTTGCCATGTGGAAACACGGGATAATTACTCCGATTCACAAAGGGTGTGGCCTATCTGACCCAGCTAATTATCCACCGGTGACTCTTCTGCCAGTGCTTTCAAAAGTTATGGAGGCTATCATTGCCGATGCGCTCATGTCTTACCTGGACGGTTTTAGTCACGTTGCTCAGCAGCAACACGATTTCCGGCAGAATCGGTCGTGCATCACCAACCTATTGTTAGAACGAGACAGCTGGACGGAAACGTTGGATGCTGGTGCAGGATTTGATGTGGCTTACGTTGCCTACTCTGGCATTCGAACGGTTGGACCGTCCAGTCCTTCTCGACAAACCAACGATGTGGCACTGTAAACCTTCTCCGCGGGTGGAGCTGAAATTTTCTCTTGTACACACGTCTGGTGGTGAGAGTGCATGCATCCAAGTCAGACCCAATTCAGGTCGAATGCCATGTGCCACAGGGTTCAGTACGCGGACTCCCTCTATTCTCAGTATTCATTAACAATCTAGTGAGCCAACTCACGTCAAACTGTTTAGTCAGTGCTAATGACATCTAATTTTGGAAAGCGATCGGAGCTCCAGAAGGTCATATCCAGTTACAAAACGATCTATAAAAAAATCTATGGATGGTCGATTCATAGCGGCGCTTCATTCAATGTAGCTAAATGTCGAGTGCTCCATGTAGGACATCGGGTGGCTCACACTTATGAGCTGTAGGACCAGGATCTGCAACAAAGCTCTTGCTAGAAGGATCTTAGTGTGATGTTTCAGGAAGATCTACTCTGCCCGGAACTATCAGAAAACGCATCAAATAAAGGGATCCAAATCGTGGGATTTCTACAGAGAACCTTCGTACACTTCAAGCCATCGAACTTATGCCAACTACTTCACGCTTACATACGCTGTCGTGCTGAATATGCGATTCAAGCACGGCATTTATGGTTGAAACTGGATCTCAATGCCTTGGAGAGGCCGCAATATCGGACAAACAAAAATGTCAAGCTAATGCGCCACGTACTATAGGAACAGCGCTTCAGTACTAGACATTTTCAGCAGATGCTATCGGCGTTTGGGTGCGGACCTAATAATGGTTTCCCAAATTCCAAACAACCCTAATCACCCATGCCATCACCTGCTGAAGCTCAGTCACAACAACAGACGGAGAGGTCATCATCACAAATTGGCAGAACGATATAGCTGGTTTGAGTACCGAAGAAACTTCTCGCTGTGTGTGTGTTACACTTGGAATGCCCTCACAGAAGCTGTTATTTAACCCTCACGTTAGCTGTGTTCAAAGCTCGTGTCGACGGGACACTGGCCGTAATACAATTTATCACGCAACGCAAATGACCCACAAAAGCAACAAAAATATAAATGCTTATCAACCTACCCCGAATTTTACCCGGAAACCCCTAACTGTGATTCTGGATAATACAAAAACCAAGCGCGCACTGCTCCGACATGGAACAACAAGTTGGCAATTTGTGGTTGTTTACTGGTTCCTGTTGCTATTCTTTGTCTGCATTTTGATCACTACTAATTGAACATCGGGCAGTACATGACAAGCTTTGACATTTTTCCTCTACACTATACCATTGACCACTACGTACGTCTGATACTCATGACTCCCAAATTAGATAAACATGAATGCTTCTGCTGGGCATGTTGAAGAGGCCTTGACCGGCTCCATTGAGGAAACGTAGCCCTCGTCCACTTGCCAGCCTGTTTTATTCCTTCGGGTTTACACCGGATATATATATATATATATATATATATATATATATATATATATATATATATGTAAGCACGCCCTTAAATGGGTTTGAACGCAAATCCACCCAGAATAAAGCGAAACTAAGTTAGCAAGTGCGAAGTGTTTGTTGGTGGAGTGTGTCAGGATGTGTTTTGCACCCAAATGGTGTTCATTAACTGGGCGGGAGTAGTTCTGTGCAGCACGGCTCTACAAAACTGTGGAATAGTGAAACCTGTTAGTTTACGTTCCGGGGCGAATTTCGCATAACTACCGGTTCGGCGTATTATTCCGATTTCACCCGCGTAAACAACAAGTGTCTCTCTACCACCACGTATCCGTAAATAAGCCGTTAATTAAAAGTGAGCTTAGCAATGTTGAAATACTGCGCAAAAGCAGTCTCTCTAGTTGTCCCAGCCCTAAATATCAAATGCTTGTGTCTATTCCCTTTTATTCCATATTCCTAAGCATCACAGCAGAAGCTCGGAGGACAGGTGCGAGACCGGTGGTATAGATCGGATTCATTCCGTGTGACAACCATCTGTTTGAGGTTTACACAGTGGGAATTTCTACATATTTCGAACAAAGTGTCACCGGGTTCAAGGTGATCAACGTGGTAGTACATCGTAACACGCCTGCCCGTGAGGACAAAGTGGTACACCAACAACATCTGGCTTGAAAGTTTCCAATAAAAGACAACCGCTATAGTCGCATGTTAATAAGTGGAAAGTGCAGCTCGAATTCTGAACACTTAATACAACAGTTGTTTTAGCATAGAGTATTTTAGAAGCAACCGGTATGTCTCAAATTTCTAAACTATCACCCGCTATTGTATCATATTCACATTCAACACCCGAAGTTCAGAGATTAACGATGTCACGCAGGAGCCCCTGCTTGTGGCGCTATAAATCGTCACCGCATATCGGAGAGGTCGATAAACCTGTTGGAATGCAGAAGGAAACTTCCGGCTGGATCTGAGCACAAAATCACTACACGGGCTGTTAGGTGCGAACTAAAGCGCAACCGAACTGCTGACAAGGAAGCCTTGTGGACCACTCGGGCTCAAGAAATGGAGAAGGTAGGAGCAGTAGGCAATTACCGCAAGCTCTTCCAGGTGATCCGCACCACTAGTCCCAGGAAACCAGGTGTCAGTGAGACAATCAGAGACAGCGCAGGTGCACTGATACACAATAAGGAGCGTCGTATGGCTCACGGAACACTTTCAAGATCAGTTCAGCTGGCCCCCTGATCCCGGACCTCTTCCTACTCAGATGATACAGGACGAGTCATGGATGGTTAGTTTAGGGCCTCTGTCGGAGGCCGAGGTCCGAAACACGGTCACAGCCTTCAATAGTTTTCCTTCCACTGGCCCGGATTCCCTCTCACCTGCACTATTTAAGGATGGATGTGATGTCCTCTACAAAGCACTGACCTCCCTATTCGAACGTATTTGGAAGGAAGAGCGTGTCCCGACTAACTGGTGCATCGATTATAGTGGCAACATACAAGAAGCGTAGTCGCACAGAGGTTTTAGCCCTAGGCCATTTGTGACAAAATTACTGGCCTCCATTCTCGTTCGGCGCCTCACTATGAAACGGGAATCTCGGATTACGGAAGGGCGGGCAGGTTTCCGCCCAGGACGTGGCTGTATATACCATATATTTACTCTGCGGCTGGTGCCTGAGCAGCGCCATGCATAATGCAGACAGACAATAGCCAACTTCCTTGATTTTAAGAATTAGTTCGATTCATCGATCGATGCATTCTGTTCGAAATACTTGCGCGGAAAGGTGTTCCCACGAAATATGTGAACATCCTTCGTGTTCTATACTCGAACACTACAGGCCGCGTCAGGGTCTGCGGTGATCTTTCGGACAGCTTTCCGACCACAAGTGGCGTTCGTTAGCGTTATCCGATTTCGTCATTTTTGTTCAATTTCGTCGTAGATAATATCATGGAGTGTTCCCTTGTGGAATCTCAAGATGTAAGCGTTGAGGTCCTGCCTGGTGAAAGATTAGTTGATCTTGATTATGCGGCCGATATTATCTTGCTTTTCGACGATGTTGCGACGACACAATCAATCCTGAATAGCCTGTCTATAGTGGTCCCATTATTTGGTATGCGCTTCACAACTTCAAAGTGCAAAGTGTTGCTACAGAACCACCAGCCATTTTATGACCCCTTGACCTTTCATAACGAGGAACGAGCTGGTTGATAGATTCACTTACCTTGGCAGCTGCATCATTGACGATGGGCCCACAGAAACTGATCAGTTCACGCAGTGCAAAGGCCAGAGCTGCCTTCTTGAACCTGCGGCATCTTTGGAGACAGAAGGGATTTTCCCTCCGTCTGAAAGGCCGTGTATACAAGGCCACAGTGGGCGCGTCCTGCTCTGTGGGAGTGAAAATTGGCCCCTTCGGTCTGAAGATCTGAGGCGCCTTCAAGCCTTTGATCATCCTTGTCTGAGAAGCACCAGCGTGTCCACAACGATGATGTCCGTAGGCGAGTATTAGGTAGTGCTAATCATGCTAGCTCCTTAGAACAACAGATAGCACTGATTAAGTTGGATTGGCTCGGGCACGTGCTACGTATGCCTGGTCAACTCTTACCTAGTAGAGTCTTGTTTAGTCTGCCAGGTGTAGGGTGACGCAAGGCTCAAGCTAGACAGAAGTTGATCTGCCAGCGTGAAATGAAGTCACTGCTGACCAAACTGGATGCCGTTGGTCCGTATCGCCTTCCGGGTTGGAGTCCATGTGATTCGCTTTTTGCTTGGCTCGAGACGTTACAGGACATGACTGGCACTTGGCACCAGTGGCGCGTCTGCTGCGTCTCCTAGTCGGATTCCTGTTTAAAGTGCGTTTGCTGCTGAGTTATCTGCGTTGTAATGGCTTATTATGACGCGGAGCAGTGAAAGCCGCAAGGAAGCTCTCTCGCCAACGCCGCCTTACCTTTGCACGATAGCCAACTGTTTGACAGTACGTTGTTGACAGACGCCGTGACCCTGAATGTTTGCTTAGGGCATTAAAGTTTTCAGGTAGGTCCTCTTTCTCTCCCTGTTACTATACTTTATTTCTTTGGTCATCCTGGTTGTATGGCAGCGAAGAATCAGTTCAAATGGATGATGTACTGCTGTTCTTGATTGATTGATTGATGTCACGCTAGGCACCGCTAATGTGTTTCCCCCATGCATCTGAAGTTCCCCTTGAGTCGGCTTACGTGACGGCATGAAACGTAACAGAGGCAAAGTTCACTGAGTCTTCATCATCTATCAACCAAAATAGCTTAGAAGTACAAATGATGCCGATCGCCTGGAAATATGGTCTAAGTACTCTGATCCTTAAGTACTGCCGTCACTCAGATCTTGCGAACTGTTGTTCACCTGTCCTTCGCCGGTGTTTCGTAACAGATGTACCAGTTGGAAAGTCAGATAGAACTTTGATTCCTCACTGGATTGCCTATACGAGGACAGGGTATCCGTATTCCCGAACCTCTTCTTTCCAAACAGGTTACACATGCATGCGTCGAAAATTCGCATCCTTAAACAGTTAACGTTTTTACTTCACATCATTGCCATATCCTTGACACCTCAGGGTTTAGTATTTTACCTTTGACAGATCGCCGACTAACCAACGGCTACACTGCGTCGTTTCCGTAGGTCTTCGTGTGTCGGCCTTCTTACATTGCGATTGTAAACCTATTCGTAAGTTGTTTACTCCTTTTAATTTGAATTATAGAACCACGATAACAAGAATTGGCTATTTATTTCTGCTGCCCAAACTTTAGGTTCAATAGACTAAAGCTTTCCGATCCCACAGATCTCAAGAACACCTCAAGCTCCGACATTGAAGTTTACTGGACACAAATCCGCAACCCCATGCACGACTCTGCGAGCTTGATCTGTGGTTTTACCAGTAATCCTGTTAACCACTGGATCTCTGCATGATCCCTTCTGCTTCTCGAAGCCTGTCCAGCAATTTCTGCTGGTGTTGAGTATCATACATTTTGTAGGACTACCAATGCTGAACTCAAAGAACTCCACCGGGAGGATCGTGAAGCCAGATGGACGCAGCGAATCATTGATATGGGACAAGCGACTACCTGAAAGAATTTTAGAAAGCTTTTCCCCCTATTCCAATCCACTGGTTGCTAAAAATTAGAAAAAATAGCCGCTTTAGGTCGGCACAAATTACTGACGTGTCCCTGTACGCGACCACTAACAGTCGCGCGAGGGCTGAATATAACGCGAAGTCGCACGTACCTACGCGAATTCGTACCCGTGACCTCCGGATTACAAGACAAACTAATAATCCTCTCGGTCACCGGTCGATCCGTTGCTAAAGGCTGACTATAAGCGATGTTTGTGATAAACCGGTGGCGAGCCAATCCACTGTCAACCTCGAAATGTGCGTTGATTTTTCAGCCAAACTGAAGTGCTTATATAAAGACAAGGATCCATATTGCCTAATTCCTCTCTTCTTTCCATATATACAGTTTAATCGAAATGTATTCCTCCGAATACCGACGACTACGCGGAGATCTCATTCTCGCATACCGGATATTAACGGAATGCGATCACCCGTGCAAATCGTTGCTCACCCTAGCCTCATATAAATGATCGAGAGGTCATAACCTCAAGCTGATAATCCAACACTCCCGATTAGACTGTAGAAAATATTTTTACTCTCTTAGAATCTGTTCACAATGGAATGACTTGCCAACGCATGTGGTAAACGCTCGGAACATTACAGCCTTCAAACAATTGTTAGACATTCATCTGAGTGACAAACAACACATTGTGGTGTGATGTACTAGGTTTAGACTATTGGCATTTCAGTTCCATGTCGGAATCTAATGATTTTTATCTATTTTGCGTTTACCATCCAATGGGTCTTGTAAAGCCAATGCTTTTTATCCCATCATACACTATTGAACTATTGAACTATAGAATTTTACATGTGTGTGCTTTGAACCATTACATTTAACAATTTTACCTCGCGCCCCTGGCATATCCTCGAGGGTTCAAGGCTAAGCAGTTCACATCTGACTGATTGCCGACTAGCGAACTATATAACATATTCGCAGACTGCAGTTGGTCATCCTGTAGCTGCCCTTTTTCATCAAAATTACGTACAATTTAGTAAATTGTTTTGTCTTTAATTTGAAGTATAGAACCTCGGTAGCATGAATTTATGTTTCGTTTCCTCTGCCCAGATTGTGCTGTTACTTTAGATACCATAGCCTGCAGTTTTCCGTTCCTGTCTCATATGACTTACTTAGTCTAGACATTGATTCTTCGTTACAGAGTCCACCGTCTCCGATGCCTTTTCGACCAACTATAAAGCTATAGGACCATCTAATCAGAGTAGTACGATTAACACCAACATCGATTTATTACTAATGACCTATTGACTACACAGTAGTTGAAGAAAACGACTGACAAGAAGATAGGGACCGACGCCGTTTATCTCGATCTACCAAACCATTGGACCGCCTAGATCACGGCATCTATCTTCACGGGCTCAACTGCTACGGAATAAGGACCCTGTATTTGAGTACCCTAGTGATTTCCTACAGTTGTGTCAGTTACACGTTAGAGTTTGAGATACACTTCCCGATCAGATGTATGGCAATTGCAAACATCCGCAAGGATCAATTATGAGGCCACGAATACTTTTTGAGCTCATTAATACCCCTGCATGTGTTGCAGCCTCAAACTTCCTAGTTTTTCTTGATGCACTTGAGTGATGGCCTGCGATTAATTATTAAGCTGATCACGAGGTATTTCGACGGGATCAAGACAGTGTTAATAGCATCATTCTAAAAGCTACTCTGGTTAATTTGTTTAAACTGGGGTGGTTTGCTCTCGTCATTGTTCGAACGATATGTTTACACTTGAAATCCACTCCGTGACCGCGTAGAGGTTAGTCTTGGTGACTAAGGAATACAATTTATCCTGCTGAAATGTCGCCGAAGCTTCTTCCCACTTCATGTGCACTAACTATTCAATGCCTTTCATAATTATTTTTTCCGTCTCCACATTATCCCTGTTCGAGTAACCACTTCACACTTCCCTTAAACACACATTAAAAATAGAAGCGGCCACGTGAGACGATAGAGTGACAAACAGCACGATCACCCGCACCTGAGACAGCTACGTAACCCATCGTAACCACTGCACTCAACTGCTCACCGATGACAAAATCGCATATCAGCGGAATATGACAAAACGTTCAGCGCTAACCATGAACTGCGGTGCAATTATGTCAATGACCGTCGTAAGGTGAGGCAGGGAATTCCTCCTCTCCAGACCACTGATGGTTCCACAAAACAGCCATAGAAGCAGCAAACGGGTTGCGGACCCAATATGCTACCACATTTCAGAGCGTCTTACTATCAGACCATCTTCCAACTTTTGTTTTCCTGCCACCAGGACTCACCCACATCTCTTTTATTGCCGAAGCTGTTTTGCGAAAGCTGACGTCTCTGCGCAACCACAGCTACCCGGGAGTCGACACCATTAGCCCACAGGCATTGGGAGCAGCAGCAAGACAACTGACAACGCCTTTGACTCAGTTGTTTCAGCGCTGCCTAGACCAGACCCATATGCCTGTAATGTGGAAGCTTGGAATAATAACTCCGATTCATACAGGCGGAAGCAGCGTTGAGCCTTCAAACTACCCCTCAGTGTCTCTTCTCCCTGCATTGTTCAAAGTCATGGAATCCATCGTTGCCGGTGCGTTGGTGTGTTATTTAGAACATCGTTGCAGTATTGCTCCCGAGCAACACGGCTTTCCTTGACAGAAATCGTGCACGAGGAATTTATTAATCACGCGGAGTAGTTGGACTGAGTCAACTGACGCTGGAGAGGCCGTTGATGTGATCTACTTAGATTTGTCGAGGGTGTTGATCGTTTAGATCCTCGGCTTCTCCTCTCAAGCTCCAATATTATGGGACCGGTGACCCTCTCCTCAGCTGGATTGTCAATTTTCTCCTGCAACAACAATCAGTGGTCAGAGTCCGGCGTACTTCTTCTGAATCCATGCCAGTAGAGTCTGGGGTGCCTCAAACCTCAGTTCTAGGTCCACGATTACTTTGTCATACATCAATGAGCTTGCACGCAAACTCGCTTCAAATTTCCTGCTGTACGTCGACGATATCAAGATATGTCACCGGATTCAGACAGATGCCGTTCAGAATACATTTCATTGCGATCTGGTTATGGTACATCAGTGGTCAACCCGAAATTTTTACAGTTCAACATGCGCAAACACAAGGTACTCACCGTATGACGCCGGCGTACCTATTCCTACAGACTAGGAACGCAAGTGCTCCAGCGATCATCCTTCGAAAGCGACCCTGGCGTGCTTGTTCAGAATGACTTGGGTTGTTCCAAGCAATCCGCAAAGCCATCGAAAACTGGTAACCAACACGTCGGCTTGTTACGACGGGCGTTCGGACAAATAGACACCACTATGTACAGACTGATGCTAAATGTGTATGTTCACCCCCATGTCGAATACGCCGTTCAAGCCTGGCAGCTATGGCTGAAGCACTACCTTACTGCAGTGGACAAACCTCGATGTCGGGCTTCGAAATACGTCACTGGAATGTGCCACTTGTGATACGAGCAGAGACTGAAACATTTGGGAGTATTCAGCAGGTGGTATCGTCGATTACGAGGCGACTTAATTATGGCGTACTTGATTTTCCACAATCCAAATCGTGTGTGCCGTTCTTTACTACAACTCAGCAGTAGCACCAAAGTTATTGGCCACTCCTTGAAATTAGCATAAGAGTACAGTCACCTGGCGTGCCGTAGAAACTTTCCTTCCATACATGCGTGTCAAGCAGGGAATGCTTTTCCTGAATCTGTTGTTTCTGCACCTATGCTAGCCATAATTTAAACGTCGGTTGGATGACGTACTCCGCCACTTACATTTGATTACTTGATGTTACTCTCCATCCTACTCCCGCGAAATAACTTGAATTTATTTATTGTCTATTGTACCTATGGAAACGCTCGGTAAGCAAGGCTACTGAATCAAAACGATAAGTCCATTATTTTGCTAGTAAAACTGCTAATTGCTTTTTCATTAATATTTTTCGTTAACCCAGCAGACCACTCAACGGGGTTTGTAAAGCAGTGCTTCTTAACCTGTATAAAAGCATTGTTCTTTGTTAATGGTACATCCGTGATGCTGAAAGTGGGGGCACCACCAAAGTAAAACATAAGTCTGCTCAGCTTTAATCTGTGAGTTATTTAAACCACTTCATTTTTCTCAATCAAACTTAGAAATATCCAGCAAGGTTACTTCGTCATTGATTCAAATATATATTTTCAAATTACTATTATGTAGTACAAAAAGGTTATAGACTGGCCAGTCACTAGGAATTTTCACCGATACTTTCACTGAACCAGAGGTATATCATCATCACCATCATTATACACGTTAGCTAGAGGTGGGCAACACCTCAGCAACTGTGCCGCAATACACAGAAAAAAGGGAAAAAACGCATCTGGTACAAGCCGGCTGAGCGATCGTTAACCGTTGGGCATGGTTCCGGTAAACTACCAGCCGGCTACGGTGCATCAAAAAAAATTACTATACAAAATTATATAAGGCTAAATAATGGGATCGTGGTTGGAGGTGGAGGCTAAGTGGGGTGGGTTGGGACAAAGAAACTCACAGCACGAACGCCACTGAGGTCGGCTCCTAGCCATATCAGCGAGTGTGTCCAACCAAACGTGTTCATCGTCTTTCGGACCCCAACCAGGGAGCCGAGACGCTCCAACCGAGGCCACCTCAGAAGTTAGGGCCTTCATTCCTCTGGACCAAGTCATCGCATGGCCACCCCTCCTCTTCTTCCATCCACACCCCGGCGTGCAAACAACGCACGTCGCGGGAGTCGGTTGGCTGGCATGCGTAACAGGTAACCGAACCAACGAAACATGGTGCGTGAAATAACGGTGCTGAGCGGTTCACTTCCTTTTCCTGTGCCGTAAACAAGGCGTCGAACACACTCGTTGCTCACACGGTGTCCCCACCTGATGTGAGCTAAATTACGAAGGCACCGGTGGTCGAACGTAACTAGCCACTTCAGATCCGCTGCTTTAAGCGGCCAGGTTTCACAACCATACAGTAGGGTCGAACGTACGGCTGCAGTGTACAATTTACCCTTCAGGGCGAGAGTAATGTCGCGCCGCAGCCATAGGTGGCGAAGGTTAGCAAAAGCACTTCGAGCTTTCGCTATACGGTTCGTGATCTCGTCTTCGATCCCAATGGCGCAGATACAACTTCCCAGGTAGTTGAATTTTTGAACGACCTCTAGCTGATCCCCAGCAAGGGTCAGTGAAGGAGGCGATCTCTGCCAGTCTTGTAGGAACGCTTTGCATTTCGATGGTGCAAAGCAAAGCCCGAAGCGGCTGACAGCCAGTGCTAATCTGTCCAACGCGGCTTGGCACGTCTGGGAGCTGTCACAGATTAGGAGGCAATATCATCAGTATAATCTAAGTCAAGAAGTCGTTCTCCTGTGAGCAGATCCACACCTTCAAAGTCGTGTCCTGTGAACAAGATTTCCATGACTTCGTCAACAGCGAAGTTGAAGAGGAAAGGTGACAGCGGACATCCTTGTCTCACATCGCTGGAGATATTAAAGGGCGACGACAACATGCCGTAAGCCCTCACTCTGTCCGAGCTACGCGCATATAATGCTCCGATAATGTTCACATATTTCTCAGGTACACCTTTCCTGAGTAGACAATTCCGAAGGGCACATCGATCAACCGAATCGAATGCATCTTTGATATCGAGGAAAACAACAGCGATGGGCCGCCAATATATGTGACGGTGCTCCAACAACTGACGCAATGTGAAGATGTGGTCAAGGCAGCCACGATCTCGAAGAAAGCCAGCTGGCTCTTCACCAATCTGGCTTTCACGAGTGCTAATCAGTCTGTGAAGCACGACAGAGGTGAATACTTTGGAGGCGATAGAGATCAGACTGGTTCCTCTATGTTTGCCGCATTCCGATCGTGAACCTCCCTTGAAAATTGGGACTATGACGGAGCGGCTCCAATCGGTTGGGACAGTTTCCTGCTCCCCAGTTTGAAAAGTAACTTGTGTAACTCATCCACAAGAGCAGGTCCCCCGAATTTGAAGAGTGCTGGAGGAAGATCATTAGGTCCCGCGGCTTTATGTCACTTCAACAATGCGATCTCACGTTCGAGTTCTGAGCGAGAGAGTGGATCCAAATGGGTAGCCCAGGGAGTGGGGCGATCAGTGACCAGCAAGAAATCTAACCATTCCGACCGATTAAATTTCCTTTTAAAGTGCTCAGCTCAACGCTCTAAACGTTTTGATAAATTGTGGATAGGCTGTCCACTTTCGTCACTTACAGTTTCACTAACACCAGGTCTCCTGCTGCCCGTTTCCCGTATCAGACGGAATAACTTACAATGGTTACAAAAGGCAGCGGCCACTTCCATCTCTGGTGCACGATGAGACCGCTAGGATAAGCGGTCTCTATTCAGGCTAGTACGGAGTTTTGCCCAGGGCTCTTTGCGAGTTTCATTATTTTCGCTTC
>OX104065.1:132340795-132404394 GCA_944474145.2 Dicrocoelium dendriticum | reverse complement strand
TCCTGCAGGACATGACCGTCCTATAATTCGAGGATTTCACCACCACTATACCACCAGCAGATGAGCTCTTCCATCGCATCTGGCCAACTGTTTGTCGCTTACTTTTCAAATTCCCCAGTCTAATTGCCTCAGATGCCGAGCTGTCTACAGCAGTTCCCGCGGGTTTTCCAAGCTTATTACGTTGGACTACGTAAAGCAGATCACAGCAGTGTGTGCACCCAAGAAATCCTAACTAACTAGGCTTGACGAATTCTGCTCAAGCACGAGGTTAGGAAATTGAACCACATTAAACCGGCGCGACACAACAAATAGACGACCTGATCCTATGGAACACCATAAGAAATCTGCTTTGTGTTCTAGCTAGGCCCGCCAATCTAACGAGGATTACACTTCACCTGAATTCCAAGCATTGTGGTGAAGCCAGGCTTCTTCGGACTGCAATAAGCTTTGTTGGGTCATGATCTTGTCAGTGTGTGCGTGTTAATCGTGCAATCCTGTGATCAGGGTTAAATTGGACTTATCCCCTCACAGTCTTGTGTTGACTCTTTGGAAGTACGCTCAATCGATTCTGATCACTGAGCTCTATCCAAAGGCGTCTATATTTTTTGAAGTAAGTCCAACGACACGCTGGTAAACCACAAACGAAATCTTAGGAAGTCTATTCACTTAGGCCAACTTTGCTTAATTGAGTTTCATCAGTACCTTTCGGATACCATTCGACAGAGCTTCTTCAAGGCTGTGCACTACAGTATACCATGGGTACAGGCAATTTTGTCATCTCACGTTACCACCACATTTTTGCGTGCATTTCACTGCACAAAGCCTATGTGATTTTGGCTACTCGTGCGCCTAGTGATGCACCACCACCAAACCCACTGACCGGAGCCGACAGCTGAGGTAGTCCAAACGGCGTGACCAGCGCAATCTAAAAGTGCATACCGACCATTGATCCATGAACCGGAGAAGTTTGTCAACCGGGAGTCGAGTGAGCAACAAACCCAAGATCACTCGTAGCTCAGACAAGCCTGAAACCGAGATCCGCTCGAAAATCACGTGTTCGTTCTGTGCGAATTCCTACGACTCAACCAATGTGAGCATTACACGTAACGGAGGTAACAGCGTATCGACAGATAGGTTGTGGTTCTGTGACTTGTGTTCAGATAGTCCGGTGATTAAGATTGTTCAAACGCTTACGATAAAGTGTGAGATTTTGGCTATTACCTCGGCAGAACAAAAGGAACTGATCGCGGTATTGGGAGGGAAAAACTCAGAACTCCAATTTCAGATTAATGTATTACGTAGCCCGAATCTCAGACCAGTTAAAAGGCAAAAGCACTCTAGCAACAATCCTACCCAGTTCAGCGAAAGTCAAACACCTTTAGTGAAAGACAGCAGTGAAGACAGGCCGGTTGAACGGTCTCCCAAGTCAAACGTAATGCTCCAAAGCATGCAGAGTTACGCACAAATTGCACGATCACCTCCGTCAGTAGCTGAGCAACAACAATTGACTCCTACAAATGGTGCAACACGGCGTTGCACGTAAAATAAACCTTGCTGTAGGCTTGACCTATCGTCCACGGAAGACAAGCCAGACACTCCCACTCGACAAACCTACGCCCATAAGGAACTGCGGAACAAACAATTATTACGCAACCAAAAGGCGATGACAGTGATATGTTCAAACGTCCCAGAACCCACTAGCGAATCGCTAAAAGGTAGACAAGCCGACGAACATAACCTTTGGGCTGAAATAACCTGCGCACTCGGACTGAAGGTTCTCCCAACTAGTCTTACACGCCTTTCACGAAATCCATCATCTCCACCTGTAGGGGAACCTCGGTTACTGCGAGTAAGGTTTGGCAATACGCGCGACTTAGCAAGCCACATTCTAGTGAACTCTTCCGTCAGTGCCCACATTTTTCCTGACAGGCCATGGGCAGAAAGACAGAAGCGGAAATCCAACCCTAGTCCGTCACGTCAAAATGAGATGAAGAAAGTGGTACTGGTTCATGGTGTGCCAGAATTGAATCATGACGATAGCAGTGAACGACAGAAGCACAACATCGAAGAATGGAGCTACATCGCAGAACCACGACATGCAGAATGTCGTGATTTTTGACGTCACCCGTCTAATTGCTTCCACAAATTACCAAGGCAGCAGGCCACGAACTTTGAAAGTTACCCTCACTGCGCCCGAAATAGTGTCAGAGACGATCCAAGCATGGTATGACAACTTTCAACTTGGGCCACCAGAAGTGCGGTTATGAGCATTCTTTCAATTAGTACAGACATCAGATACAGATGAGTCAGTCTCGATTGTACTTATTTCAGATCAAGCAACCGAGCAAACAACCCTTTCAAAAAACATCAGCAGACCAGCACAAATAGTGCCGGTCACTCACACCAAACCGAGCTCCTGAGGCGTCAAGAAATACAATGCTACTACATCAACACACAGGGGTTGTATTCTAAGCTCTCAGGACTGCGCCATCGACATGAAATAACATTTTGGGATATCATAGCAGTTAATGCAACTTGACTCTCAAACGACATACTTGATCCAGAGATTGAACTCAGCGAGATGTCAGTCATTCGAAATGATCGTCCATCTGGCGGTGGCGGTGCTGCTCTCTACTATCGAGATTATTTGAAATGTGAGGCTCTTACCGAAAATTCCCTTGTTATTCCCGACGCACTATTTTGCCGACTGCACCTAGTAGGTCGAGATGTTGGTTCACAGAAGAAGAGTGATGCTTGCCTCTTAGCAGTTATCTATAGACCGCCGAACTCATCAGCAGACAGCGATAACATTCTGTTAAACGCCCTGCGCTATGCTGTTTCACAAAAGTACTCGCACTATTTTATAATAGATGACTTTAATGTCCCTTCAATGGCATCAATATCCCTCATTGGCCATCATTTAAATCGAAACTTTGCATTCACGCATATGGCAGTTTACATAACCATATGCATCGGCCAAGTAGACACGGCGGTTCAAACAAGCCATCACTCCTGGACTTATTCCTGACTAATGAAGTGTTGATGGTTGAGTCAGTAGCATACGATCCTTCACTGGGCCGTAGCGACCATTTAGTCCTAACATTTGGTTATGTATGTTACGCCAGTATGGTTGCTAAAGAAAGAGAGACTCAACGAACTATTACGGACTATTTTAGCCTGCACAACTTAACAGTAACCGTTGACTGGGACCTACAGACTTACCGTCCAGCAACTGAAGCATGGAATGAACTGAGAGACAAAATTAACTGGGTCATGCGATCAGCATCGAAGGTTGTACCATTACGAGCATCGCGCCGGTCCAATATGTGGGTCCGAAGCAGAACACGTAAATGGATATACAAAAGAGATGAACTCTGGAGGCAACGTTCGCTAAGCCCATGGGATATCCCATGGCAGCATTACAAAGCAATCGAAAACTACTGCACGTCGCTCATTTGAATCAATAACTATGAATGGCAGGAGACCATGGTGCTGAAGTTTACGAGTAACACCAAATTACTATACAGATTTATGAATGGCAAAAGCAGGGTTAAGCCCGAAATACCACCACTCAAGACGACCAGTGGCCTAACAACTACTGCTGTGGATGCCGCGAACGCTCCACTCCTGCAGTTTGGCTCGTTAGCTTCAAATACCATGGAACCTTCGCCCTATCAACTCCCAACAAATATCGTTGGCTTATCCAGCGTCATCTTTACTCCAGTAGCTGTCGCAAGAAAATCACAGTCTCTCCGGGAGTACAGTGCCCCTAGAATCGACATGATCTGCCCAAAAGTATTGAAAACCCTTTGTGCAACCATAGCAGCACCACTTGCAACCTTCTTCCAGATTCTGCTTAGCTCCAATACACTCCCATCTGAGTGGAAAAATGGAATTACCACCCCAATATACAAAGGAGGTAAGCGATCGGATCCTGCCAACTACCGACCTATTACTCTTCTTCCTGTTTTATCAAATGTGATGGAATCGGTAATCGCAGATGAACTGACGCGATACTTTGAAAGTCTACAAATAATTTAATGTCCAACATGGTTTCAGACGCAAACGATCTAGCCTTAACAATTTGCTGATTACTCGAGACTCATGGACCAGGACGGCTGATGAAGGAGTGCCCATAGATGTGATCTACTTATATTTTTCTAAAGCATTCCACAGGGTCAAGCACTTCTTTCTCCTCCAAAAGCTTGCTGCCTGCGGTATCAACGGTCTCCTGTTCACATGGTTGGAAAACTACTTTCACGACAGAGGAATCAAGGTAAGGGTAGCCGACCCTCACTCTGCAAGCTTGTGCGTCTCCAGTGGTGTACCGCAAGGATCCGTCTTTGGTCCGCTACTGTTTTTACTCTAAGTTAATGAGCTTCTAGCAGACATTCTATCTCCGGTGCAAATATTTGCAGACGATGCTAAAATATGAAGAGCAATTCGCTCAGTATCTGACCTTGTCTACCTACAGGATAATCTGGGTCGGATTAACGGATGGACAGAAAGGAACCAGTTCCCACTGAACCCTGCAAAGTGCCACCTGCTGACGGTGCGCAGTAGCTTCGTCAACACATATCTCTTGCGGCAACACGTCTTGCAACGCGTGACTAGTGAACGAGACTTAGATATCATCTTGCAAGATAGTCTTGGCAATTCGCTCCAATGTTCGAAAGCAGCAAGTGTGGCGAACTTGAACATGAGACTTTTGAGGCGAGCTTTCGACATCTTTGAGCGACAGCTAGTACCATTGCTGAGTAACTCCTACATTCGCCCACACGTTGAATATGAAATTCAGGCCTGGTGTCCATGGTTAAAAAGAGACATTCGCCTATTGGAACAACCCCAAAGAAGAGCCACAAAGGCAACACGTGGACTATCCGGTCTAAGTTACGAACTGCGTCTTCGTGTACTCGTTGTATTCTCCTCCGAATACCGACGGCTTCGCAGAGATTTTATTGTCACATACCCGACACTAAGTGAAAGCTGGCATCCATGTATATCACTGTTAAGGCTAGCCCCTTAAAACGAAGCCGACGAAACCACCTGAAACTAATAGCGCAACAAGCCCGTTTGAATTGTAGAAATTATTTATATTCACTTAGAATCTGTTCTCACTGTAATGCATTACCAAGCTATGTGGTGAACGCACCAGACAAGATAACATTCGAAAGACTATTAGACTTTCATCTTAGTGATAAACGATACACAACTGTTTGATAAAGTGCACATGGTTTAACCACTGATATTTCACGTTCCACGTTGGAACATCTTGATTATAATTTTCTTTTGCGTATCCATCCTCTGGGTCTTGTAAAGTTATGTTCGGGCGAGTATTGTCTGTTGACCGATTCGTAACAACATGCTTCCGTTGAGACGTGCCAATTTGAGGGAAAGTTGCGGGCTCAAAATAGAAGCTGATAAAATGGGTCGTTTGCTTGGACATGAGCTTCTCGACAAAGTAGGAATGACGCTCCGTGTTTGCGTGTCAGTTGAATCTGGAAGATAAATGTCTATCAAAGCAAGGTGGGCCAAAAATTGGAGGGTAGAAAAGGAGGGGATGAAAGCGGAGGTGGTGCGAGATAATAAGGATGAAAAAGAATAAGAGTGGGAAAAGAATACTGGAGGGCTTGAGCAGTAGTATCCAAAACCTTATTCATCGCGCTCAATACAGCAGATAGGGAGCCATGTGGAATGGAAATCTAGGTCACTTACAAAGGCTAGTGACTGTTGAAAATTGTAATTTAAAGGGAACAAAAACAACAGCGGTCTTTTAGGAGAGTGTCGATTACCTCCCACCCTTTAGTCTGCTACAGTAACAAAGAAATATATACCCAATGCAATGGTGCGTCAGTTCGTGAGGTCCAAGGTCATAGAGATGATGATGAAACAAATCGTGCGTACAAAGAAATTTCAGTCAAAGTAATTGCGCTATATTTTACAAAAGATGGGCAGATCTTAATACAGTAACTTTCCATAAAACATTGGTATAAATACGTATGAATAATCATGATAACTGATGTTTCTTAAACACTCGGGTTAAGTGCATAATCGGGCTCCTAAACGCCAGATGACGCCGTCAGAATTTCGGCCAGAGTAAAGAAGCATCTTCCTATTACGAATGTTCCATCAGGTTGGTGAAAGCGTCTGTTAGCATTTCCAATTACTAAAGCAGCCTGGTTTTATTTTCAACCTACTCTATAGTGTAAAATCCCGTCGGAATGCTTAAATGTTGAAGTCGAACTGACTAAAAGTTAGCAACTCGGAAGAGGCCAAAATGTTAGGCGAAGACGATAAATGTAACTGAACTTCGGCATTGTGCCCCAAATGCAGAGGTTAAATACATCAAAAGTGCACACAAAGCTAACGGCTGAGAAATCGTGCACAGGTAAAGAGAATTTATATTAACTTTCATCTGTTTTGTCCCCTGTTTTTGCAATGTACCCAACCATTCCACCCGGCTTCTTATAAACTGTTATGATAACTAAACAAAAAGAAACACCGAAACGAAGGTCTACCGGTTTCTTCTGCGTGTTCACGCTAGATGCATCGGGTTCGCATAGCGCGAAACAAATCGAGCGGAAACATATAACCAGAGGTGAAGACCTCGATTCTATCCGCATTTTGCCTCCAGAATTCACTATATGGATAGCACAGATAATCAAAAAACGATTTTTTTAGTGGTAGTTATTGTAGTAATAGTATAGAATAGCATGGTAGTAGTAGTAGAAACAATGGAAACAAAATGCCTCCCCAGTTGACTGGGCAACATATTAATACACAGGGAAATACCAGTAGCTGCATCATAAACTCGTCCACCGATTGATTCTATCAAAACTCGATTGCTAAAGTTCCTTTTCAGCGGCTCATTCCTTTATTAGTACACCGATAGCTTGGACTTTGAGCTAGCACACTTTGATGGTACTCAAAGCGTCTAGCCTGTTCCTGTAAAAATGCAGTTCGCAATAGTTCAAACTTCCTGCAGTATGCACTTTACGTACAACATCCTCTTGGGTTTAGTGTCGGCTACATCTTCGGTGAACACTAAACCCCGCCGACTATCGGTTAGCAGTGTTCAATTAAGGAGAAAGCAAACAACGATTAGTTAGGTATGCTCGTGTCGATAACCGCGAGTGTGGATTTTCCACTTATTCTCCCATGGAAGAGGACCAGTTTTATATCATTGTATTTGTTCTTAGCGGTAGACTCAAATGAACACAAATATCGACGCTTTTATAATGGGGTATGTTTTGAACATCAGATATACATGCTTGTACAATCCACAATGATTTAGCTTTAAGAAAGCATTCGGTGTTTAGCATGTCTAGTAGAATAGTTAGGGCAAAAATAGCTCAATAGATTTATGTGCGCCAACAGACTAAGCACCAACCGCTATTAATGTGCTGCTGCAAGACGATGGTGTGAGATGCAAATTGTATGTTAGCATCGAAAACAACCTGGACTGGATCTGTATTTAACGTTTTTCGTAGAATAGTACGGAAACATTCACCTATCGATTCTTAGTGTACTTGTAATACCTAAATCCAATATGAATGCATCATAAAGATGTCCCACAACAGCGGCATTTAGGAAGTTAATTAATAAGAGCAACGAGCAATATCCGTTGGTTTTTGGAGCTATCCAAAGGGAATAAAAAGCCGTAGTTGGAAGAGCTCCAGGGTTGACAAATTTGAAGGGAAATGAAATTCCGTCGGCATTCTAGACGTTCATATTATTAACACGGTTTCAAACGATTATCTCTGAACAACATTTCGACAGTACAATATAAATACAGCTATTTCAAGACAAAATGTTATTTTTTGCCAGTTTGAATTTCTGAAAGGTGTCTGGTACGAGATTGACTCTGAGCTTAATAATGTAGCAGAGCTTCAGTAACTGGTGGTATAGGTGATTGGGATTACCAACAATTTTGCACACCAGTATGAGATCACCGCGTTACTGACAGTGACGTCTAAATGAAAACTCCCAGTAATTTCAGGTTTTGATGGTAAGACAAGTTGGGTAGCTCCTTGAGTTTTTTGTTACCTTAAGTTACGGTGTCTAGCACTTCGAGGTCTCGTTTCAATCACGGTTGCCAGGCTTTGACAGCGTATTCAACGTGAGATCACATGTAAGAGTTCCGCATTAACACGAGGATGGATGGACCAAAGCTACCGAATGACCCTCGCAGCAAAACAATGTGTTGATTGCCGCTTTTTGGAACTGCTTCCAACTGTTTCTAGCGATCGAGATCTCTATTTATGAGCACATCAAGCTCGCATTCTTGTGAAGTGGTCGGAAAGCTATGCATCTAAGGCTTATAAACGTCGACATGTCTATGGTACGTTAGCGCAGCTCGAGCATTTTCTGCATTTAATAGCGTGATATTCTGAACTGATCACTTCTAAATCGCAGCAAGATTGATCTGAAGCTCAACAGTTTTTCGGTCCTCGGCTCGCTTGCCATATCTTTAGGACCATCTGGGAAGTAAAGAACATCCGTAGCAATCGCCATCGCTAGACCGTTTGTGAGAATGAAGAATAGGCGACATCCAAGCCCCGAGCCTTGTGGTACGCCCCACCAGACCTTAAACGCGTAGGACAGGTGGACAGCTGGGCCAGAATGCTGATTGCCAACGCGCGCGTGTTCGCCACAAGTCGTGTTTGGGACAGACCCTGCGAGCGTGTTGCCAGGGCCCAGCCGCAATCTGATGAAATCGCGCGTCAGACATCACGTGCGTTGCCATGCCCCGGGTAGGCTGGTGAAGACTGGCGTGCCCGAACAAGACGGTGAACTGGCCGGAAGGAGCGGACAATCAAGTGTGGAGCGTGGGCTTACAGCCAAATCCGCCAGGTGATGTTTAGAGGATTGGTGAGACGGACATACAAATATGAGCGTTCTCCGTCCTAATACAACTCTGGTCGGCTGAGTCTTCTTCTGTCTTCCTGTCGAGTTTGCCAAGGCGTCAAACAGAGCAGGCGTAAGGGCGCAGATTTACCAGCAGGCGTGAATCAACCGGTCGATTGTCGGTACAGCGTTATAACACAGGTGTTCCCAGCTTCATACATCCAAATGACGCGCAGGTGGAAAATTTCCAATCCAACCCAGGATTTAGTCACCAGTGCCACAATTCTAACTTTTGTGGATAATAATTTGGTGGTATAAGCGAGCAACTGCTGTTGATGAGTCCGGGTAGATAACACCGACTCGCCCTCCACCATCAACTGCTTCGGCCCAGTTAACGCTTGCAAGTAACTTGTCCGTAGTGCATGTGCGACGTTTACTGAAGCCTTGTTGCTCCAAGGCTATTTTGCTACGGTTTTCCAGATAAAACGCTCCGATGCATCTGCAATGATTGATTCCATGAGCAGAAAGTGAAGGAAGCAGTGTCACCGGGCGGTAATTGGCGGGATCAGTCTGTCTTTCTTCGTTGTGTATAGAAGTTATGACCTCTGGTCACCATAGTGGCGGAATTTTGTTCCCCTCTAAACAACGCAGATAGAACATGGTCAGTGCTTTGGTTAGACCACTACTTGGTATCTGCAGTGTCTTTGGCTGTATGGTCTCGACTTCAGGAGAACTGTGGGTATGCAATTATAACGGTTTCTTTAACACATCTTCTGCATGGACTGTGGCATATAAACAAACTGTATGGCTAAAATAATAACAGCTGAAATATTTGAGTTTGTTACATGCTAGAACGTATGGATGTAATGAGGCTGCAAGACATCGTCTGCTTTACTTGCTGCTGCCGTGTACCCGTCAATTGTAAGTAGCGCTGGGATCCCGCGCTGTACCCTAGGAAGACCATTAAGATGCCAGTATGAGTTTGAGGTTCGGGCAGGTTTTCTGCATTAATCCCTGCTAACGTGTCAGCTTGTCTTCGCGCATCAATTTCACAATGCATTTACGCTGTGCCACGTATGTTGTCCATGTTTCGGTATTGAGAGTATCCTTTTGAATTCGGCATACTATAACCCACAAGAACGTACCTTCATGCGTACTGTTCCGTAAAAATGCGTTCATTTTATTTTATCAATAGAAGAATTCTTCCTTGATGTATGCGAAACCAGAGCGATAAACGATAATGTACAGGTTTCCCAAGTGAGTTCTGGGGCGTATACAGTTAAGGTAGTTTAAGCTGTCTCCTTGACAAGTGCGGAAAACACAATGAACTGCGTACCCGTACATATTTCATCAGCTTCTCATACAGGATGCAGTCGTGTAGTAGTTACGTGATCAGTGCGACCCATGGGAGGGCCTGTGACTATTCCGTCTATCGTAAATTCTGAGATGGTGAGAACGAGATTAAGTACCGTTGGCCACTTCGCCGTTTGAAATCTAATGGTTTTACAGATGGTAGCAGGAAAATAAATCTTACGATTGCCTTTACACCGTGCGCCATCGAATGCTGGGATTTCCAGGTCGGGCATGTCAAATTCACCCGCAATGAGAAGGTAACTGTATTACTGGATCCGTCTAATCTAGTTCAGCTTATGTTATACTTCTGACATGAAATTTGGTAGATGCCAAATCACGGCAACTGGATGTGTGTCCTTGTTCCGTAACTGTAGCCGACACCAAAGTGAACCGGGCGTTGGTTAAGTTATAAAGCGAATTGCGCCAATCCCCGTGCCAGCTCTGTCGTTTCGAAGCAGATACCTACTGGGTCAAGTTAGCTCAACCTCCTTTATCGCAAGGCATGGGCAGGTCTCTGTATTATGGTTAGATCTCGCGTTGTTTTGCATGACGCGCTCTAAGTTCAGCCAACTTACTAAGAAGACCTTGAACGTTAGTATGTAAGCATAACAGCATTTGAACGTCAGGTGCGCGTTGATGGATATCGAATTTAAATTAGGTTTCGACTACCGTTGGGTGATAGAATGCTATGCGTTTGGTTGAGAGTTTATGTACTCCGTGATAGTCACGATTACCAATGGCCATGGTTTAGTTACACCAGAACTTGCGCATGCTTTTTATACCATAAGGCAGCCATATGTGTGGTTACGGGTCTGGGTGCATTAGTCTGTAAACCATCATGGTAATAAACGGCGAAATTATTCGATGGAAGTGATTCGCCATATGCCGCCTCTAAAGTCAGTTCTGTAGGTACTCAACTTTGTAATTCAAACCACTTATGCAGTACGTTTGAAAACATTCGTATGGACAAAAATACGAGGTTTAATATCATCAAGTAGCTTACTTAACCCGATAAGTAGTAGGTAACTTTGAAATTCACAAAATATGGTTTCATCGATGAAGCGTTTCACATATGCATCTTACTTCTTGTGGGTCTTGTGCTTCGGTTTCGTCAACGTTGGCTGCAGACCACTCGGGCACATCACGGATCCGAATAATATTTTTGCGATTACTCATGTAGCGGTTGTGTGTTTTACGTTTGTCACGCTGGCGTTTGCTCAGGGTACATCTGGAATAATACGTATCTAACTAGATCCACTCCAGAAATAGTATACCGAGAGGAGAACAGCCTCTATCACTAGTGGATTGCACTGTTATCTTAATGAGTCTGAGATCCCCATGGTAAACAGAGTTTGGAGGCTGATACCCACTTATTGTGTCATCGGGTTTGGCCCGATCACTGTGCTAGTCCCAACCAGTACTTCACGGTTCCAAACTGCCTGTCTGTCGCTGAATGAGTTTGTTTTAGACTTAGGAATTTTGGTGAACACAAGTGTAGTAATTCCATAGTTTCGCTAGTCTATTTGTGTTGGGGGCAAGTTAACCGGTGGTGTTGGTGAGCGAGTGGATGTACTTTGGAACAACTTTGTGATTTACACCTTTCCCTTATCGTGTGTTGCATTTGCAGTGGATAGGGCTACCGGTGTTAAGATTCACGCATGTTGAGCAGCAACCGTTGTATGATGTGTGGCAGGGTTCTGATTCTATCGGATGATCGGTGTGGTAGGTGGTACAGAAGTTTTTCCGGTTATTTCACTTGGTAGGAGGATAAGAGTGGTTGAATTGGGCGTGCTTTCATCACTTTATGTACATGGCTGGTTTGGGGTTCTTGTTACAGCTGACCTCCAAGTGCTGTAAGAAAACAATCGGTTTTCATTCCTTTTGCCTTTGGAGTTGAAGTGCATGGGCTGAATGAATAGTATTGAGCCTGGTACAAAAAGCAGACAGCCAGGCAAACCAATTAACGATACTTATAATTTACCAAATTTCCTTATTCATTTTATGCAAATGCGTATTCCTACCTCTTTTAGTTTCATTTCAGCAGATTCTTGAATTAAACATGGTCTTTGTTGTGTATTCGATCAGCATGCTTGACTGCTAGTCTAGACAGACAAATGTACAAAACTTCAGACATACACACAAAGCGCCTAATTCTCTGCTTCTCTATTGGTTCATCCTTTAAACAAAGCATTGTTCATAGCAGAATTAGTTGCACAGGTTCGATGTAGAAGGCTGAGGACTGCGTCAGTGTGAAATGCATAGCTGTGACTTTACTTTGTGGCGAGTCACATCCGCCACGTTGCAGTGTTGTTAAGCGGACATTTGTGGCTTTTTATAGGGAGAACGCTTGCCAGGCGAAAACCCACCACGTCCTGGAACACTGCCGTAGCTTTCGTTGAACAGTAGTGCAAGTCGGTTATGCATCGTATAGACCGATTTTGCATTCTATTATTCGCAGTCGGTTGACAGCCAAAATTCTTCGTTGGTTGGACGAATGGCTTAGTTCTGATACGGCAGCAGTCGTTGAAGCCGGTCAATGATGCAAGATTCGAAGAGTCGAATGATAATGATGCAGGTGAGTAAACACATTGTTAATAGAGGCCGGCTCTTCTATTATATTCATGCTCGGCTCGCAAACCATGTCCAGCTATCCTCGCTGGACTTGTCATGCGGTCGGTGAGTGAAGTTGTTTCTTGTGGCTGAATATGTCCTTAATAGGTAAAAACGCCATTCTCCGCAAATTGGATTTGGGATTCCTGCAAATGTAAGTAAGTGTAACTGTTTCCGTAGCCAAGTGAAAATTCCATGGAAGGCCATCGGAATAGCCACGTATACGTGCGCAACGCTGTCCGTGAAATGTCATCAGAATAGCTCCAGGTGACTGGCGACACGTGGTTGGCGGCATCAGGTTTCGGATTTGCCTGTTATTGCGGCCAGCCACAGGAAGCCTGCGCCTACAGAGGGACCATGGATGGTTTGCGCTGCACCACACACTGCTCCAACCACACACACCCCATATCCGGTGTAAACCCGAAGGAGTAAGACCGGGAGGCATGTGGATGGGAGCCATGTTTCATCAACGGAGCCGGCCCGTACTCCTTCAAAGGCAAACACAAGCACGCTGTATTTGGGGAATCAAGCACACACAAGGCGGTGGCTGGACCATGGTCCGCTCCGCACTGAGTGCACGGAACCATTCTTGGAGCCTAGAACGACCACAAGGACCGTACACTCCGTTCACTCCAGCAACGATTAACTGTCTGCTGGAGCCAGTATGGATGAGGTAATGGGGAAAAGACAGATAGGCACCTTGTCAACTTATACATCAAGCGCAGCCACACCGGGGATGTCAAACAACAGTCAATCATTTGAAATGACATGAACAAAAAAGAATATCTGTCAAAACATACGGCTATGCAGACATACCTCTTCGCTAAATTAGCGTATGAAGTAAATTGGTTATCAACGAATAAGCGGCAAGTACAAAATGTCCACAAGTTACTCGTAATATGCTACAAAAGCAATAAAGTTACCAAAGATAAGCGCACTTAGAGTAAGCAACGTGTGCAAGTTAACAGAGCATTATTTAGGTAGGTAGAACAAAGCAATAAAAGTGTAATGGAATTTATCCAGCCTAAAAGGACCTAGTTATAGTGTAAGTTGCTTTAGCCCAACTGCAGTGAAGAAACATCATGAATGCAACATCAGTCTCAGCATGGGGCACAACACCTTAATGTACTTACGTAGTTAGACACTTATCAGATTACAGTAGTTCGTTTACCGGAGCGACCTACTTAATTCGGTTCGTGCATTTGACGTTTCGTACACAACACTGGTATCGCACCTTACGAACGTACGCCATGGAATTGCATCCTCCTACAGTTTACTGGCATGATCCGACCTTATTTTCTACGGTAAGTGCATGGGCCCAATGACAAACATTGTTTACAAAATATCTTGACCCACTACCTGCGGCTTCTCACTAGACAAAAGGCCAGAAACTGAAGCTTCTCCGACACCTACTCCGTGATAACCGATACTTTCAATTTGACTCTTTGGAGCTCCAGTCTCAAGATACCTTAACGAAAGCACAAGATGTGCATGACAAGTCATGGGGCCAGCGTACAAACCACTTCATGGCTCGCCTCAAATTCGGCCGACTTACGTAGGAAACATCAGAAACTCTAGACAATTCTGTTGATCGCCTCATTCGTGGTGTACGACCTTGCGACTATCCAACTATACCGAAGAATAGAATCGAGGGCGTAATGCTAGTGCAGCAGTTGATTAGTACAATCATCAATAATTGAATTCGGGAATGCCTACTTTCGGAAGACGCTTCCAAATTGATTTGGGATAAAGATGTCGAATTAGCTCGCCTCAAAACATATACGGCCGAACAGTTGCGATGTTACTCTACCGCTGCAGACATACAAGAGGTTGCCAAGCTCCATCGCTGGACAACGGAATTCCAATTCACACAGAAATGCTTCCGCTGCGGTAGCTTACAGCAGAAAACCAATTTTACCAAGTACCGTGCCTTGGAAATGGATTTCAAAAAGTGCGGTAAGCGTGGACATTTTGACCGTTATTGTCATTCAGTACTCATTTCTCAGTTGCATCCTACAGATTCCGTTTCTAGTCAGCAGTTACAGTTATCTGAAAATGATATTTCCATCGATAACACAGTACTGTGTCTAACTATCGTTCCAATTGTCCAGAGCCTAAAGTACCTATGCCTGACATTCGTAGTGCTACAGTTATTGCAAGCGATAGAACCACATATGTTGACATGGAACTTGATTCAGCCTCTCCTATCACTACAGCATCGAGTACTTGTTATGACATACACCTACATGACCTGCCTACACATCCTTCAGCTTATCGATTTGACAGTTACACAACGGCCCCGGTAGAAATACGGGTATTTGTGGTGATTGTTTTGCAACTTGTGGCCATGAAATCCTTAGTTGCTGTGTACGTCACCAGCAGAAATAACCGTTCCCTACTCTGGCGCAACGCTATGGTTGCACTGGGAGTCACCCCATTCCGATCTCGCATGCGTATCATGGCAATTAACCTATCAGACCTACAGATACTATCCCCGAAACTGTTTGAACAAACATTAGGGCGCGCTCCCTCCTCCCTTCACCGCATATGTCTGCAGCAGGATGCTAAACCAGTGGCTGTTGCTCAACCAAGTCCAATTCTTTTGGACAGAAGAGAGGCTCTTTCGTCAGCATTGTGGCAAATGATTGCAGATGACCTCATTGAACCCATTAACTGTTCTGAATGGGTCCAATCTATGGTTACTGGCCTCAAAAGGGACGGTACAGTGACCATATGCAATGACCTGCAGGCCCTAAATTGTCAGATGGTAGTAGAAACGTTTGTGCTTCCAATCCCGGATGAACTACTAGTCAAAATAGCCGGCGCTCGATTTTTTCGAAATTGGATCTTAGGAAGGCGTTCTTTCACATGCTTCTAATTAAGGTGTCAAGCACGCTGACCGCATTTCTTACTATGCACGGAATCTTTCAGTACAAACTCTTGCCAATAGGCTTGAGTTCAGCCCCAGCAGCTTGGCAGGCGTTTGCCAATTTACTTGGTCGAATAGTATACATGGACGATACCTGTGTATTCGATAGGACTCTAGAACATGTTTCACGGCGGCATGCCGTGTTACGTCGACTACATGATCTTAACCTCCGGATAAACCTCGAAAAGTGTACATTTAATGCTAGTAAAATCGAGTTCCTGGGCCCCATTATAACAACTGACGGTATGAAGCTGAGTTTTGACAACGCGCGTGCCATCACCGAGGCGCGTTCTTCACAGAACTTCACTAAACTAACGCATTTTCTATGTATGCATTCTTACAACCTACGTTACTTGCACGATTCCACGAACATTGCTGAGTCACTGCGTGAACTGACAAAGAGGAACAGTGTCTTTGTTTGAGGTCACCCCAACAAAAGATATTTGACGAAATAAAACGCCGCATTGCTTTCACACCAGTCATGGCGATTTTCGACGAGCGTGTCCAACGATGGTCTCTACTGATACCCCAAACATTGGGTTGGGTACTATACTATCCCAAATTCAAAATGGGCATGAAGGAGTTATTGGATACGCGTCCAGAAAATTGTCGACGGCAGAGCTTTCTTACTCGGTCGGGGAAAGAGAAGCCCTTGCCTGTGTTTGGGCCTGTGAGAAGTGGAATTTGTTCATGTTCGGAAGACCCTTCACACTTCGTACAGCCCAAGCAGCGCAAAATAGCTTCCTGATTCGGGGAACAATTGGCATCAGACCACTTCGGATACATCGCTGGTATGCATGATTGTTAACATACGATGTTCAAATTAAATTCCGTCCCGGACGCGAAAATCAGGTAGCAGATGGGCTGTCTCGAATGCCACTCAATGAAACTGAAAATAATGAGGATGAGAATGGGAGGTTACTGGTGTCCTCCCTTAGCAATGGATCAATCTCAGCTCTGACTAAGGAAGCACTCCAGAAGGCGACTCAAAAGGTATGACAATCTGCCTCGTTCAGGGGTTTCTGCTAAACTGTTGGCCATAAATAACAAGAACACAGGCGAGTTTCGTCCGTATTACACGTTGCATCACGAAGTTTCATTTATAGATTTATGTGGCTCCTTGGAGCTTGATGCAAAAGCTCATGCTATATGCTCACGAAAGCCACCCTGGTATCGTTCGTACGAAACGCAAGGTTGACGCATGCTTCCGGGGGCCCAGAATGTCGCAGGAAATAGAAAACTTGTTCATGACTGCTCTTTATGTCAAATAGCAGACTAAATTTCAAAGCCGGTTTCATCCCATATACACGCCATTGACAATGCTATGCGAATGGGGACCAAGATAGCCCTTGACATAAAGGGTCCACTTAAATCAGCGCCTCAGCACCAAAGGAACTGTTTGGTAGCGACTTCCTATTACAATAAATGGCCGGAAGTCCATTTGTGTGGAGAGGTGAATACTGCCAGCGTTATTCGATGACTGAGCTACATGTTTTCCCGTTTCGAATTACGAGAGAAGATAGTGCCGGACAACGGCCCGCACGTTACAAGTCACGAGCTTCATTTCCTTCCTTCATCTTCATGCTATCCGACACTCACATGCAACGCCGTATAATCCACCGGCAAACGGCGTGGTAGAGGGTTCCATCGATGCTTGAAAGAAAGTATCCAAACTTTTCGCTCACCTGGTACAGGTAGGGAGGATGCAGTTCTACAGGCACTATGTCCTTACCGAACCGCAAATCACCGAGCTAGCCAAAACGCCAGCTGAACTCATGCTTGGGTCTGCCCTTCGGACAAAGATGAATGCCACACTTTAGATTCTTGCAACCAATAATTCCCACGAGTTAGATCGTCGTCGTCGATATCAGACCATTTACTGGCACCTCACTACTCCGGTCTAGCCCGTAAAGTTCGGGCCCGTGAAGGTAAACGCTGCGTCTAAAGGACAGCCCACTTTATCAGAGCCGATAAGAATAACGCGTGCAAGTGGGCCAGGCACTTACCGGCTGGAGGATGGCTCCACAGTCAACGCCCTGAGGTCGTTCACAATTATCAGACGAACGGAGCATGTGCCACCAATCTTCACTGACGAAACTACTCAAAGCTCGCACATCCGCAGGACGCGCCGAGAACAAAGACCACCGAATCGATATGGTTTCGACGCATTACACGATTAAGCGGAGAGGTGATCTTGTGTATTCGCTCAACATGCTTGAGAGCTAGTCTAGACAGACACGTGCACACAACTTCAGACATACACACAAAGCGCCTAATTCTCTGCTTCCCTATTGGTTCATCCTTCGTCTTTCGACACCTTAATGTGCTCACGTAGTGAGACACGTATCAGATTACAGTAGTTCGTTTACCGCAGCGACCTACTTACCGTTCGTGCATTTGCTGTTTCGTACACAACAGTCTTCAGTTGGTGAAAATGGAGGAATTTGAGCATGGTGCAGGAAGCGAATATTTCCATCCCAAAGAAATGTCACCGTCTGAAATCCGCCAAAGTATGCCCTATACTTCGCATGACAATACCCAGTCATATGCTACGCTTAAACGTTGGGTGCAACAGGCTAAGCGCGTTACGGAGAGTATTGAATGTAGGCTGAACTCAGGGAGACCAACAAACCCACCACCAAAAGTTCCTTGACCTTGTAAGATATAATCATGCAAGATCGCCACATAACAACTCGTCCGGTATCAGAGAGATTGGGCATCTTCCAGAAGTGAGCATGTAATATTCTGACGAAGGAGCAAGGATATTTAAAGGGTTTGCTCGATGAATGCCAACTCTTCTGTCTCCTGAGCAGCAACCTATTGGAGATTTGATGTCAAAGAAAATTTGACACTGTATGAGGTAGCTACAGATGATTTTCTTACACGATTCACCACCAGGGATGAGCAACGGATTCACCACTTTCAAGCAGCAAGCAAAGCACTTTGAAGACATTGGAAGCCTGCGTCATCTCCTACGCCGAAGAAGGCCAAGGTCACACCGTCAGCTGGCAAGGAGGTGGCAGCCGTTTTTGGGATTCCCGAAGTGTGGTGATGACCGATTTTTTTGAAAGAGGCCATACCATCAACGGAAAGTATTACTGTGAGCTTCTGAAATATCTCAGTGAAAAGGGTTGAGAAGAAGGCCAGGGATGCTGGGGAGAGAAGTCAATTGCCACAACGACGATGCCTCAGCCCACACCTCTTCCATGGCTCAGAAAGCTAACCAGGATTGTGATTTCCAGCTAGTTTCCAGCCCAATCTATTCAGAAGATCTGGTTTCCTCTGACTTCCACCTATTTACAAACCTGAAAGATTGTTTAGTTGGCAAAGTTTTCTCAACGACAGTAACGTCGTTGAAGCCTCAGAAGTATATTTTAGAGTCACAACCCGGAATAAAGACGCTTTAGCATCGCTGGAGCAGGTGTGTTTTGTCTGAGGGTGTTTATGTTGAAAAATAAAAGCATCAAACACACTGAATCTAGTTTGACTTTGTTGAGGCACAAAACCCACGTATATTGGTACTACGGAACCCCTGTTATTGCCACATGGAAAGAAGTGATTTGTGCGTTCTCTTACAGTTTATTTATATTTACTAAACAATCATAGTTTCGCGATAATCTTATGATACAGTGTACGTGTGGAAAGGCAGCACGCGCGCTAGTGTACCAAACTGCGTATGGTAAAGTTGTGGCACCTTGCCTCGGCCGAATATAACGTGGCACAGTTCGGATAGAAATGTCTGATACATTGAAAGCGTACTAGTCCTAGTTTAACTAGTGGACAGCATTCTCCAGCTCCAAAAACCTTTTCACGTTGCAGTGTATTTGCAGTGTATTTGGTCACCACATTGATGACAAGCCAAAATGAATAGTTTTGCTGACTGACCGGGTGTCTTGTCAATAGTTGACCTCGATTAGTCGCTCTAAAGTTCACTATTAAATATGCGACAATGAGCGTGCACTTGTCGGATGTATTGGTCGAATGCGTTGTTGCAGTCGCGTGACGCAAACCGATATAATGGATCATAAGCAAGGCTAAAGAGGTCTGTTGACTGCTATAAACCTCGTTAGCAATTACTGGAAAATGCTAAACGTGCGGGAATGCAAAATGTGCTGTAGCTGCTTCACATAAGGATACACAGAAACGAATGCTAGTTTGCTTGAATAAGGTTGTAATGTTATGTCACGCGAGGTCAACATTAAATTAGCGGTGCAAATATAGTAAGCCTGTGTGTGTGGATATCAGTAAAACAAACCAGAAGGCAGATTCTTGTGCAGTTTAACCGTGGCTTCTACTTTCTATAAAAATTACACTACTCACAAAACCACCAAGAATCTAAAACCTTTCCAGTTTGATAACGCGTTACACGATTAATTTTCTTGCAATCACAGCTTCACGCGCCATATCTAGATAAGGTAAGAAGAATAAGTGCAAAGCCACCGTTGCAACAAGCTGTGTGATCGACTGAACAATAAAAAGGACTTGCGTCAGAAAGTTGCTACCGCTGCAACCTCCATATATATATATATATATATATATATATATATATATATATATATATATATATATATATATATATATCATTTAATCGAAGGCTTTGGTTAAGGACCCGAGTCGTTCTCCTGACAGGTGTGTTCGCCCTGCCAGTATAATAGTCCATCCTCTTCGGAGGTTAGGAAGTGGTCGATGGCCCTCTTCCCGAAAACCTAGCCATAGGAGACAACAAGTTTGTGGGTTATAAGCTCACAGCTCGATTGGCGTAGAGCACGAGCGCAACGCATTTTCTCTGACGGTGGGAGGGCACCTCCGGGTGTTCAATTGTTTGTTACTGCCCGCCTCTAGCCAGGCGGCCCCTGGTCAAATTGGTGCAAACCCGACAAAACCCACCTGCGTCTGGCCGTGGTCGCAGGTCGGTATCCTACTACGGTCGAAAAATATATATAAATCGTTCCAGTACCTCAAAAATTGCGTGTGACGGCAATCAAGCAGATCCCAATCTGTCTCTGCAAACACATTCCCGAGCTGGATCTGCTCCGTACTGCCTTGTGGGTCAGGCTATTGAGCCAAAGGCTCCGGGCGGAGTCCCTCAAGCTATCCTCCAAACCACCCACTGCCTTGTGGACCAGGCTGTTGAGCCAAAGGCTCCGGGTGGAGTCTCTCAAGCAAACCTCCGAAGCACAACGACCACCTCGCGTGCTGTTGCCCAGCAATGCAATCGTATGCCTGCGAGCAAAGCACTCAGCATCTGGTGCTGGAACTTGCGCACACTACTGGACCGGAATTCCAGAGAACGCCCGGAGCGACGCACTGCACTCGTCGCGATGGCACTGGCGCGCTACCACATCGATATTGCGGCGCTCAGTGAAACCCGGCTCGCTAAGCAAGGTAAGTTGCATGAAGCAGGTGCTGGCTATACATTCCACTGGATAAGCAACGCCGCCGCAGCGCCACGTGATCATGGGGTCGGAACTGCAGTATCCGATCGCTTCCATGGCCAGCTGGTGTGTGAACCAACAGGCATCAGTGCGCGAATGATGACTGTTCGCCCACGACTCGGAAGAGGTAAGTTTGCCACGTTTATAAAAACATACGGTCGGGCCATGTGTTATCCTGCATTCACGTGTGATAAATTCGAATCTCAGCAATCCTCCGTAATACGGCCTGTGCCGAGGAGCGACAGAATATTTTTGCTGGGTGATTACAACGCGCGCATTGGGCGTGATGCATCACCGCAACTGACGAGCCCCAATATGGCGAAAAGCGTCTGGCGCTTTTCCGGACTAGGCTCTGCTATGTAGTATGTGTGCAGTTGTGATGAAAGCCTTATGAGATTTACAAATAAAATCCTGCTACTTATGAGTATTGTAAAATCAACTGCCTCTCCAAGTTTCAAATGTATCCATATGGTGTCTAGTGAGAGGACGTCATCACGTTGCAGGCTAACCACTGTCAGTGACAATGCAAAATAAGTGGTGCTATATCCCAGCTGGTTTGCAAAATATATACCCCAGACAAAGCCCCCATGGTTCAGTGGCTGAAGCTGCTGGCTAGTTGGCATCTGCCTCTAGCGGTCATGGGTTCGATCCTCCTTAGAGGACCAAGGGAATGCGCGCCACTGACGAGCCCCAATAGGGCGAAACGCGTCTGGCGCTTCTCCGGACTAGGATCTGCTATATAGTTTGTAAATTTTCGGGAAGAAATCCTTACGAAATTTACAACTAAAATCCTGCTACTTATGAGTACTATAACAGGGAATGCCTCCCCTATTCTCACATGTATTGACATAGCGTCTAGTGAGAGGACGTCATCACGTTGCAGGCTAACCACTGTCAGTGACAGTGGTAGATAGGTGGTGCTATATCCCAGCTAGTTTGCAAATTATGTAGCCCAGCCAACGTCCCCCATGGCTCAGTGGCTTAAGCTGCTGGCTAGTTGGCATCTGCCTCTAGCGATCATGGGTTCGTTCCTCCTTAGAGGACCGAGGGAATGCGTTCCACTGACGAGCCCCAATAGGGCGAAACGCGTCTGGCGCTTTTCCGGACCAGGCTCTGCTATGTAGTTTGTGAATTGTTGGGATGAAAGCCTTATGATATTTACGTCTAAAATCCTGCTACTTATGAGTAATATAAGGTCGATTTGTCTTGCTTTCCGTGTTGAGTATCTGTCGCTAGCATATTTGAGGACAAAATGGGGGGCTTATGGTCTGTGTAGACCGTGAGAACGTGGCCTTGTATTGTGTGCCGGATGTGTGGAATGGCTTTGTTAACTGCGAGCAGTGCTCTGCCAAACTTGCTGTAGCGGGTTTCCGCTGACTTCAGTTGCTTGCAGAAGAACCCAAGGGGTTGCCATTGCCCACCAACTTGTTGTTAGAGGACAACTCCTACCGCGGCATCTGAGGCATCAGTCGTAATAGAAAGGGTGCAGTCGATACAGAATGCGTGAGGATGGTTATTCTGAAGATAACATCCTTGAGCTCGGCGAAGGCTGCCTGTGCTGTGTCATGAAAAGCGAACTCACTTTCATTCCCTCTGAGTAAGTTAGTCAGAGGTTGCATGAGCTAAGCGCAGCGCGGAATGAAGCGTCGATAGTAGTTGAAGAAATCACAAAATCGACGGAGATGCTTGAAAGAAGTCGGAGCTGGGAAGTCCTTGATGGCCTGGATCTTAACAGGAAGGACTTCGATACCATACGATGAAACGAAGTGGCCCAGGAATTCTACCTTTGCTTTGCCGAGTTTGCACTTACTCGGGTTGACTGTGACATCATGTTGGATCAGCCGCTGGAAGGGAGTTCGAAGGTGCTCGAGATGCTGTTGTTCCGATGAACTGGCGACTAAATTTTCATCGAGGTATTAATAAGCGATGTCCAGGCCACAGGGGACCTGGTGGATGAAGTGTTGGAAGGTTTGTGTGGCGTTGCACGATCCAAACGGCATTCGTAAAAATTCAAACAAGCCGAAACTAGTGAGCACAGCTGTTTTAGGAATGTCATTTGCTTCTACAGGTATCTGGTGATAGGCGCGAACCAGATCGATCTTGCTGAAGATTGTCTTACCTGTGCGACATGCGGTAAGGACATGCATGTGTGAGATGGGATAGCCATCTGGGACGGTTAGCAGATTAAGTGCGCGGTACTCACCGCAAGGGCGCTAGTCACTAGCTTTCTCGGGGACCATCTACAGAGGCGAGGACCAAGGGCTGTCGGAAGGACAGATTATTCCAAGTTCAAGCATGTGCTCGAACTCCGCCCTAGCTACCTATAGTTTCTCAGGCGATAGTCGGTGTGGACGGCATGACACTAGTGGGCCATTCGTCCGTATGTGGTGCGTGACGAGGGATGCCGCAGGCAAAGCTGTGTCTATTGGCTGAAGGAGCTTGGAATACTAGTAGAAGTGGTTGACGTAGTCTGCCGAGGTCTGGGGAAAGGCATAGTCTGGTGTTATGGATGCGATATCGGCGGTGGTACCACGTACACTGCATTTTGTTGCAGCGTCGACTATCATCTGGCGTTTCGCATCGACCAAGGGGTCGAAATGCCTGAGTAAGTCAAAGCCCGGTGATGGCAAAGGGGACTGCAGCGACGGTGAATACCCAGCGGAAAGTTAGCCGAAGACCTAGGTCCAGGATAAGCGACCGATGACCGTATGTGGCTATTGGCATGCCATTGGCGTCACTGAGTCTTGTCGACAAAGAAGCGAGAGGCTCACCTGACATAGGAGGAATGACGCTGATCTCCGCCCCGGCACCAAGTAATAACTGGGTCTCGGAATCCCAATCCCTAATGTAGATGAGACGACTTTGGGCTTTGCTGACGTTCGTGTCCATTACAGGACGGCGTGGTAGATCACGTATAGCGGAGTAGCTACATGGTTGTGCGTACTTACGGACTTTATTACCGAAATGCGAGTGGTAAAAGCGGTCATCTGGGGTAGCTGGTTTTGTGCGAATGGGGAATGATCCTGAGCGGTTGCGGTGCTTAGGGTTTGAAGTAAGTTATTCGATCTGGCGCTGAAGCGACGCTATCTGCGATGATAATGCGTATATTGCCGACGGCTGGCTAGTTGCAAGTATCAGTGTGGTTGTGCTAGCACAAAGCTGTTTAGGTGCTTTGGCTTCAGTCTCTGGCTGGTGCCGGTCGATGACTCGGTCTGCCAGATATGCAGTTGTTGTGATTGGCAAGTGATTTGCTACCGCAAGGATAGCCAGAGTGCTTTCAGGAGCACGTTGCATTCACAGCTAGCGGTGAATCCCTACGTCTATGTTTGACTTGCCGATCAGCTGTTGCTTTTGGCGCAACAAGGCTGAGGGTATCCTATCTCTTAGCTGCAGATCACCAAATAGTTGCTGCTGTCGGACGTTGTCAGAAAACGTGATTTGCTGAATAATAGCCTGTTTAAGAGTCTCGTCTTTCGTTACTAGAGGGGGCAAAATATGATGTCGCCCACCTGCGAGGAAATACTCTGAGGAAGGCGAGATATTAGCTGATTATACATGGCCAAATCAGAAGAAATACTAAGAATAAAAAACGGATTCTAGGTGCTAAAACCATAACGAAGGATCATTCTCCCAAAATGGTGGAAGGGCTAACGCAACGGCATTGATAATGGCAGGCTCAACGGCGCTAACGGCGTATGGAAGTAGCTCATCCACTATATAATCCATTGCAAAAAGCGAATAAAAATGGTGGTAGATGAGAAACCAATATAATCACAAGTAAGGAATCACAACATCACTGGAACGAGCTCACCAGCAGGAAAATTCGAAATGGCTGAAGTCTTGTTCTGGAGCGGGATCACCAATTGTTGAGTGAAGCCTGGGATATTAGTCGGTAAGGAATGACACATAAGGCGTGTCAAATACGGGACGGTATGTAAGTCGGAGGCGATTGAACCCAACGTATATTGTGCAGGCTACAAAAATAGGAAGCGAATCAACCAGAGCGAGAAACGGTGCAGCAAGGTACTCACCAAAACGCTTTGTGTACACGTATGTGCCGTCAGTAAACCAAGTGAACGTTTTGATGGTTAAAACAACCGTTACAATCCAGTGTTGTAAAATACTGGAAGAGCGTGTTTTCCTGTACACTACAAGGTCACTTCGCGTATCAGCAAGCCTCGTATGGCTTTCCAGATTCAACCATACATGGGGGTGCAGGATATCAGCATGTCAGTGAAAGATAGGGTGCAGGACACTGCTGTGAGGCCGGTTTATTGTATGAAGTAGAGACCCGGCCATTTCGCAGCAAGGACGTTAAAAGATTGGACGTGTTTGTCCATCGGTGCTTGCGGATCATTACTCAAGTTTGGTTGGAACACTGGGTGAGCAATGCCAACGTCCGCCAGTTTGTTTTCGGCATGCCTTCTGGTGCCTATCTCAAGTGTACGCTAACTCTGAGTCACTAGGGTTGGTTGGGCCATTTCCTCAGTATGCCCTTTGACCGGCTTCCTCGACGTGCATTATAGGCCGTAGCTGCACTACGTTGCGCGAAACTGCGAGGTGGCCAGTCTATGACGTGGCATAGATACATGAAGCAATGGAATGAGTGACTTGGTCAGGCTGACGCCTGTTGTCTTCCTGGATGGAGGCTACGGAGAGGTTCACACAAACGGTAGTTGACCTTACCAAACATGACGCAGTCACGCGGCCAGTGACGTAGTTGCACTCGGTTTCTTGCATCTAGGAGTGAACTTTCGTTCCAATCTGATTAGTTTAGACACTTCATCCTTCCATTCTGTACACTATTTGCCTTTAACTCCATTAGCTTACAGCTATGAGTTACTGTTAATCTTGCGACGTGAATTGTCGTAACTGTCTCCACCGCACTTTGGGGCTCTGTTCACAATTGTGCAAATGATCTGTACTGAATAGCCGTATCAAAATCTTTCATTCTCTGCTGCTCCGTGTTCTACCCGCTTATCGTCGTACTTCGCCACTTATGATACATATGTATGTGCGATATTTAAATAACAGTTATATGTTTGTTCGTGGCAGTCAGCCGAAGACCAGATAAGACGACTACCTATCCGGAAAAGCACCAGACAGCCGTTTCGCCCTATGTATAGGGGTACTATAGTTCAGCCATCGTTGCGATTGATCAACTGCATTCCAGATGAATTCCGTTCGTTTGTCTGTGTTGCATCCTCTTTTGGTCGCATGTTTTCCCGAGTTTATCACAGGTACCGCGACACGCACCCAAGGAATGGTCCTTCGTTGCAACAACAATACGAGGCACACATTTCCTTTATCTGAACATGAGCGGAAGCTTATCAACCGTTTTTACAACTTACTGTCCCGACAAATCATTCATTAGCTTGCACGGACACAATTTTTCCGAGGCTTGTACCATTGGGTTCAGTTTGCCTAACACTGTCTCTTCCACATACCTCTTGCCAGGAGCACTCCTTTTGAATTCGGGAGGCACATTCTCCTGCCGATACAAAGCCAGAACAATTGGTCATGGTGAACTCTTCAGTCCGCTTTGACCACTCAATTGGCCGTAGCTTCCTATATTTCCAATCAATTTTACAAAGGACCCCCGGTGATCTGCGATTTGCTTTTCGGAATCACTTAGTGTGGAGCGGACTGGGGTCCAGTCACTGTCTTGTGGATGATTGATTCCCCAAATACAGTGTGTTTGTGTTTTCCTGTGAAGGAATGTGGGCTGGCTCCGTTAATGAAATCTGGCTCCCATACATACGCCTCCCGGTCTTATCCCTTCGGGTTTACATTGGATATTTGGTGTGTGGTTGGAGCTGTGGGTGATACAGCGCAAGCCACCCATGGTCCCTCGGTAGGCGGAGGCGTCCTGCGGCTGGTCACATTGACAGACAAACCCGGAAACGGATGCCGCCAACGATGTAGGTATGTGTAACCGTATTTATGGGATTTGTAAATGCTTTCCTGCACTTCTGATCGTGCAGCTAGTGCTAAAGGGATGCTTGATGTTTGTGGACTTGAAGCTACTGTCCGGTTAAGCAAGGGAGTGATTTTAGTTGGTGGCGAGTCACAATCGCCATGTCACAATGTTGTTAATCAGACATTTGTGGCTTTATATAGGGAGAACGCTTACCAGGCGAAAACCCACTACGTCCTGGAACACTGCCGCCGAACTATTTGCTAGAACGGGGTAAATCCGAACCACCCAGCTGACGCCACGAGGAGGTTGTTCAGCTCACTCGAACGCCACTGTTCCCTGTGCATTGACAAGGAATAGAATAACACGCGATGTCAAGTTGAAACCCATTATAGACGGAGCAGGTATCGATTTGTTTAAGTATTTGCGCTTATTATCCGGTGTATTGAACCTGCCCGACAATCGTACGACTAACATGTGCGTAGAGAGAGCAGGAGAGAGAGAGACAGGGAAAAGTTACAGTATCTGACAAAAACGTATCGGAAGATCGGCCGTGTGGTGATGGACAGCCAAATAGACCCATAGCTCGCAGGTTTGATCATTGGCCTGATTAAACAGAAAAGAAATAGCGCGAGTTCGGAAACTAAATAGGTGTTGTGTGGACGGTAAACTGCTCCTCATTGATTCGGACATCGCTTTTTGCCACCAGAAAGCTCAACAGTATACATCCGAGCTCTAGAGTGACTTTGAGAAGGGTAACACTGTCCTATGCCTAGGCGTACTGATCCCACCATGGTTCCGTGTTTCAAGCAGATCAGTCTGTCGTAAGGTAAATTGGACAAGTCAATACTTGAACCATAAGACCATCGCCCTAATACGGCATGAATACCCTCTTCTAAAGGACATTGTCTTATCGAGTGCATGTGATTTGCACCACAGACTTAACATGCCTTTTGGCCAACTGCATTCTTATCCCTTCCAAATTCCTCCACAAGGAAATCTTTTTCCTCCAAATCGCTCTCAAGATTGTCCCTAACGCTATCAAACTGCATCCAACTGTTGCGGATGCTCCTAAAATGTGCTTACTATTCGTTGAGTGAACAATCCTAAATCAGCCGGAATACACAAATTACATAAATACATAAATATTTATTTTCGACAAAGCAAGGCACGCCTTTTGGGCATGATCGGGATAGTGCAATGTTGTGCATTCTAGCAGAATGAGTAGGTCCAAGAGTAAGGGTAATACGGATGGAGTCAGTTGTGTAGCCCTACATGGCCCAAAGATTGAATGAAGTTCATCCGCACAGTGTGCGAGATGTAAAGATAAGTGGTGCGGGCTAGTCAAATATCCCCGCAAAAACGCGCCATAAACTGAGGCATAACGACTGTGAAAAACGAGGTCTAATTCCCCCCCACAACGTCGCAGTGTTCAGCCACTCTGAGACGCGGCCCAACTGCGTACCTGTTGACAATGTTCTTTTGCAAACTACCACCCTGTCGTGGTAGCAATTTTCCGTACTTTAAGGACCCATTGCATTGGCTATGATTCGACGTTTGTTGCTCACAAAAGAGCCTTCAGAGGACCACCTGTCTTGCTTCCTCTTCGTCTTAGTTGAGCGTTGGTCGGTCAAGTGATTTTGTGTGCGTCGTTAGCCGGCAGCGTTTGCGACTAAGTCACTAGCGCGCGGTTACCGTAACCCCCTCTCGTGTTCGTCCGTTCTGAGGGCTAAGTGTCCACCCGAATATATGCGGCTAGGATCGTTCTCACGCTCGCTCAATTTCCGTCTCACCAACGCGTAACCCGGGTTAAGCTAATGCCCTCAGATAAGCGCAAACCCGTTCGATTGGTCAGCCTTCCAGGCTGTTGACGTAGGCGTGCTCCAACCGCGCCAGTAAAAATCTTATCAGGCATCTACACAGTGATAACCATAAGAATTACAGTGAGCATTGGAGTGAAGTATGTTGGGGAAGAACTGGTCCAATGAGGTTGGCTACACAGTGCGGGTCAGACGAGTAGAGCATGAGTACCCATCTGTTAAGGAGTTTTAAGAGTATTGACATGTCACGGCTCAAACATGTAGGTGTAGTCGTATGAAAGCGGATATATGCATAGAACTTGTGATATGTGGTTCCGGTCAACTTGCCATTGCGTGCTAGGGGCAATGACTTTATTCAGTGGCGGGTCAAGTCCGCCATGCCGCCGTGTTGTTATTCAGATATTTGTGGCTTGTTTTAGCGAGGACGCTCGCCAGACGAAAACTCACTACGTCCTGGAACACTGCCGATGGGTGATAGGACATTGATTGGGTTGCTTCTTGACCGATTAAATTCGTGGTTATTCGCAGTCATGTTGCCTCAATTTATTTTCGCTGATTGTGTGGTTGTCTGATTCGAAGTCGACCGCCATTTATTGGAGCTGGTGAAGTCGGAAGACTCAGGTGACTTGTATTTAGTAGCTTAATTTTCCGAATTCCTCTGAGGTGTCAGGATTGCGAAGGGTAACGATTTCAACGACCTGTGTTGATTCCGATGCCAAGTGGGCGGCGCAGGTATATACTCGAGGCACATCCATGATTGGGCAGTTCCCGTTAACTAGACGGGAAATCAGTACATAATCGTGATGACGGAGCAGTTCACCCGCTGGATTGAAGTCGCGGCAATTCCTGATCAGTGGGCTATCACGATAACACAGGCTTTAATGAGGCACTGATAGAGGGCCACGGAGTTCCGAAGGTCACGCTAACGGACCAAGGTTCATGTTTTGAAAGTGACGAGTTCCGGACATGTCTGGAGAAACCGGACTTCAGAAAGATACGAACCACACCTTAAAAGCCTAAGACAAATGGATTGACGCAGAGGAATAAAAGCACAATTTACAAGTGGCTGGCGGCGGAGGGGGAAGATTGGGAAGAAGCTCTACCACTATGCTTGCTAGCTCACCGGACGTCCAAGCAAGCAAGCAAGCACGAAGCACTCCTCATTTCATTTAATGTACGGCCGCGCGCTCCGAATTCCTGTGGGTTTAGTTTTGGGAATGATACGGACCTGCCACGTACAGCCGAGATAAGCACGGAACAACAGGAGGGTAGCGAAACAAAACCTGAAGGCTGTTTTAGAAATGTCATTGTCTTCCACAGGTATCTGGTGATAGGCGCGAACCAGATCGATCTTGCTGAAGATCGTCTTACCTGTGAGGCATGCGGTAAGGTCCTGCATGTGTGGGATGGGATAGCTATCTGGGACGGTTAGACGATTGAGTGCGCGGTAATCACCGCAAGGGCGCCAGTCATCAGATTCCTTGGGGACCATCTGCAGGGGCGAGGACCAAGGGCTGTCAGAAGGGCGGATTATTCCAAGTTCAAGCATGTGCTCAAACTCCGCCCTAGCTACCTTTAGTTTCTCAGGCGATAGTCGGCGTGGACGGCATGACACAGGTGGGCCATTTGTCCGTATGTGGTGCGTGACTTAAGCTGCCACGGGCAAAGCTGCGTTCATTGGCTGAACGAGCTTGGGATACTGAGAAAGGAGATTAGCGTAGGCTGACGAGGTCTGGGGAAATGCATAGACCGGGGATATAGATGTCACATCGGCGGTGATGCCACGTACGCTGAGTTTTGTTGCAGTGTCGACTATCATCTGGCGTTTCGCATCGACCAAGAGGTCGAAATGCCTGAGAAAGTCAATGCCGATGATGGCAAAGGGGACTGCAGCGACAGTGAATACCCAGCGGAACGTGCGCCGAAGACCTAGGTCCAGGGTAAGTGACCGATGACCATAGGTGGCTATTGGCGTGCCATTGGCGGCACTGAGGCTTGTCGACAGAGAAGTGGTAGGCTCACCTGGCATAGGGGGAATGACGCTGACTTCCGCCCCGGTATCAACTAAGAACTGGGTATCGGAGTCATAATCCCTAATGTAGATGAGACGACTTTGAGCTTTGCCGACGTTCGTGGCCATTACAGGCCGGCGTGGCGGATCATCTATGGCGGAGTAGCTACAAGGCTGTGCGCACTTACGGGCTTTATTACCGAAACGCGAGTGGTAAAAGCAGTAACCTGAGGCATCAGGTTTTGTGCGACGGTGCGATGATCCAGAGCGGTTGCAGTGCTTACGTTTTAAGGTGAGTTCTTTGATCTGGCGCTGAAGCGACGCTATCTGCAATGATAATGCGTCTATTGCCGACGGCGGGCTAGTCGCGCCTGTCGTTTTGGTTGCGCCAGCGCAAAGCTGCTTGGGTGCTTTGGTTTAGTCTCTGGTTGGTGCCGTTCGATGACGCGGTCTGCTAGATCTGCAATTGCCGTGATTGGCAAGTCACTTGCTACTGCAAGGATAGCTTGAATGCTTGCAGGAAGGCGTTGCATCCACAGCTCGCGGAGAATCCCTACGTCCATGTTGGACGTGCCGATAAGCTGTTGCATTTCGCGCAACAAGGCTGAGGGCATCCTATCTCCAAGCTGCAGATCACTAAGTAGTTGCTGCAGACGGACCTTGTCAGAGGGCGTGATTCGCTGAATTATAGCCTGTTTAAGTGTCTCGTATTTCATTACTAGAGGGGGCAAAGAATTATGTCTCTCACCTGCGAGGATATACTATGAGGAAGGCAAGATATTAGCTGGTTATACATTGCGAAATCAGAAGAAATATTACGAATATAAAATACGGATTCTAAATGCAAAAACCATAATAAAGGATCATTCTCCCAAAAAGGAGGGGCCAATGCAACCGAATTGACCATGGCAGGCTGAACGGCGTTAACCGCGCATGGAGACGGCTTATCCTCTAGATTATCCATTGCAAAAAGCAGATAAAATGTGATAGGTGAGAAAGCAATATGATCACAAGTAATGAATCACAAAATCACTGGAACGAGCTCACCAGAATGAAAATGCAAAATGGCGTGCGGCGTGTTCCTGACAGGGGGTCACCAATTGTTGGGCGGAGCCTGGTATACTAGTCGGTAAGCAATGACACGTAAGACGTGTCAAATACGACAGTATAGAAATCGGAAGCGACTGAACCCAACGTATATTGTAAGGCTACAAGGATAGGAAGCGAATCAGACAGAGCGAGAAACGTGCAGCGAGGAACTCACCAAAACGGTTTGTGACAACGGACGTGCAGTCAGTAAAACAAGTGGACGTTCGAAGGTTAAAACAACCATAAAATCCAATGTTACAAGATACTGAAAGAGCATGTTTTCCGGTGCACTACAAGGCACCCTAGGCGCGAATGATGATGAAATCCTGGGTCATGAATAAACCTTCCGGAGAATTTGTAATCGGTTCAAGGGTTAGATACAGAGACTAGTAACGCGCGACCGCATGTTGCCTGTGCAAGAAGAAACTACTGCTGAAATTGAAACGACCATACGACGTAATCGACCGAGGAGGCCGCACATACAAAATCGCACGACAAGGAGATAGGCGGCCAGTTCAAGCTAGGGAATTGACGAAGTGGTACGATGTATTCGAGAAAACTACGGCTGACCTTGGGCAGTTCCGTAGATCAGAGAGACTGCGTGCGAAGTCGACGGCCGCGGAGACTTCAGAGAGGAGGAATGTGGTGTACTACTAATAGATGGCATTGTTTAATGAGCGAGCGATATGAAATCAGTGAATAATGGATCACCACAGATAACGGGCGCGTGGCGCACTATTCAACGAACCCTGAAAGTGGATGGTGCTGGAATCTTGAACCTATACCATACAGTCACGGCAAGCTGAGTCGATTGCACATAGCGCAGTGTAGAATCAAATGACGCCAATAATGAAGTTCGCAAATGAGTCCGATTGTTCTACCATTAGTCCGAGAAAACACGCATAGTAGCACATTTCTTGTCCGCACCAATGCGCGTCTGAAGGAAACCCGACGCGTTCTCTCTAAACACAAACCGTCCAATAACCATGACCACAATCGTCCATACGACTGCACGTGAGCTCAGCGTCAAACTTATCAATATTCCCTTTGGTGTGGCCGCAGTTAAAATGCAGACGCAAACCCAAGCTACACTGTCTAAGGATGAGACACAGCCGACCACAATATCCAAAGCACACGAGAATCTTACTCGGCTAGGAATGCGGGTGGACTGGCAAACACAATTGCAGCGATGGATAGTATCGGTTCACCAGCCGTTTCCTTGTCGTGCCACTGTTCAGCTGCCTGACGATGGGTACGATGGTTCCGTACTGAGCCATCTTGGAAAGGTTTATTGCACAGCGTATGAGTTGTGGCGGAATTAGCCACGCAAGTATACGTGCTGGGCCTATCGTTCATACAGTAGGATAGACGGCGCGCACGCAGAATAGGCAAGAAATGGCACATGCTAGGCTCAATTAACAATGCCTGCTTTGCGCTTGGCTTACCCAGCCATTCTCAGAGGGAGCCATATGGCCCCCAGGCGGTGCCATAGAGAATTCCAGTGGGTCCTTGGATGAAACAGTTTCTGCGAAGTTATATTGTGAAAAGTGGGTTGGGGTAACACAAGTAACAAAATTCATCTGAATGATTTTCTGACAGTTTCTCCCCATGCAATAATCTCCCCTGGTCACTGCTGGTCGGTGAAACAGCTTGCGTGCGTGCAAATTGCTGTGTACGGAGTGTTGAATCCAGACCGGGCAAACAGTTCGTTGTGGAGCTGGTGGAGCCCTGCCAAACTTGCGCAGATTTCGTCGCGCTCACTTTGAATGTACAATTGCTCTAGGACGACTTAAACTTCGCAACTAACCGGTTTCATCTTCAGGACTTTGAGGCCAGTGCACAGTGAACCAACTGAGCTTTACGCATAACACTGATGCATTTATTCGGTAAGTTGCACTGAACCTAGCCAACTCTCGTCAAGACACTACAGCAGTTACCGCACAAAGCCACGCTGATACTAAGAGAGTTTTCCTCAAGGCAATACCACTGTGTGATAACTCAAGTGCCGCGAATGAATTATTGTTGTGTACCACATTAGTACGGCTAGGTTACTCATTTTTCGTCTCCAATCTCAGCTCGTACACAAGTCTGGCGGTTAGGTCAGGTTAGGTCACAACTATCCGGGTTCCACTAAGAGTCTAAACAGCTGGAACGCTTTATAACGCTTTCTTAACATTCAGTTCAGCTGAAGTAAGCAAATTGGAGAGCAGTTTTGTTAACTTGTATCATACGTATGGACATCCAGTTTCGTTGGTGAGTATTTAATCTAATGTGTACATAAAGATACTTCTCCTAATGCTCATGCTAACCAAATGCCTTGCTTGCACACAGACCTCCCGCTAGTCGGTTATCTGTTATCTTTCGCCTTTTCTGCGAGATCCCAAATCTGTCGTTCTAGACCTAACCAGCCGATTCGCAGTATGATGACGATTCTGTTAATATTTTATCAAATCGATTTATGGTACTTTCTGTCATTGGTTATATTCTGGTACATTTCTGTGAGCGGCTGTTATGTAGACGAATATTTACCTGTCAAGTGGGTATAAAGCATTTTTGACGGTTTGAGTTGACTTGAATAGCTATATGTATTTCCTTGCTTTTTTATCCACATAATTGGTTGAATGTGGATTCAGCATTTTTCTATAACAAAAGTTAGATAATGACTAGACATACAGCATGAGGAGCGCTTTGAGTCTCGCTGTCAAGTATGGAGCCGGGAATAAGCAGGCTTGTTCTAAGACATCAGGCTCAAGGCTCTCATAATGTCTTGATAAACATATTGTTAGGAAGTTGATACACTTCCTAAGTGATGACAAGCTTTAGGCTTAAAAACCAACAATAAAAAATGCAATTTCAGGTATTAGTGTTGTCTTATGTTTAAGTGCAAACGAGCGTCTTGGGGTTGCCGCACAATGAATGTTATCTTGATGCTGTGAACGTTAGAAAAGCCAAGTTTAGTAGGGAAAGAGGGGGATACTGACATTAAAAGTTTAAACCTCAGAACAAAAATACCAATATGACCACTGGAAAGTACAGCTTTACGTCTATTGGGCGCTGTGAATTGTTGTAATTGTGGTAATCAGGGGTGGTGTGCCAGGAGAAATGGTATGGGTTAAACAGGGACCAATGCGAATAACGACTGCGAAAGCCTGTGCTAACCTTACGCGCAATAAGCTCAGCTGTGAGCAGTCAGGCTATGAATAAGCAAAGGCGCGCAATTCTTCCCATTTGGTTATCGGATCACCGCCTGGGAGATGGAGCAAAAGCCTATGGCGCCGTCACCGGCGTGCCTTTAATCGGAATCGCGTAACGTGCCTGTTGATCAGCGAGCGATTAGCCTTCGTCTGCATGGTGAGGGCGGATGAAACGCTGAAGAAACAGCTAGTAAATACAACGATATCCACACAGCCATGCGGCGCATCAACGGAAGTATGTAGTTGGATTGGCGAAAAAGATTGTGAAAACTGGTAACGTGCGCGACGCCAAAAAAGCAACCGACCTCGCGTCAACACAGATGACTTTTCGGCTTACGTGGTTATCTATGAGGTAAACAAATGGAGCGATCTGAGCATTCCTACAGTCGTCCAGCATTGCGACATCAACCGATATGTTGTGCACAGGATTTTAAAGGGAAGCAAATTCCTTAAGTATAGAACCGTTCAAGTGCAACTTTTGAACCCAGGCGATTCCGAGAAGTGGTGTGTTTTTTGTTTCTGGTTTTTGAATAACACGGACATCCATTCCATTCTTCCAACCAATGAGACGGTTTTCAGTTTGCATGCAGCAGTGAAGCAAGGGTTTTTGGTAACATGAAACCATGCTGAGACAGCGCTCGGTCACCAGATTTGAACCCGTTGGGCTTTTTCCAATGGGTTACTTGAAACGACCTGTTTACAAACTATACCCAATACTTCTAAGGACCTGAAACATAGCATTATGAACGAATGTCGCGGGATCACAGTAGACGTTAGAGAAGTGCTAGCCAACATCATCAGACGAATGTTGTTTTGGATGCAAAACGCCGGAGGCCATTTTGAACATAAAATTCGTGACATTTACGACCATTAAACGGATTTGTATTTATATTTGAGCGTAGCACGGCGAAATCTGAGCAATATTGGGGGGGCTCTACAAGATCCGCAACAACCTGTTTGCCCGGTCTGGATTCACCACTCCGTACACAACAAGTTGCGCGCACGCAAGCTATTTCACCGACCGGCAGTGACCAAGGGAGATTATTGCACAGGGAGAAACTGTCAGAAAATTTTTCAGATGAATTTTGCTACTTGTGTTATCACAACCCACTTTTCACAACATAACTTCGCAGAAACTGTTCTCATGTAAAGATACTCTGGAATTCTCTATCGCACTGCCAGGCTCCCGCTGAAAATGGCAGGGTTAACCAACCTCAGAGCAGGCATTGTTAATTGAGCCTAGCATGTGCCATTTGGTGCCTAGTCTGCTTGCGCGCCGTATATCCTAGCGCGTGAACGATAGGCCCACCGCGCATACACGCGTGGCTAATTCCGCCACAGCTCATACGCTGTGCAATAAACCATGCCAAGATGGCTCAGTACGGGACCATCGTACCCATCGCCAGGCAGCTGAACGGTAGCACGACAAGGAAACGGCTGGTGAACCAATGCTATCCGTCGTTGCGATTGGTGTTTGCTTGTCCGTCCGCATTCCTAGCCGAGTAAGATTCTCGTGTGCTTTGGATTTTGTGGTCGGCTGTGTCTCATCCTTAGACGGTGCAGCTTGGAGTCCAGTCTGCACTTTACCTGCTGCCACACCAAAGGGAATATTGATAAGTTTGACGCTGAGCTCACGTGCAGTCGTATGGACGCTTGCGGTCATGACTATTGGAAGGTATGTGTTTAGAGAGAACGCGTCGGGTTTCCTTCAGACGCGCATTGGTGTGGCAAGAAATATGCTTCTAGGCTTGCTTAGTTGGACTAATGTTATGTTAGAGATGGCATGACAAGTATATGTGCGTTCTATTAATGCACAAGTGATTCGCTCTGCCCCGCCTTCTCCACGTAACAGCCATAGAAGACACTTTTTCACAATTCTCTCGAGTGACTTGCCAAAACGGGGGTGAGACCAATCGGCCGGTAAGTATCCATATTTTGTGGGTCACCGCCTTTTGGAATCGGCTTCACCACCGAGTATTTCCAGTCACTCGACAATGTACTCTCGAACAAAGATCTGTTGAGCAGATTCTTCAAGGCAGGCGAGATGATGACTGATAAGGACTTTAAAATATGCAGGTGAAGTCCATCGGGTCCGGCAATTTGCTTGCTGTCGGGACAGCCGAGTAGACCACGGACATCTTCTACACCTCAATCCAGGCCCTCAAGTTCAGTATGGGCTGCACACGTCGAGCTCGACATGGGCTTATACCCACTTCTAAATGCAGCAGCGAAGTGCTCCGCCATTGCGGACGTACCTTCAGGGCTGAAGATTGGGGTCTGTCGATCAGTGCTCTCTAACACAGCGATGTCACTTGCAGGCATCAGTTGCCGATTCATCTAGACAAGATGTCTTCTTGGGGACCGTCTTGGCTGAGGTTGCATGCTCCTCTTCAAACTGCCGACGCTTGCGCGCTTTTGCACCGTAGCATTGATTCCGCTACCTTTTGCATGCCTCATAATCGTCGGCAGCGCCAGACACGAGCAATTTATTCCACACTAAGCGTCGCCAACGGGCTAATTGACCATAATCTCTGTCGAACCGATGCGGTTTCACCAGTTCAGCTTTTCTATATTTGAGGGGTACGGAACGTGCAACTAACGGTTGTGCACACCCACTTTAAAACAGATCAACAGCCTTCAATAGATGAACTCTGCGGTAGCGACCAGTACGCTTCACTGGCGGCTCGATTGAGACCTTCGAAGTCCGTATTTCAGTAAATGTAGCACGGCTCCAGCGGACGCGATTAGGGCAGCAGCAACTCTAGGCTGGCCAAGGCCATCGAGTGGTCGCTACTTATCAGAGACTTTAGGACCTGAATTTCATACGCACGTCGCTCGCAGTTAGCTAGTAGTAGGTCCGAGCACGGTAGAGCGGAATGCGGTGTAACGCACGTCGCTTGGCAGACGTGTTGTGCTGCTCCAGTCTCAAATATCATCTCCCCAAATCGCGCCTCGATTTCACAGTGTCCGGGGCGAAGTTGGGCCTCAGACCACAGTCTTGGAGAGAAATTAAAATCAACCATAAGCTGGAGGCAGCGCCGGTTCATTTAGGTTCTAACATGCGTTAACCAATCGAGACATCGATTTCGCGGGCAGTGATAAGCTGTAGCCACAAGCAATTCACCCTGTTGCAGTCGGCTCGAGTAAGATAGTTGCTCGCACAGGTCATCTTGGCTGTGGTAGGTGTGTACCAGTCTCCAACACGGCAAAGACCGGATGAATAAGAGCACGCCACCGCGCTCGTTTGTTAATCTGTCGCATCGGAAGCACGAATAGCCACTGACCTGGTGACCTCAAGATTTGATCAGGTTTCGGCCAGTTCCAGTAGGTTCGGACGACGAGGAGTAACGGCGCGATATGGATCGTCACGTTCGTTCATTAAGCTACAACATTTGTGAAGACTACATGCAGGCCGCGCTTGGAACCTCCGCGTGCGCATGAAGAGTCATCGGTTTGTTGATCTGGGTTCGGCAGACCCGGGGACTACTTGAAAATTTACAATGCGGAGATTACTTCCCCCGCTATCCGTAAGCCGCTTCAACCCAATGATAGTGGATTTAAGTTTCTTCTGTTCTAACGTATCCAAATCGGTACGAATATGGATCTTCCACACTTTTAGCTTACCGAGGCTGGATAGTGCCCCCTGGGACTCGCGTCATCTGTAAAGCTAACTCGTAGAGGCCAAAACTTCCCATCCTCTCTTCTTCCACGACAGGTGACTTCTTTCACTCTTAACACCTGTACACCCACGTCCATGAGCCCATCAATCAGGCATTGTAGAAATTCGACATTGCGATCATAACGAGCCTGAGGATTCGTATCTATTGACAGACGTGTGAAATATCAAAACGCTGCAACGCCGCTAATCACTGGCAGTTGCTCTCTCCTTCTTCTTTTGTTCTGTTCGCTATTCACCTCTTTTCGCTTGTGTTATTTCACCTAGGGTTGCTAGTGCCCGTCGGAAGTAACACAGACAAAGACAGACCAGCTGAGCCTCCAGAAACGGATGAACATCACCCAGGTGAGCTTGCTACCGGCAAGCAAGTTGGCTCGTCCCGAGGAAGTGTGTTCGAAAAATTTTGTGCCCCATCATGAAATATGCTGATGCAGCTAATGTCTGTTACGGCGGAAGAGACAGAAAGCAAGCCAATTCACTAAATTAAAGAAATGTGTGCATGGCAAAACTTAGCGCAACAGGCGAAATTAATAGTTCCTTAAACCGGAGATCCACAATCATAATTATGGACCATGTAATTCAACAGACATGAAAATAGGTGAAACGACTCGCGAGGGTCTGAAATGAGAGCATCCACCGGTATCGCTCAAGCGTTAAGAGATATGTAAACGCAATTAATAGGACGTATTAAAACAAAGAGTGGTGGGTGTTGACTTTCAACTACAGGGTTAAACAGAAATGGCTAGCAAAGGAAAGTAGGCGAACCTGGAACACTTTGAATTGCTAGCCAGCATCAATATTTAAGACTGTGCGGAGAACAGAAGCGGATGCAGTTTGACCAATCGGTGAGCTAAGAAGCAGTATGTTGATACTTGTTGTCAGTAGCGCAGTGCGCTCTATTGAACTCGGTATTCAATCTCTGCAACGTCATCTGCCTCCCGCGTTGCTTCTTCATTCGTCTCTTTCAGTTGGCAAAGTCGTTTCACTCCGTTCTGGAATTTTCCCTTGGTGATGTGGATAGGAACTGCCCAAAAGATCCCATCGCGCCCACTGTTTGCTTTCTTCACAATGCTGTTAAACCACAGACCTATTTCGGTTCTTAAGCGAGCTACTAGTACCAACTCGTCAGCCTTCACCTTGTCGTATCTGCAACGTAGGTAAGACCTCAGCCAATTTCTCCAAAACCCATCTGATAACTTCTGAATTTGTCGCAACTCTCTTGTAAGCCTGGTCGGGATATCTGTCTACGCCGTCTTCAGGGCCCAGTCAGCAGTCAAGGTTAGAAGCTAGCTTGCTCTCGATTTTATCTCAGAATAACTGAAATTGCGCGTTAAAGGTCGCTGCTTGAGGATGCGTTTAATCGCAACAATTGTTGTTTGAATGCTTCGGCACCTAGTAACACTGGATTAGAAGTTCGTAGGCACCTCCACGGTGACTGCCGTACAGTTGATTGAATATGAATTATCAGCTTCAGCAATGTTTCAAAGCTTGGATTCTTGGATTCAAAGTAAAAGCAAGCGAGATGAAACGACATTGTCCACATAAACGCACGGATACTCAATCAATTTTTCAGGTGAATCAATACGCAACCCGCGGAAGTCTTACGAGGATCACGAGATAGTTATTTCCCAAAACACTTAGCTTCTCAATTACTTACAGGTTCAATTAACCGACTTTCAGAAAAATGACTATGCGAACATTTGCTGCACGTCACATGCGCAACCATCCTTCGTCTACGAGCGTGTCTAGACACAATTCTCGATTTGACCTCGTAGTTAACATAAGTAGTCACTATTTTATGCATATATATTTCACATCCGAAATCTTACGAACGGTCATCTTTGCATTATAAATCTGTTGATCATGTACGTACGCATCAGTTTCCCATTAGGCACTCAGTATTTTCCCATATTAAATCACCATCCTCTAGCTATTCCAGCTAATTATTGATGAGAGAAATATATCTATTTGGTGTTGTTGTCTTTCCTGCCAGCTTCTCGCATTTTTCTTCAAATTGACATTTACTACATCAGAAACCTGGTTAAGTCACTGCGATGAACGATGCCTAGGCTCTTTTTCAGTGCGAATAGGTGGCTAGAGAGCAGAAGCAATGGAAAGCATAGAAAGACGTAATTTGTTTCCGAACACGTTTTGTCTCACTACGGCATTACGAGGGATTCGTTTCAATAGATACGTTGTTTGAACTTCAGTATATAACATATTCCTCTATAATAAATGCTCCGTGTGCGAGCGTACAGTTTTAGTTTTTCGTGTATTATTGTGCCTTACAGTTATGGTGGAATGCTGGCAGCTGCACCACAGAAACTAGGACAACAGTTCACGACGAAGTTTACAAAAGAGGTTTTCCACTTATCATTTATCACTTATCATTTATCATGAGTCATCGCGGCTTGCGCTGCTAAAAGTTTATATATTTACGCCCAATCTAATTGCAACATGAAGCGCAGTACTCAGGACAACTAATTTGAAATGGCTAATGACAAGAGTTATCGTAGATCCCTGGTGCTTGATGTTGCTTAACGAAGTGACACATTGTCGACGGGATCAGTGGTTGCATCAGACTTGTGAACGACAAGTCATTTTGCATGGTAAAATAAAGGCACCATAAAAGAGAAACCAATTGTAGTAGTGAATAAATGAACTTGGCCCCATTACGTAGCATGCACAAGCGTCAATTATACTTCAGATCGAAAAGGTCTTTGAGAACAATGCTAAGCTTATAAGCGACACAGCCTTCTTCCATTAGTGCTAACAACACAGTGATAGGAATAGCGTGGTTCAGTTTAAAGCAACAGTTTTTGTATTGTTTCTAATGAGATACGCAGTGGGATAGCGCCACCTACAGCATCATATGCTGAGTTTCAACTTAAATCCCATTCCCATTTCCCAATTCAACTTAAAGCAGCCCGTGTGGTCGCTTCTTGTTTGCAAGATGAACAACGTAACTTTTATTCAACAAAATTCCTTCGTTAGTGCCTGCATTCGTTACATGATGGTGCATGACTCCAAAGGAAATATTTTGCTGCTTCCTCTCAGGGTTTTACTAATGAGGTAGTCTTACCACACACACTGTCGGTTCACACTTTTAGGGTTCTTCACTGATGCCAACTCCCTCGGTCCCCCTCAGGAACACAACTTATGGTCGCTAGCGTGCCGCGCCAAATAGCCAGCAGCCTGCGTCACTGAGCCAGACGAATTACAAAGTTAGCACGAACTGTCAGAGGCCATGGGTTCGATTCCCTGTATAGGACCTAGGGAATAGGCATCACTGACGGGCCACCATTAATAAAAACGCTCGTTTTGTGCTTTTCTAACTTAGGAAATAGACTATCTGGCTTGTGCGTTGCTCGATTAAGGCACTACAATTACATCGAAAATCCATCCTACTCACTAGTAATCAAAATTCGACCCAAAATAAACAACCCGAATAGGGATTCCCTCTACTAGCCTAGAAAACAGCAAGTCAATGGATTTGACAGCGCCTTTTGTACCGCAGCCTTATGTGGCATTCGTGTAATTTTGCTTAAAAAAACTGGTTTCCTCGAGGGCAAAATGAACAAACCTCTGAAATTTAGACCACAGTCCACAAGTAATAGAATATGTGCCCCATGTGGTTTGTGGCGACTAAACGAAAAACGCGCAGCGTTTAAATACACGTTAAACATTACGCTTGCGTAATTTTCTATTCGTTTCATTACTCCCTACCTCAACTTTATATTTTCCTGCATCGCTCCTGTCTCCTCCCTGATCAATAAGTTACGACACCGACTTTCATTGTTATTCTCATAATCCCACTATATTCTCTTGCGGTATTTCGCGAATACCGCCACCTATTTGAAAGTTCACTTGAAGTGCACATTGTGTGATTGGATTGCGACGTGCCATCGTAATGTAAACTGTGATTCACACTACTTTTGCTCAACTCGATCACTAAGACTGAAGCTGATGTGAAGCAATAGGGAGTTTGGTGTTAGCCGCGCGGCACTCCTACGCTCCACGCGCGTTTCCACCTTATTTGATCTTATCTGGCGAGTATAGCAAACGTCGATTCAGGACCAATCGGTATGATACTTGAGACCTCAACCCTTAAGCTACCGGGTCAAGGCGTGCAACGTATGGCACGGCGGCTAATGATCGATTGGTGGATCAGTTTGAAGTACACTCTGTGTTACGCGCTATCCGTCTTCTGCTCTTAGTAATCGATTATATCCGCCATTCAGTAGTAGGTAATAGCTCTATAATTTGGCCACCTTGAATTGCAGGTGTGATTTTTAGATTTTTGGTTGGCGCATATTTTCGGCACTTTCGTTCCTCACCCCATCTTTCTCGGCTCATCCATGTGATAGTTTTCTCATCCTTATCAAATTATCGTGTTTCGTCTCTCTTCATCCTTTGTTTTACGTAACTAACATGTTTTAGCGGAATTACTGCACGTCAACGGCATGCTAACTTTGACTGTCCTAGGTTTCCTATCTCGGCTCTGCTTTTGAATTGCTGTTCTTAAGATCGAGTTCCAAAATATTGGTATACATATGGATCGACTGAAGGTAAAGCACTTTGTTCTGTGCCTCCCAGGGCCGGTTGAGACGCTGCTACTGAACATTTCACTCCACCTACCGTATTAGGCAGAATATGAAGCGATGTAGCAGGCGATTTTATAGAGACAGCTGCACATCGGAAGGCTCCTCTGGCGAATTTCAATGGTCATAAACTGAGAAATCGCAAACCACCACTTTCGCTCCAGGAAGTGTAATGCAGCGTTTGTTTGTTTTCTTGTAGAAACTACTGGAAAAGGGATCTCGGTCAATCATGTCTCTCATATTTGTTGGCGCTAAGTTTTCAGACAGAGTTCGGAAACAACCAACCACAAGAGCATGTTCTGTTTTCGAACGAGTGAATGAATGCCCTTGGCAACAGTTTGTCCACGATGACAAGCAAGTACCACACTGACTCCCGTGTGTCAAGCCATGGTGCTCTTCGAGACGAGAACCTTGCACTACTTCTTTCTGGGCTAGCAACAGTGTAAGCTTTGAAGCAAGAAACGCCGTAGCCGGCCGCTAGCCATCTTTTAACTGCCGTCCATTCTTAATACGTTACACGCACACCACGTAAGTCTTGTTTGATACAAAAGCACATGTTCTAAGTTTGGTAGTCAATTCTCTCAACGAAATGCGTCAGTGTCGTCACTGGCGTGATGAAATTGTCCAGCTTTGCCGGCTATCCATGCCAAGCACGAATTAGCTTTGGCAACAAAATCTAATACGGTGATCCGTCCATTAGTACAAGAGCTATTCATATATTTGAGTTTAAGATCGATGCTCTTCTATCCTTTTCGTCATGAATGCAGAATTAGAAGTATGCCTCCCCCTTGACAGTTCATACAATAAATTACTACAATTCCTGTACAAACTATAAACCACCAGGACTTCGCGAACCGCCTTATACTGACGGTGTATGATGAACCTGACACTGAGTGTTTGTTTAAAGTTTCAATGGTTTTTCAAGCGTTCCACTGTCCCTTCCACGGTTATCCGTATCAATTCTGACTGGAACTAGGAATTACTTGTTGCAGTTGGTCGTCAATGAAGTGTAGACGGCTGTAGCAGGCTATGCTTTAGCATGTCTTTTCAGATGCCCTGAGAGTAGCCTTGTTCTCAGTTCAGCTGTCGCGGCTTCAGGCAATGCGGACTAGATGCACGAGTACTTGCAACTGGTACGAACATTTGCCGAGGTCCCTAACACATAGTTACGCTTAAGGCGTCAGTAGGTACCCGATCAAAACACTTCGCTACAACGAAGCCGCATGCCACGCGTTACGGCGGGAGAGACAGGTAGCAAGCCAATTCATTAGAAAAAGACACGGTATGAGCGAAGTTAATTGTGCCATTTAATCATGGATTCACAATTGTAAGCATGTACTATGTAATACGACAGACATAAAATAACTGAAACGGATAGCGAGGAGGTGAGAGAAGGGAATCCACGGGTATCGGTCAAGCGGTAAGCCATTTGAAAACGCAGTTAAGGTAGCAAAATACATGTTAAATCTGTAATTTTACTCAGTTAAATTGAAATAGAAGGCAACAAAAACGATTAAAGCTGGAACTCAGTGAAGTATCCAGCAACGAACGGGGCACATGCAGCTCGACCAATCAGAGTGCTACGAATAAACAGGTTACTTATCAGTTGTCAGTAGAGTATTCGCTCTCGAGAATGTAACACGCTCGACGATTCGAAATGCTTTGGCCTATTGGTAGCTCGTGCGACTTGTTCAGTTGTTGTGGTGTTCTCCGGGCTGGGCAACTTGATCGCAAAAGTTTCTCCACCATTCGAGGTGGCATTTTCAGTACAGGACTGACAGCAGCAGCTAGTAAAAAGCAAACCCAATGAGGGAGCTTCCTACAAGCTGCTGCTACCTGACTGCTATCAATCCTGACCTGAAGATGCCACCTGGAATGGTGGCGAAACGTTTGCAATCAAGTTGCCCAGCTCAGAGAACACCACAACGACTGAATGCTCGACGATGATGATAGTGACGATACCTGAGTGTGTCCTGTCCCTCTGTCGACAGTGCGGAGCTTGTGGCTTTTAGTTACCCACATCTAACTTTATTTCCTGTGTACCTTACCAAATCAGAAGGAAAGCAACGATCGAAACGCCGCGTAGCAGCAGTTGTTTTTAAATCTACAGAATATTCGGCAGCAGGAGGGCCACGGACGGGTGCTGAATGTATGTTAATACTCTCCTTTGTATGCAACCATCGAATGTCTGAGTGCGAAATGTCCCCGAAGAAATGAATCGATCCAAGCTGACCGACAGTCAGGAAGCCATGTCGATGCAGTTTCTTAAGGAAACGCTGGTGCTGTGGAGGCGCTGAAAATGGATGGTCAACGAACAGCTGTGCGTGAAATGGTCCATGCAATTAGAATAGCCTATCAGTTGTCGAAATAATTGTTCATGAAAATTTGATTATCGCAAAGGTGTAGGTGCGATTAGTCCCACGAGTGTTAACTCTGAATTTGGAAGAAAGCGGTGTCGCATGTGCGGGAGAGAATCCGGAACTCATACACAAGGGTATATGCGGTGCTTTCTTGACAGGGCAGAAGACGTTACTCCGTTTTTAGGATCGTCATGCATAACTTCAATCGAATCAGTGTAAGCAACAGAATTCTCCAATTATCAACGAAATGGAGGATTTAACCCAGTGAAGGAAGGACCATGTGTACAGTTTTTCGGATGCGGATGATATGCTGTTAATTGGCTAAATGCTAAACGAGATGACCAGCGCCTGTTCATATCACGCCGATTTGATCCGGCGACAGCCAATGTACTACAAGAAGACCTAGGTGGATAATGAGAGTTGATAGTCCGCTTTTGAACCATGACTGACCAGCTCACACAACCAAGGTATCAAAAACTGTAGTCCTCGCATGTGGCTTTCAAGAACTCCTCCAACATGTCTATTCTGCTGACCTAACTCTATGTAGTGTCTGTCTATTCCCAAAACTGATATGCTGTTAGAAATGCCAGCACTTTGCTTCAGACGAGGAACAGTGGATGGCTCTAGAAAGCTGTTTACTAGGGTAAGAAAGTAACGGCCATCTGAATGGCACGAATCAGTTGCACCACTGATCTTTATGACGTATTCAGGTTCGTCGTGGTTGTGTAGACCAATAGACAAATAGCAATTTCATGGATGTTTTGTAGTTATTTGGCTGAGTTTATCTTAGACGAATTTTCTCCAAATACATTATAAATACCAATGCCGCTCACTAACAGATAAAGTAGTTTTATCGCGAGTCACGCCTGCCTGTCAAGTCAGGCTTAAAACAGCGAGCCTACCTTCCACACGAACACATATGTGACGTGTCATGTTTGTGATGGTGCATATCGCTCATGTGGCACAGAGAACACCGGCGTGAATCTTCGGGGAGCAGAGCTAATTCCGCACGCGCGGGTCACCTGAGACCGGTGCAACACCTCACGAGTGTTTCTGTAACTTCATTCAGACTGCTTTAGCCAATCAGTACACTGCACATCGAATGTTTTGGAGGAGCGCTATCTGGATGCTCATCGGTAGGGTACACGTCTCAGTGGCGCACCTGTCAAAATTGGAGCCACGTAGCTTTGTTACACAGAGCCGCCAATTGGAATCCAGCTGCTCGTGCTGCATCATTTCAAACTGTATCTGTAAAAATGAAGTCAAATATGCCAAATACGCAAAGGCTAATGCTACTCGCAGGAAGAGTCATGTTCTGGACTGTTTCGTTCGAGTGAGAAAAGGATACAGCTGGGTGTAGAGCATTTTTACACATATTGTTGTTAATCAATTTGCATGTCTTTCCCCGCCAAAGGAACTTGGCTCTGTTACACTGTCGTCGTCACGAAAGCATTCGGCGACACGGACCGAACTTACGCGGCACAAGCTATTCCGTTAGCAGTAGTTTAGCATAACCAAATTAGGATGGACAGCCACCACTCGTATTCCGTCGAAATGTGTTGAATAGACAAAACATTCTAAACCGTACTACTGAAAAGATTTGTCGGACGCCTTTAGATCAGCTGGTGCGCAGACCAGCATAGTGCCGCTAGGGTCAAAGCAAAATCCGAAGTTTACTTGCAAAGGCAACGTGTCCATATATGAAGGGTGCTGAAATAGATTCATAAGAGACAAGGCATCCCAGGACTTTTGCCTGTCGACCGTCTGCTATCTTGCACGGAGTGATGTGTTGAAAGTGAGAAGTGAGGCCAAAAGGATTAATCTAAATTATGTGCGGAGTGAACATATGGTAGATACACATTGGGTCGTAGAAAAAACGGATCGATGAAGGGAGCTGATGAAAGTGAATCGCGCTCAGCGAAAATGACTCTGACCGGGCCAAAACAAATCGTCCACTCTGTAGTTATTTCGTGGCTGAGCGAACAGGTTTCAGAACAGTGCGCCAGCGTGGAAGGGGAATTGGCCCAAATGCTGGACATTTGACAGTACAGCGGGCTTTTCATGCATTAGGGATACAAGATGATAATAAGGCACCAGGATGCCGGAACATTGACAGTGCTGCTCATCAACCTGCGCGATCCCCGTTGCCCACACTGGTTAGGTGCGTACACTCACAATTTTTAATATGCATCTCATGTCCATCTTTCATGGGCTAGGTGAGTTGGTCACGGTAGCTTCTTCCTGAAGATTATGATCAAAATCCCAGACAGCATAAAAGACTGAAACCATCTATCTAAACCCATTTTTACCGTTGGTCTTCAGGGCGATAATTCATCCACAAGTTTGTGTTTTTCACCTATGGATTCAATAATGCAGCGCTGTTCAAGCTGAGACCGGGTGCTTGATGTCATCCGTTAACTGGCTGCACACCAGTGCCCCGGTTTTCACCACGAAGCCATGGCTGAGACCAAATTCAGCGAGGTTTAGATGTCCCACTTCACGCGCTCTGTTGCACGCGGGAGTGAACAACGCCAACCCGCCAGAGTCAAATAATAAATGTACGCACGTAGGACTACTTTGATGTCCAAATTTCACATGAGTGGAACTCGCATTCCGCGCATGGTTTTCCGGACGCACGATGCCGACCTGCCGGTTTTCAAGTCTGCTCAAGCGCATTACGCACCGAACCACCCAAGAATCACCCACCATGACTCAACACACACATACACGCACACATCCCTAAGTCCTTTGTCTGCGTGACGGTAGTGAACATGTTGTCAGCTCTAACCCTTCTTCACCCTTCAAGTTTTTAACTGTGTGGCGCCATGAACCACGGGCCAGGTGACGTCGGTCACACCAACTCGCTCGATTGTATGGATGGTCAAAAGAGAGCCCACTAAAGTGTACCAGGGCGCGACGAGGAACCTCTTTCCGCTTGCGTGGTTCTGTTCAATGAATAAATAATGTGTGGACCCCCTGGAGTTCCGCAGACTATTCTCAAGGGGCCCGTAGGCGTTCCGGTAATCTTATAATTCATTAAACACTTTGCTGGACGTGCTCATTTTATTTTATGGGCTGCTAAGCTACTGTGAAAATTTATTGAATCATATCTCACGGGTTACATTAGCCTTGCGCATGGTCCATGGAACTCCCACCATTTCCAAGTGGGAATCGGGTTTTGGCAGAGACATAAACTATGATTGAACGAAGCCGTCAAAATTCAGAAAGCTAGGGTGTTAATCTCATCGTGATGCAATGGGTAGAGGCTGGTTGGGGCATTCTACGTCCGCGCAAGCTCACATAACTCAAACTTTGTGCCCTGGGTGGGAAGCAAACGTAAGTCATGACAAAGTTGCGACCCTCCAAACTCAGCATACCGGAAAGAGCCCCATCGATGCGATCCAAACCACGGAAGTGTGGATATGGTGTTTTCTGGGTGTGCTCATTTGATTTCGCAAGTAGGAGAGAAACGATCTTTGCGACCCTACAGTAATGTGGCTCTTTTGTTTAAATTATTTTATGCTTCATACAAACTCCAATTTATCATACTAATCAAATTCCATGTTTGTTCTGGACTTTTGAGTCTAATTATTTATTTCCAGCTCAGCGTTTGGACCTAGAGCATCAACATGGACTGTCGGCTGAAGACTGGAACACTACTAAGTGTGTCACAGAACTATGCTTGGTCTAATTCATATGTAGTAATCGTTGGGCTATGTAATATGCTTTCTGAGAACGCCAGAATTGAGGCTTTCATTGTACCTTTATTGCCTAATGCGATGCAACATAAATCTGTGCCAAACGGAGCCGCTGTACCAGTAGGTAAGAGGCGTATCTACAACGAGGTTTATCTTTCTTTTGAATTTATGCAGTTTGGCAATTGCCAAAAGTGTTTCTTACATAACAACCTATTTTCGAAGCTTTCCATTTTGAATGAAAAACTGCGACGGCGTTTTGAAAAAGGAATTTGAACTGTGGAGAGAGAAAAAGGAGTACTTTAAGCGCAGGTGAGATGAACGGTTGTACACCCCCAAAAGTACATGCTTCAAGCGTCTCAGGTTGTAAATGCAAAGGCTACTGAAGCATCCTGCCTTGTAAGTTATCAGATTGCGCTGACAGAGCGACGTGAAGTCTAAATGCTTAGCTGCGTGTTGCTGATAAAGCAGCAGAACAACTATCTGTGGTACCACTTGCATATGATATGGTATCTCGAATAATTGAGTCGCTATTAACTGCTGTTAAGTGGTTAATCTCACACATCAGGTTTACTCAATTCGCTCTTCAAATAGATCAGTGCACAGATGTGGCGGGACTTGCCATGCTGGTTCTGCTTTGAAATACTAACACCTACCATCCCTTGAAGAAGACACGCTTTCGTGTGAACTTCTACCGAAGAACACTAATGGCGCTCGGAATTTTAGGTGTGGTAGGGTGGTTAAGGGTAGTGTAGATAACCTTCGCCGTTGGATAGAGATAAAAACGGATTCGTTATTCCCAACTTGAATTTTTATGTTCCCGCACAAACTAAAGTAATCTGTCTTCACACTCCATGGCGAAGAGAGAAAGAGCGAATGCTGTGTAATGTATTTCAAAAAATATAGATATCACTATGTGGCCACTACGTCACTTGCTTGCTGCATTGATTCCCAGCTGCGCTGACTTCGGTTTCAACTGAAAGTCGATTATCTCTTTGGTCAGCTAGGTGTTGAGTCAGTAGCTGATGATATATGTGGACAAAGAATATGGTGTGTATTTAACTGGAAGTGTTTGTAGATGTGTATGAACTAATGTAAACATGTACACAAAGAATACATGCAGAATGATGTTCCCTACAGGATATGCAACATCGTGAATAATGTCATGTAAGAAAATGACATTCCCTGGGACAACTGCATTGATATTTCCCCTAGTGGCACCAACGCAATGATAGGAGAGGTTGCTGGTGTTATGAGAAGACTCAAAACCGTTGGAAAAACCTGCACAAGTAGCCAATGTATTCTCCATCGTCCAGCAGTTACCGTAAGAGAAATGCCAACTTAATCTCAAATCTGTCCTCGATGAGGCAGTGCAAATAATTGATTTCATTACATTTTGACCCATGGACAACCGAATTTTCAAGATTCTCTCTGACGATATTGGAAGTTTTCACACATATTCACTTCTCCGCACAAGTAAAATGGCTCTCCTGTGGCAAAATGGCACGGAATTTTTGTTAGAAATATATATACACGTTTTCGCATTCTTCATTGACCACAATTTTGATTTACAGTTCAGTATGACTGACAGAATGTGGCTAGCATGACTTGCCTATTTGTTCGATGTGTGCGCAAACAATGAAGTAAACCTAGCAGCGCAAGGAAAATCATCCACCTTGTTCAAGTTAAAAGATAAAATTCTTGGTTTCAAAAGAATAATAGGGTTTTGGGCGGCTTCTATTTGCAGTGGCGACCTTGACAGCTTTCCAGTGACAACAGATATTCTCGAAGAGATGAAAGGGCCACAAAATTTCAGGGACGATCTGTCCGAGAAATTTGTGCAGCGTTTAGATTTTGCGGAAGACTTGTCTTGCTATTTCTCAGCGATAATTAAGAAAATTGAAAGATGGTTGTAATAAGGATGTAACCGCAATCGACCGGTTGATTCACGCCTGCTGCTAAATCTGCGCCCTTACGCCTGCTCTGTTTGACGCCTTGGCATACCTGACAGCAAGGAAGACAGAAGAAGTCTCAGTAGACCAGAGTTCTATTAGGACCGAGAACGCTCATATGTATTTGTCGGTCTCACCAATTCTCCAAACATCGCCTGGTGGGTTTGGCTGTAAGCCCACGCTCCACGCTTGCTTGTCCGCACCGACTGGCCAGTTCGCCGTCTTGCACTGGCAAGCCAGTCTTCATTCGCCTACCCAGAAAATGGAAACGCACGTGAAGTCTTACGCGCGCTTTCATCAGCTTCCGGTCAGACCCTGGCAACAAGCATGCTATCAGATGCGCGATGTAATCAGCTTTCGGCTGGGCCCTGGAAACACGCTCGCAGGAGCTGTCCCAAGCACTATTGGTGGCGAACACGCGCTCCTTGGCAATCAGCATTCTCGCCCCGCTGTCACCTCCCTTTCCGAATTGAATCAGCTTGCAAACCCTTCGGACCTGATTGTGTTCGTAGCTTTTCGTCCGGGGATCGATTTGCAGCCTTTGTGGTCTTCTCCGCTTCTAAGTCGGCCTGCATTGTGCATCTGGTTACTACGGCATTTGTTTTGTCTCAGCGGGTTGATGACCCTCAACTTCCAGTCCGAACGTGTCTAGTAGTATTTCTCAATGCAAAGCTGGTGGTTCGTGGGGATCTTGAATTTTGCCATGGTTCGGTCTCAACTGATTGGTGTGCCTAATCCACCTCTCACTTCCAACCATTACCTCGTAGCTAACTGCCTTACCTGCCGATAACAGTTCCGCTCGACCACCCCTTTGGCTTTCGAACATCTCGAGCGTTGACCATGTCACCAACTTTGAAGTTACGGGGCCTGACTTTGCGACCTTCCTCCACGTGACTACTGCCGTGCTCTTCTATTCTCCTTGGTAAAAGAGTATCGAACAACGTCCGGACCTTCCGTCCAAATAGTACTTTTGTGCGGGATTTTCCATCAGTGTAGTTTGGATTCGGAGCGTTTCGATACATGCATAGAAAAGATTGAATTGCATCCTGTGAAGCCCTTTTTTGTCCTGCTTTACAGAGTGCACGTTTGAACGTATCCACGTACCTTTCCGCCTGTCCGTTTGATTGCGGATGATATGGTGGTGAGAACATCTGATGAATTCCCTTTTCCTTGCACCACTCGCGAAAAGAATTCGAGGTAAATTGTGTTCCATTGTCTGTCACTAACACCTCTGGCAGGCCGAAATATCGGAACAGCTTCTCCAGCTCGTTGGTAGTGTTCTGGGCAGTCGGATTGTTTACCGGAATCACATCAGGCCACTTGGTGAATGAGTCGACCAAAATGAAATAGGATTGGCCTTCTTCGGCCTGGGCAACCGGGAAGCTCAGTGCCCACACAACACAGGGAATGTTGCTTCCATTCCTCCTACTCACTCTCACCTTTTTGTTATTGTTACTCATGTGTTGTGACACTCTGCCAAATATTTATTGGGAAAGTGTTAACTACACTACAATACAGATAGGATGGGTCATTGATTGGCCCTGTAAAGTCTAAGTGGATTCGTTGCCACGGTTTCTCTGCTTTAGGCCAAGGTTACCACTGACACTTGCGAGGGACCGTTGCTGCAACTTGACAAGATTTACACTGTTGACACAAATTTTCAATTTTCAAATTCATTTCTGGCCAGTAAACAAAACTGCGTGCCAAGGTTGTCATGCGGCTGGTACCAGGGTGCCCCGTTTGGAACTGCTGCAATCTTTCCCTCTGCAATTTCGTTGGCAACACCACTCGATGTGCAAATACTAGACAATTGTCCAGCACTGACAGGGATCCACGTCGCTTGTATAACGGCCGCAACTCCATAGGTATGCCTCCATTTGGCCAACATGTTCGTACTCACTGCATCGCTTTCTCAAAGATTCTGTTCTGTGATGTCTCCACACGAATGGTGTCAGCTGTTACTGGTAGTCTTCTCACATTCTCAGCCAAGGTTCGTTGGACTTCTGATTCGGAACTGATAACTGCAATCAGACAATCATCGTTCTCCTTTGGGTGTGAATTGATGAGAAGAGACAGGGCATCCGCTTGACCGATTAGTTACGTAGGTTTATACTGTATACTGAAGTCGTAGGCCAGTAGTACGGTCTCCCATCTTTGCAACCGGTTTTCCGTAAAAACAGGAGTTCCTTTCATTGACGCAAATATCGACAGAAGTGACTTGTGGTCAGTAAGGAGCGTGAAATGTCTGCTATACAGCATCTTATGGAACCGTTTCACTGCAAACACGATCATGAGCGCCTCCTTCTCTATCTGACCATATTTCTTTTCAGCTGCCGTTAGTGCCCGTGCTGCGTGCGCGATAGCTTTCCCTCCTCCAAGTGGAAAAACATGGGAGATAACAGCAGCGACACCATAATTGGAAGCATTCGTAGCAACCACAATTTTGAAATTCGGATTGAAGTGAATCAGGAGTAGATCGGAAGTGAGAGCTGCTTTGACTGCATCAAAAGACTGCTGGCACTCCTTCGTCCATTTCCAACCCTTGTCTTTTGTCAGTAGCTGGTTCAGCGGACCTCTGCTTTAGTGAAGGCTTGGTAGGAAAGCGCTATAATGGCTAACGAGCCCAAGAAACGAGCGGAGCTCTGCAATGTCTTCTGGTGGCTTCATCTTTTGATGGCTTCAATATTGGCGGGATCCGGGCGCCGGCCATGTTTGTCGATTATAAACCCAAGAAATTTGACACTTTCTAATAGAAACTCACATTTTTTCAGCTCGTAATCGGAATCTAGCCTCCTGGACACGCGAAAGCACTCTTTCCAGTGTCTGTATCAAGTCTTGTGGATCTGTGATTATAATCAACATATCATCCAGGTATACTGCTGTAGTTGGGATTTCGCTCAGCAGAGTATCCATTATTTGTTGAAAGTTACGCGGTGCGGTTTTCACTCCGTACGGCAGTCGGTTTTACTGAAAAAGTCCGAGGTGGTTATGTACTTTTAGTAATGTTCTGCACTGATGTGCGTCTGGGATTTGCAGATACACACCAGCTACTTCAAGTTTTGTGAAACATTTCCCCCCATTGGGTTTGCTGAACAAGTCTTCTGTTACCGGCAGGGGACACTGAGGATATTCCAACACAGCATTCAAACCCGAGAAATCAGCATTAATACGGACATTACCGTTTCCTTTCTTTACCACCACGATAGGGGCTGCCATTCTGAATAGTGAATTCGTTCGATTATCCCATCAGACTGTAGCCGGTTTAACTCAGCTTCCACTAAGGATGAGTTGCGTAGGGCACCTGGTGTCTTGGACTAAAGACTGGCTTGGCGTCTGATTTAAGGTTCAACTCGGCAGCAGCTAAGTTGCAGTATCCGAGACCAGGTTGGAACAATGGATTGTGACGTCGTTTTATCTCGGCAACCTGACATTAAAACATCGGGCTTGAAGTCGACGGTTGTGATAGCAGATTGACTTGCGGTGGCTGACATATACGGTTCACTGATTGAGCAAGCAGTTTCAGTTCATCCATGCAGTCAAGCCTCAACAAATCCAACCGCGGCTGGTCTGTCACGAAACATGTATGGATTTGTTTACCGCGAAAGTTTACCTGACAATTCAGTTCAACAATCAATTTAACGGACCTCCTGAAGCATTCCGTGCCGTGTGGTCCGCTTGTATAAGTGTCGCTCGCCCCAGCATGCACTAAGTGTCACAAGATATCAGGGTGATATCTGAAGCCGTGTCGATTTGTAACTCGACTCGGAATCCGTTGCTTTTCACAGTTGTGCATCTGAGCTTGCTGGCACCGTCAACCTTGAAAGTTGCGGTGATAGATCTGGACAAGTTGGGATGCCGGAACGATCTGACCTTGTTACGCATCTTCTTGGCCGAAATTGGACGGCTTGCCAGGCAAAATGACCCGTTACGCCCACTTCTGCCGCAACGGTTGCAAGTGTGAGTTTTGAATGGGCAATCGCGGGCAAAATGCCACTCTGCAAAAGCAACATAGGGAGGGAGGGTTAGAATGCGGTGAACTCACGTAGGGATCATCTTTTTAGGGAGTACGACTGACTGCACAGACCAAATCTTGATCATTCTGCTTGGACAACTGCTGAATCACTACGGTAGCGTGCTACAGATTCGTCATGCGTTGGCACACACCAGTCAGTTGCTGCAATGCGACATCCGGATTATGCTCAATTTTGTTCAGTATTCGAGTTCGTATGTTGGCGCCATTGAATGCTTGTAGGCCACAAATGTATATGAGACATTTAAACTGATCACTTATCATGTTTTGTCATTGTGACCGTTCGTACTCACGATTCACACGGCTGGAATAGTCGACCCAGTCTTCGTCTTCTTTTTTGTCATTGTCAGACACTTGCACCGGATGTTGAACAAATATGTCTGCTCTCCGAAAATTTGCGACAGGACTGCGATCATTTCATGGAACGACAAATTGGTACTCTTTTTAGGTAAGATAAACTTGGTGAACTTCTCGCGTTCGTCAGCACCCAGATTTCGCAGCGTTAGTCGAATCTCCTTTTCCGCTGGAAGGTTGGCGAAATCAACCCGGAACATGTCTTAACACTCGTGGAACCAAAAAATAAATGTTAGACCGGCATCAGCGTCATAATGGCATTCACTGATCTGCTGTGTCAGGGTATTTGGTGGGGGAGCACTTGCACTTGTCCCTAACCCTGAGCGTAACTGCACTGTCAGCTTCTGAGTTACCATCTAGCGCAGCTTGGCTTGGGATGCTTCAAATTGCGCCGGTTGTTGCTACAAACGCATCCGCAATTGTTCGAAGCTGATTGACTTTTCTGGGTTCGGTTGTGCTGGCGTCGCCACTTTTATAACCCTGTACCATCAATCGAGCGGTGGATTCACTCCTGCTGCTAAATCTGCGCCCTTACGCCTGCTCTGTTTGATGCCTTGGCAAACCCGACCGGAAGAAAGACAGAAAAGTCTCAACAGACCAGAGTTTTACTAGGACCGAAAACGCTCATATGTATATGTCGGTCTCACCAACCCTCTAAACATCGCCTGGCGGACTTGACTGTAAGTCCACCTTCCACACTTGCTTGTCCGCACCGACTGGCCAGTTCGCCGTCTTGCACTGGCAAGCCAGTCTTCATTCGCCTACCCGGGAAATGGAAAAGCAATGGATGTCTTACGCGCGCTTTCATCAGCTTCCGGTCAGACCCTGGCAACAAGCATGCTGTCAGATGCGCAATGTAATCAGCTTTCGGCAGGGCCCTGGAAACACCCTCGCAAGATCTGTCTTAAGAAAGATTTGTGGCGAACACGCGCGCCTTGACAATTAGCTTTCTCGCCCAGCTGTCAACGTTTTTGGTCTTGAACCCATTTATCTGCGCAGAAAAACTGCTCCTTTCTCATTTCTTTAGTATGAGTAATCCATTGGCATAACCTCAGATTCTTTCTTTCACGAAGAGATTCAAGAATACCCTGTCTCAACGAAGACAACTGTTGCCGTGCTTCGCCAATTTGTCCCAACATATGTGTGTGAAATTGTATTCTCGCAGAGTACTTTTGCAAAACAAAGTACCGCAATATTGAAGGTTGCAGCTTCGCACAATAACATTAGACATTAACCAAGTTGGTGCCGCAAATCAGAGAAGTTTTCATTCCACAAATTAAGCCGTTATGCAAGTTGTTTTTGCATTTACATTCAAAAGCGTAGTGTAGTATCCGAATTAATGAACAAGCACATCTATTCAACGCATAGTAATGAACGTTGCCAGAAAACTGTGTCTCACTCTTACTGTGGTTAACAATATGTCAGGGGTCCAACGTGTAAAGTTCCACGAAAAAGGGCACCACGGGTGTTGGAGGAGCAAGAAAAATACAGGTTTGCATCTGTAGCCATTCATGATTCCAGACTTTCGTTCTGCTATGTAGGTTCACTGACGTTTGTTTTAACGCATCAGTTCGCTATCCCTATTGGCTATTTGGAGTCGTTGCTTTTGCCTTCAACTCGCAGTCATTCTCTGACGCCATCACTCTCACTTTACGTCCTTTGTGTGCATTTGCTTGGTTCCTCATTAGCTCCTTTCTTATTGGCTTTAATTGTCCCCATACTTACCGTACTCTGGTTGGCTTTCATGCTTGTGCGTTCTGCTACATAATGAACTGGTTGCCTTATGTAGAAGAACCCTTGAATCGTTGTCCTTGGTCGTTCGTGTTCTCACTACGGTTAGCGGGTGGAAGCAGTCGCGGGGCTCCGACACTACAACGGACCAAAACGTTGGAGAACCCCTGACATAGACTATTCAGAAAAAACAGTTCATCCTATCGGGACCGGTCAGTAGTATGCACTCATTAAGGCTTCACCAACAAGCTGGCCCATGAACTCTGGTAGCATCTGCCGCATTTACCATTGTGCTACATCAGGCGCTCAAGCTGCAAGACGTACGAGTTTTGATGTCTCCGCACGCAGTCGCGATAAAGTGTGGAGCAGCTGGTGATCGCCTCCCAGCACACATTTTCAGCACACTTTATGAATACCTATAACTCAGTGTGAAACGGGCATCACACTGTGATACAGCATGCACGTGCGCTGCTGATACGGTCCCCCGTTAGAACTGCGTCACTGTAGGACGCTACCGTTGTGAGTGAGACACAGCCAATGAAGATGCCTCGTTGATTTCATCAGCTTCTGCTTATACGTGCTACATAAGGCAATAAACTGACGCTAATGGTTTGCTACTTAATGCTGCCATCCAGTGAACAGCAATTGGGTACCCAGAAAGTGCAGGATTAGCTGGGTCATTGTGTGATGGTCCTCTGGACTGATGCAGTACAGGCTCCAATGAGCGTTAGCATGTTAGCTAGAATTGCGTCCGAATCAGCAATGCCCGCCCCAGTTCATATGCCTACGCCCTTGGTGAATATGATAACGATGTAGACAGAAGCATGACTAATTATGCCTCAGTGCTTTTATATAGTTTTGTAAACCACAACTAGCGTTACTCAAGGTAAACAGGTGAGTTTGATAGCCACCAATCTTCTGCTGATGTCACATGGGCAACTTACGCTTGAATAGTCGAAGCAAGCGAGAAACGGCATGAAGAGTTACTGACTCTGGGAGTGAACCATAATTCTTTGTCAATCAGCACTAGGCGTCAGGATTCACTGGTGGTTAAGCACAGCTACATCCTGAGTGATGGTCTCGTTATAGCTACTCCCTATCTCCATCGTCCTTCTCTACCCCACCTCGCTTCTGAACTGATTTGGATGACTTCAATACAGCTGTTCGCTTCAGAAACTTCGGTCACACAGTGAGAGGTTACGCCGTTTTAATTCGCAGCGCGCGCGAGCCTGAATTGCTTGGGGAACGCCATTACGCACCAGCAGCCATACGCCGCAGTGATATACGTCCACAAAATTTCCTCAAACGACAATCGCTAACACTGCGTATGACCTTCGCGACACCCTTCTTTACGCACGCAGCCATCCATACTTGACCGAAGTTCGTGTGGGTGTGCGCATCCGCTACAAGGATCAACCCGATGAATCATAACGCTGCAGAATGCAGACATCACACCAGGCTTTAACTGGTTGTTCAAGCCGCATCCACTCACACTTGCTGCCTGGCGTAATTCGTTGTACTCCACGGAACCTGGCACCTTTTATTGGCCAACGTGGCACGACCTCCGGTGTCACTGGGTAATCATGTAACACAACCAACGAGCAGACGCCGTGCGCATCGCAAGTGTTCTGCAACGAATGTTAATTGGCCGAGAAAGTGAGCGAACACCCCACTTAGCCATGCTGGTCGGCTGTCCCGTTTGTCGGACTAAATGGAAGCTGATCTCCAAACCAACCCCCACCTACCTACTCACGGGGTTTTCTTCACAAACAGCATGAAGACAATAGATGCGACATTAACGCAGTACGCACAAAACAGCTACTCCAATGGTTTCCAGGATGATGCTCCGACGTCACCCCACTGCAACGATACCAGGCTTACGGACAATTCAGCAGCCTCCCACTTTCGTTGAGTCAACTGCTCGACGTTCTGAATTGATCGTCCGCACCGCCTGTTCAGAGCACTGAGTCGCGTTATCTGAAGCGCAAAGACGTCAGGGAGCCCTCTCCTCTGAACATCCAACCGGTGTTTCACATGTGAGCGCTCGAATCAGAGTAAAACGCTTTAATTCGCTGCTACTTCGGGTCCGACGGGTTCATACGATTCGGGGACCACGTCAATCACTGACCATATGAGAAACCTGAGGCGGTCCCTTCTAAGTCGGGCGTTTGGTCAGCTGGAGACTCGAAAGGGAAGCCTCCAACACGTATCCCCTAAGGACTGTGTCATTTGACGGGGTCGCACTGGATTTCAACTAATCCGCTTGTCGTTTCTCCACCTCTAACTACTCAGTTGTAGAATATGAATGGTTACTCACTCTGCAAAGCGTCTAGTGGTCCGTGCCCCACATCGGATGCTGCAACAAACCCCAACAGCCACCTCGATGGCATGGTCACACACAACAACCTTGAAGTTCCATCTTCCACCCATCGGCAAACTCACACGGAGGTACAAATAAAGACAAAGGGCTCACCAAACACCTAGCTGGTTGACGCAGTTTTATGAAGGACCTTTCACCGCATGATCACGGAGATGGTCATCACAAAATCCGGCCAGTTCTTGTGCTGTGAAGATGATGCGTAGGTGAATTTGAACATGTGAATCCCACGTTGACTCAGGCTAGTCGCAGGTCGATAAATAGTGCGTTTGTTAGTGAGGTAAATCAACCGAAAGATGTTCGGTTGTGTGTACCAAGTTGACTTCATACAAAATGCACTTGTACCCGGGAAACCACATTGCTTGTCTGGATTTACGTCGGGATCATTGTGGGTACGTCACTTGATCCCACCACAATACGAAAATGCGCCGCGAACTCCAATACATGGGCTGCACCACGAGGAGTCCATTCCCTACCCACGTTGCAGCAGCTTCTAGCTAGTCCAAGGCAGTGCACAGTCATGTCAAGATCAACAACGGTTTTTCGTAAACCACGCGTCAGACGTGTTGATTCCTTTCCCCATAAATGAGCCGCCCGTGCCAACCGTGCTCGGTCATTGTGGGTCGTACAAAAATTCTCAAGGGTTCACGTCGCTTTTTGTCTTTCCACTTGTGGGTTGGTTGGAACTTGCGCGCATCCCGTTGTCGTGTGTCGTTGTAGTCGGCCGGCTTCGTGTGCTTGGTAAGCGAGTGCCCCGTCTTGTCTGGTTTTGCGGACACAGTGCGTTAGCCTAAGCCGTGAGTTGACTAGGGACCGCGTTACAGCGTCACATGCAACTTCACGGCTAAACTTATGCGTTCAGAGAAGAGCAAAATCTATTACCTATTACTATTACTGCATCAAAACACCCAGTGCCTTTTCTCTGGAAGGAGTTTAATGCTCCTGGCCGCCCAATTTGTAACTGTAAGCTAGCTGGTACCGTAAGTGTGTTGTATTCTATATTTTTCCACATTGAGCTTTAATAGCTTTTGGGTTAACCAACCGCAACATTATCCAGATGAGGTTGGAGTGGTGCGAAATCAGTTGATGCATTTAGCGCCTTCCGTACTTTGATGTCATAATATAGAACAAGCCGTTTCAGCTCATTAGTTGTTAGCTCGCTTATACGCAGCAACAACAACCGTGGCCACAGTACCGATTCCTGTGGTTGTCCACATTTGATTGGTATGGGGTTTGACAGGGATCCACGCAATCGTATCTCCAAGCGCCGGTTTAAGAGGAAACATCTGCTTTACTCTAGCATAGGATAACAAATGCTGAAGTTCTCGAGCTTGAAAGAAAGCGGTCGTGCTCCGATCGATCGAATGCCTTTGAGAAGTTAACATAGAGTACATCAACTCCAACACCAGTGTCTACTTCTTTGGTCCAGTTGGATCGTGCTAACGGTACATTGGTAGTGCCTGACTGATTCCGTCAGAACTCATGCTGCTCCTATGCAAGATAAGTGGATTCTGCCAAGTAGGTCGTTAGCCTATGGATAACAATAGCTTCCATAACCTTTGAAAATACAGGTAGAATGGTTACAGGAGGATAATTTTGTGGATCGGGACGGCCACGATCGTCAATTATAGTTACCATCCTGTGTTTCCACGTGTCGAGTGCGTATATTTCGTCAAAGCAACGCTGGAAGAATCGTCAAAAGATAAGCTAAACTCTCATGCTACAGTAAGTTAGTTCGGATGACTAAAACAACTCCAGAAGAGTTGGGCTTGCGCACATACAGCAAACTTTTCCGCACCGATTCTGTCATAAAACATACATGAGTGGATTTTTGGGGTGACAACTATTGCTATGAGGTCTAGGGGCCAAGAAACACGCTCAAAGGTTGCCGCATACTGTAGTTGTAGGGTATTCGGCGCATCCATCTTCATCGGTGTCAGTCATCGGTTGTTTACAGGGGAGGTAGTTCCCACTTCATTTTACACAGATTGTTTATATGGTGCTATGGCAGCTTGCGACTCGAACTCATGCACTTCGCCAGATTCGGTTGGTATGCCACTTTGCTCTCGGTAATGTTCAGAACAGTAGTTATATTGAGTCGATTAGGCCGCTCAGGTCTCGGCTCTCAACAAGAGCTTGTAGAAAGGCTGCTTCGTACAAACGAGAGAGTATTGATCGGGTGGAAAACTTTCTTTTCTAATGCTTCCGCAACTAGTGTGTTAAACTATCCTATGAACAGTTACCAGGCGCTACGCGGTGCCTCATCTGACAGAAAGGTCCGGTTAATTGTCGCACTACATTAGTGTAGAGCTTCAAGTTGTGGACAACGGCGGATGATTTGGCATGTGTTGTTTTGTGAGCCTGTAGTTACCTTGGGGTACACGACGCCCTTTAATGTAGAAATGACTGGTATTCGAAGCTGTTAGCACGTCAGTAGGCGAAGTGTGTATTTAATCTAAAGCTCACCTACGCAACGCGTCAGTTCAACCAGATTAGAATGGCGTTGCTTGCTCACTGCGCCAAGACACTGCTACGGTTCATGTGGCCCTGAGCTGAGAACTTACTGCTACCCTACAGTTTAGTAGAGCCCAACACCTCTCGCTAATCGGTTTCACGATATGATCGAAAGCTGAACCTGCGATAGCATTCACGGCGGACAGCACAAGTTGAAAGTGTGAGGCATAACTAAAGCTACGAAACGGACATGCATATGACGAGTATACAGGGTAAAAGGCGGACATATCCCAATGCGTGACCGGGTTCAACACTGTATAATGTCATATTAAAAAGAAGTAGTATCTAGCTACTAGGAGAGTGGAAGCGCCGGAATCTAAAGTAACATTTCACTTAGCGTTGGTAGGCCGGAAGTAGTATACAATTACGTCAAGGTTCTAAACAGCTGATCGGTGATCACTTAATATTTGGTATGATCAACAGTCTGACATCGGTAGTGTCCACTAGGCCCTCCGAGGAATTTCGGGCTTTGCTGGTATGGAAGGTGGCCTGTCCGTTGTCGCAACTTTTGTTTCCGGAATTCTTGGTGTTCCCAGTGCAGCAAGGCTGAGATTCTACTGCAGTTCTCATGCTTGGACAGCATATTCGACGAGATGACACAAGTCGCAATTATCAGAAGGAAGATGGTTGAGTTACAAATTTCGAGAGCCAGATGTATTGAGCTGAGGTGGTGGCTACTGCAGCAACAAAGGTCATCTGGTACGAGCACACTGGGTTTATATTCCGATTAATGGTCCCAGGACGCGTTATTCAAACCCGCACGTATGGATCTATCGATAGCGTATTTGTCCAGGCTATATGGTAGCAGATCTGCATGAGAGTGACAGTGGGTTGTGTGTTCGATTCTTGGTCGTCTGTGTTTGCGTTCCATCGTAATATGTACGATTATTACACAACAGATGGAGCATTGCTTGATCCGGGCGTACCATAGGGCCCTGTGACTTCCACCGTACTGTGTTACCAACTGTGGTATATTTTGCGTGGCTCATCCCCAATCTATGCATGTGTCAGTGCGCTGAGGACAAGTTTGCATGCAAGAAACCCGAATTCTCTCGCTGATCCACCAGTCACCTGACAGCTTTAATCCCCACCTCCAGTGGAAGG